>VDFB02373365.1:271082952-271279049 GCA_007258455.2 Sequoia sempervirens
GTTGGCAAACCTACAATTAATTGGGCCTGATTATGTAGAAAGAGGAATTGGAACAAGTGGTTAGTATATTTGGATTTGGGAGGTGTTTTGTTTTGCTGTTACAACCCTGATGAAGATGTCTTAGGCCTAGAGATGGTTGTTTGTGACTTGGAATGCTTGGTTGGGATTTGTGGTTAAGAGGTGTCTTTGTTTCACATTTAGGACAATCATAAAGAGTTAATGGAATATGGAAGGGAAAATTAATGTAATGGTTTGTTTTGTTGAATTTAAGGTTCTTGATGAATGGTGAAGACAAAGGTGGCCATGGTTGAGTCATGTTTAATGGGAAAGTCTTATTTCTTCTTGAATAATTCAATGCATTGAAGGGTGCACTAATGAAGGTTTTTTGAATCCTTGTAACATGAATTAAGGATTGTATTTGTGAAGTCCTAGACAAGATAAAATCATGTGAATGAAGGTGTTTTGACAGATATAATGAACATTTGGAACTCTGAATGCAGATTGTAGTGTTTGAATTAAGTGACTGTGAAGGGTAAGTTGAATGGATAATCCAAAGGATGTTTGAGTTTTGCTAATGAGATTGAGTTTGGTTGTGTTTATTCCTCTTATATTGCATCAAATTGATCTCATCACTGCATCGGAATCCATTATGAGGAGTGTAAGGATTTTGTAATCTTTCTTCACATCATATCCACAATACTCTAGATATTCTTCCATTAATATTTTCCAAATAGCATAATTAGTTCCATCGAACCTCGAATAATCATAAACCATTTTTCTAGCCATCCTAGACCTTCCTCGAGTGGTTAAGCTCTTCACCGAGGAACCAAGATCTGATACCAACTATTGAACAAGACAACTGAGAGGGGGGTGAATCAGTTGCCACAAATTTAATCTTTAATTCATTCACCGAAATAAATTCTTGACACTGCTTAAATGATTAATCATCAAATGCTAATGCAGAAACTTAAATCCAACACATAAACTCAATAACACCAGATTTATGTAGAAACCTAATAATGGAAAAACCACAGTGAGGATTAACTCATACTATAAAGAATATCACAACCGACATAAGAGGCTCAACGCCGAGAAACAAGGATCACTTCCAAAACAAGGACTCATTGTCCAACAGGGCTAACAACCTGAAGGGCTCACTGCCACAAAGATACAAGGAAGATAAAAGAGATATGTTATAGAGAGACTAATAACATCACGCAACAGAGAAATCCAGCACCACAAACACTCATAGAGTATGAATTGATGAAGTACACCTTCTCGCTTCAATCGCATCCAAAACTCAACATTTAGGCTTTTGTTCAATCTTCCAAAACACACTCAATCGATTCATATCAATATTTCCATCTATCTCGCTTCTTTCTTTTTCACTTATCTCTCTTCTTCAATTTTGTATATTCTTCACCACTAACTCATCTTGTATTTATACCATCTTCAACTTTGGAACATATCCAAAGTCATCCATCCAAATTAGGTTGGTGCCAAAACATCCTATGGTGGAATTAGAATTAGGGTGACCCAAACACACACTTTAAGGGACCCAAAAAGATCCAACATGCTTCATCAACCTTGAAAGTAGTATTTCACACAAGGTTAGCCAAACCAATGTAAAACACATAGAACCATTAAGCACAAATTTTCTAGATTCCAAAAATATCTTGAATATAATTAGGGCAACTGAACTCTAGAACTACAAGTCATAAGACTTTATCAAAGAGAAATACAGACCAACAACATTTCTCCTCTCCCCGACCTCAACCGTAAAACATAGAGAACCAAAGTTCACACCCTATGAACATAATCCTGTAATCGGCATAAATGAATCAACAGTTAAAAATCTAGATATAACATCTTCTAACAACCATGATCAACATATATGAACCGCACAAACATAGGAGAAAAACTTGAAGCAACCACTGAACACTTGCAATCTTCCTTCAATACAATTTTCTCAATATCCTCAACATTTACAACCAACAGCAACCAGTTGATAACTAGTTGAGTTCAATTGACATCAATGACAACACCTTCATCCTTTCCATTCTTGCAACACAACCAAAGTTCTAGATCTTCCTTTTTTGATTTCACAACCATCATCCTGAAACACCAAATTGTATCCTATGCTACACATCTATCCTACACGAGAATACTATGCCAAAGACCCTTGGACATAAAGAACATCATTTTATGCTTTCCATCAAAACTTATTGAACTCATATCTAGCAGATGTATCATCACCAAACTTAACAAGACCATCATAATTTTGAAGTTTAACAAACTTACTCTTATCACCTATCATATAATTTGAGCATCCACTATCAATTATCTAGTAATTCCTCTCCTCTCTTGCATGAATGGTATTCACTATAGTTCCTTGAATGTTATGACCTATTTTTGGAGACTCTCCTTCATACATTTTTCAAAATTAGTAGAATTAGTTCCAAAATTTAGAGCCATGAACAAGCATTTATCACTATCTTCATCAGGATAGTGTAATTCCTCATCATCAGATACACCATTATCTTTTTCAATATAATAACTTTTCTTGAAAAATTTTCCTTTATGATCTTTATTTTTATCATTTGCAACTTTGATTAGACATTTAGAAGCATAATGCCCTATCTTTCCATAATTGAAACACTTAAAGGGTTTTCCAATGCCCTTTTTTAGTTTCCTTACAAAATTTACTTCCAACTCATTAAGATCATCTGGATCTGATTCATCAACCTTCTCTACCTTTCTAACTTTAAAGGTAGTTTCTTTCTTTATAACATCTTGACCAAACTCTCTCCAACATAAGAAATCAAAGCACCAAACATCCGATCTCTACACAATATTGGTCTAAATTTGAGCTTCCTCAATAGTAGAAACTTGTCCATAAGTTTTAGGAAGAGTTCTCAATACCTTTTTCACAACTTTCTTTCTTTCTAGCTTGCTACCACCAAGACCATTGGATGGCATTGACTATTTCATCCACTCTAAGCATGTAGGTTTTAATATCCTCGTCTTTAGACATCCTCAGGGTTTCAAATTTGGATTTTAAATTCTACATCTTTACTTGCTTGACCTTTCATCTCCTTCATGAATACTCTCCAACTTTGTCCAAATCTCTTTAGTAGTTTTCAAGATTATCACCTTCCCAAGTTTAGAATAAAAAAGACCACTTAGGATAACATTCCTTTCTTTCACATTGTTCTCATATTCCTTGATCTCATCATCACTTTTTAGACCATTAGCAGGAAAGGTATATCCTTTTTCAACTGATTTCCAGACTCTAAATCTAAGAGAGAGTAGAAAGGATTCCATCTTGGCTTCCCAGTAAGCATAATTCATTGCATTGAACATAGGAACTTTGACACTCCTTCTTGTGTACCATCCTGGATCTACCTCAAGCGTAAGTTAATCTTTTTCTCCAAGGGAACCACAACTCTAATACTCAATTATTATATGCACAGATAAATTGAGAGGGGTGGAATCACATTAAAAAATTCAATCCCTCATTAACTTTCAAACCCTTATCAAACTTTAAACCCTCATTAAGCATTAACCAATGTAAACATGTGAAACATCAATGCAAACACAATCATACACAAGAAAACAATAGATTTACATGGAAAACCTTAAGTAGGGAAAAACCACAATGAGGATTAGCTCACATATATATATGAATAACAACACCAAATACAACTAGGTTTGCTGCCAAGGGCTTACTACCCAAAAAAGAAGAAAGGCTCAATGTTAGGTGGCTCACTGCCAAGAAGAAAGAAGAATAGAAGAATTTATTGTAGATAGATTCACTATCTCAAAACAACAACAAGAATCCACCACTGCAACTCTATGTCATCCGCAACCTACAAAAAGAAATGGCACGAAGATGCAAAGTGTTGGAAATTGCATCTTGATCAGAAACCAAAGTGGTTCAAGGATCGAAAGGGTGAGAAAAATACTGCAGCTATCATGTAGGACCTCGGATCAGGTTATAATGATGAAAACCAATATAACAGTTGTGGGAATAAAAGGTATAATTCCTATTGCTAGTACTAGTTCCCAAGCTTATTTTTTAAAGTGTAATGAGATCCCTGTTGGAAGTAAAAGGAACGAATTATTTCATATAAGGACTATTGCAAAACAAATTAAAATTGATACACTCATAGATAGTGGATCACAAGTGAACTTAATCTTTGAACAAGTTTTTAAGCAATTGGGATTAAAAACAACACCTCATCCAAAACCATATCCATTGGGTTGGGTGCATGATAATGCTTGGTTACATGTGTCGAGACAATGTAAACTTTGATTTGCAATCGCATCCAAGTTTGTAGATGAGGTAGAGTTAGATGTGATTCCACTTGACATCTGTGGGATGGTTTTAGTAAGTCCTTACTTGTATGACAAAAAGGCCATTTTCTACAAGGAACATAACAGGTATTATTTTTTTAAGGATGGAATTGAATTCATTGTGAAAGCTCATTGCATGAAGAATGATAGATTTGTTGTAGACACAGGGCATTTGAAGATGATTGTAAATGTAAGCAATAATTTAACCCTCATGTCTATAACAGCTAGAGATATTAAGCATGAATATTCTAATCATGATAAGATGTCACAGAAAACACAGTGTGAGCATCAATCGCTAGCACATTTAAGCCTTCAGCCAAAAGTGGTAAAAGAGGGTTTGAATGATTCATTTTCTGATAATGTTCCTATTCAAGAGATCCAAGATGATGATACTTTTTCTTTCACATCAGTTTATTCAGTATTGTTTCTTGTTATTCTACTAGTTAGTTCTGTGGTTGGTGGACGCAACAATGACTATTGATGAGTACACTATTGATGGTATCAACAATGCTATCTCATTCTTCATCTTGTTTGTGATGGGTTAGATGGTCAAAATTCTAGTAGGGTGGACAAATGATACTGGGGAAGTGAGGCAACAATGCCCTCACTTAAATTCTACATAAAAATAAACTTTTGGTGGTACAAAAGCTTCTCAATTAGGAGGAATGCTCTAGGAGGATCCTAAAGACCTAAAAAATTCAATCTCAGAATCTAATGAAACTAGCATCATTAGATAGAGCTCGCCAACACGATCTAGATGCAACTTGAATCATGTAAAAAGGAGACTGTACGCAAAAGTTATGCTCAGTCAAAGTTAGATGGGGCCAGAGATTCTAGACGTTGACTCAATGCCAAAAAATGATCATCTCCAAATTAGTTTGAAATAGTTCCAAGTCGAAGAGATCGTTGAGACAATTCTGACGTCGCTTGAATTGCGTCAATCAGATTCCATAAGTGAAAGTTATGGTTGATAAAAGTTGTGAAGAAAAATGGGTTGACTAGGTAAAAATGATGATGTCAGCATGTTGACATGGGGTCACCAGAGCTTGACATGTGGTAGGACACATGGTAGATGATGTGTCAAGAGTAGTGAGTTGGCACTAACATGAACCAACTAGGCGATGACACATGGAAAGATGTTGAGGTGGCAAACACAAGTGACATGGACCAATCAGGTGATGACACATGATAGAATGTTGAGGTGGCAAGAATAGGTGATGTGGACCAATCAGATGGTTCCATGTGTCAAGGAAAAGTGAATAAAATGGTGCCACATGGCCCAATGGATAGGTGTCATGTGGCACTTGTGCAGAGCTCCAAGCAGATTGGTTTGTGCAGTTCGTTTGTTCAAAATATATGTGGGGGAGGTTCAAACACTTAACCTCCCCCATTCCAATAATAGCTCCTACCATTAGGCCATCCACCATTTTCACAATATATATAGGGCCTAACTAATATTTAAAGTATGATAGTCAGCGAAATAAAGGGAAAAGGAGGTTCAATTGGTTTGAACCCCCAACCTCCCATTTCAAGAAACCTCCACTCTTCTCTCATGGCCGCTACACCCATGTGGATTTTGGAGCTATAAAAGGAAAAAATATTATAAAACAACCATTAGAGCCTAATTTTCTTAGAAGATAATGATAAGGGGGCTCTAAATAAGGAGAGCCCTTGGTATTGGTGGTTAAAACAAAACCTAGGAGACTGATGTTTTTTTTAAGAGGATTTTTATTTGTTTTAAAAATATTAAGCCATGGGTTTAAAGATTAAGGAAATATTTAAAAGATATAAGGGCTTAATTTAGAGATTTTTAAATAGGCTAAAGGTTAAAATTGGAGATATACAAAATATTTGCAAATATTATTGTTGTAACCCCTATAGAGTATGTGAAATTGTATAAAAGGGGGACTTTTTCTCTTGTGAAAAATCAATTTAATCTTGGAGGAATTTGAATTTTCTTAGGAGGAATCTTAGAGTTTTGGAGATTAATGCAAGCACAAAGGCATTGTAAGTTGTATTTCCTTTCAATGTAATTGGGTTTTTGAAGGAAATTGAAGCCTAACCCTTGAATGCAAGAGAAGGAGAGTATGAAAATGTCTTTAGGTGTTGAGAGATACTGTGAGAGAAATTGTAATGCAGATCTGAAGCTTGGATGATGTACAAAGAAAATTAAATCTTGTCATCATTAATAAAGTGGTCCTACATTGAGAAGTGGACCCAGAGACGTAGCCCAAACATATGGGTGAACTACGTTAACAAATTCTCTATCATCTCTCTATTCTCTCTTATTTCTTTCAATATTTAATTCCTTCTTTTAATTTTAATTACTACATTTAATTAATTAGTTAATTCTATTAGGTTGAGTAAAGGATTAAGTGAACTCAATTCTATAATTGCAACAGTTAAAGAACATAACCACATAATTTTATTTTATGATTGGGAAAATTTGTGATTGTGGTTAAGTGCAAGTATGTTGTACACCTTTTAATTACAGATCATTCACACCACAAACTAGGGCATAGGCTTGCTTCTCAACATTAGGATATCTCAACTCTGCATCTTTCAATGGAGTACTCATAAATGTATAGGATGCTTATCCCCTTGATCTGACTTATGAGTTAACATACTAGCACACGAATGTTCTAAGGAAAATGAATATATGTTAAATGGTTTAGAGTAATCTGAACTTACCAAAACTGGAGCCTCAACTATTGTTCTTTTTATTTCTTCAAATGCTTGCTTTGCCTTAGGATTCCACTGTACCTTAGCATCTTGTTTTAACATTGCATTCAGAGGTTTAACAGTTTCAACAAAACAAGCACAATGAATTTTCTAACAAACTTGATCTTACCAAAGAATGACTTCATTTCCTTCTTACTAGCTAGAGGCTGAATTTTCAATATAGCTTGGATGCACTCAGGGTCAATAGATATTCCATTTTCTGAAATAACATGACCCAAAAGCTTTCCTTCTGTCACCCCAAAGATGCACATTTTTGGATTCAAGAAGATGCCAAATTATTTTCATTTCTAAAATACCTTGCACAAATCTGAAATATGATCTCTTTTCTTTGAAAACATAGTTAAGTCATCCATGTAAATAATGATACACTTATCTATCAAGTCTTTGAATGTAATTTCCATGGCTCGTTGGAACGTAGCTCCAACATTAATTAAGCCAAATGGCATTCTCCTACATGTGAATGTAGGCCACTTCATAGTGAAGATTGTCTTATGTCTATCCTCATACTAAACCATTACTCGATTATAGCCTGAATATCTGTCAAGAAAAGACATCATTTGAGATCCATTTACGATCTACAAAACTTCATCCAATGAAGGCACTGGGTAATTATCCTTTTTAGATGCATGGTTCAGATTTCTGAAATCTACGCATAGTTTGATCTCCCCATTCTTTTTGTGTATTGGAACTAGATTTTCTACCCAAGGAGAATGTCTAACAAGAGAGATAATACGGGAAAATAACAATTTCATTACCTCTTTCTGAATGATAGGCTCAAGTAGTGCATTTATCAACGTATGTCTCTGTCTAAATGGCTTCACATCTAGATTGAGTGGGATCGTATGCATGGTGATTGATGTATCATATGTCTTGAGGTCTTCATATCTCCATGCAATTATATCCCTATATCAATGCAATGCATTGATTATTCCTTCCTTCTCTTCTGGGGTACAAAATTTTCCAATGAAAACATTCTTTACCTCTTCTGTGGTACCCATATTGTGAGTGTGACACTAATTATCTACTGAATATTTTCTAGCCTGCTAATTTTATATCTTATTCCATCAAAATAAAATATTCTTTCTAGTTGTACCATACCTCTTGGTTTTGTGTTGGTTTTCAAATTAACCACTCCTTCCATGTCCAATTCCTCTTCTTTTGGTTCTACTTCGTCAATAATTTATGAATCAAAAACATATGAACTAGTAATGAAATCCAAAATATGCTTGTCATCTTGAAATACCTAGAAACTGGTCACATTATCTAGAATTGATGGAGTTGGAGTAAGCTCAACTATGAACCTCTTCAAACCAGACAATGACAAAAGCTCTAAAGTACTAGCTGCTTGGGTCAACATGTTAGCAGTCTGATTTTTATGATGAGGAATTAATTGAATGTTGAATGCATCAAATCCCTCAATTAGATCCCATAATTTATGCATATAATTCACCATTCTCCTATCATGGAATGAGTATTGATTTTTAACATGTTTTATTACTAATTTTGAATCTCCAAAGACTCGCAAAGCCTTAACTTTCTTCCTCAAAGCCATCAACAATCCATGTACTAAAGCCTCATATTCTATTACATTATGTACAATGGAACTATAATTTATGTGCTGCAAAAATGTCTTGCCAATTGGACTAATCAGCTCAAAGCCTGCACCAGCTCCTTTCCTCGACTTGGAACCATCAAAACATAGAGTCCAAAACTTGGAAAGATGTGTACCTTTTGAATTTACTGCATAGACATCATTCTTTAGCAAAGGATCATCTTCCACATTCTGTTGTTCATCCTCTAGGTTATTCTATATTTTTTTATTATTTGCTTATATTGCAGCTAGATTAATTTTCCTCTTGATTTGATCAACGACTATTTTGCACAGGAAATATTCAAACTCTAAATTGGATGCATCTTGAACTCTAGACCAACTAGGCAACAATAATTCCTTAAAATCCATCCTCCCTCCAAGATTTACTTGATCCTCAACACATTTTTGGATAAATTCCTGGAAGCTTTCCAGAAGAATGATTTTGTCATCAGCTTGAAGATCATCAACATCAAACTCAATCACCACCTTAGTACTATTAGGAAGCTGAGTTAAATCCTTAGGTGCATCATGGAACATCAAAACTTCCTCTATTTCTTCTATTTCATCAGAAGTTCCAATAGGAACATAATTACCTAGCTAAGCATCTACAAACAACACTTCATTCATTGTATTGTTATATTCAATAATCATAAACTTTAACCTAGGATCACATTCTATGTGAATCTAATTTGGAATTCCTTTCAATGGGAGCCACATATGTGAATGCTTAGTACAAATATAACCATTGAGTGCTCTTGTAAAGTCTCTTCCCAAAATCATCCCATATGTATCTAGAATATTAGCCTCCTAAATATTGATTATTTGTTGCACCCTCAAATCTGATGCAACTTGCATAGGAATCCTATTCAACTCCCCAATTACACTCACCTTCGTCTTATCTAGTTAAGAAACTTTCCATTGAGAGGGAGCAAGAGTAATACCCAATTCTTTACATACTAAAAATGGCATAATATTTGTAGAGGCCCCAAAATCTAGTAAACAATTGTGCAAATTCTTTCCAAATAAATGAATGGTAATCAAGAAAGGAGGAGTTTCAAGTTTCCCTTGAAATATACTCACCAAAGTATCTACCTGAGGCACTTGAGTTTTATCTTTCTCCTTACTCTTATCCTTAGTTTACACCTGAATTTGATCCCTCGCTGACTGGTTGACTTGATCTTTATCCAGTTGTTGATTTTGAACTTTCCCATAACTTCTCTGATCACAGGTTCACTTGCAAGATTGCTAAAAGTAACCTTCCTTACAGTAGTATCTTGTGAATACTTGGAAAGTGCAACACAATTCAAAGATCCAAAAATAGCATCCCTAATTGCAAGGACTCTTAATAATTCAAAAGCAAAAATACTAACTTTTACCTTTTTAAGTTCCTCAACAACATATTCTCCCATTTTCTCCACTCATTTTGGGCTAGTCATTTTTTACTTGATCTACTTGCTTTCCTTTGTTAAGATCATTTTTTCCTCCCTTCGAAAAATATTGTGTTGGCACCTTTGGATAGGGAGGTTTATTGCTTGCATTGGGATCATGAGGTATGTTGAAGTTATTCGGTGGGATAGAAGTAGTGAAAGGACCTCCAACCTGTCTGTTTGGAAAATCGTAAGGTGTAGAGCATTGATGGAACATCTAAACTTCTTCCACTCTTGATTCTTCTTCATCTCTCAGGCCATTGTCAATAGCATCACCATTCTCAAACAACTAAGATATAGATTCCTCATTGCATACATCTTCTATTCTAATACCATCTTCAGTAGATTCTTCTTTGGGTTGATTTTCTTCACTTCTAGGAAAAGGAGCATGGTTCAACACCAAGACTGAATCATATGAATTTGAAGGAACAATTTCTCATCCACCTAAACCATCATTACCAATAGCTTGTCAGACCTCCATCTGGAAAATTGCAGTAGTAGCTTGGAATTCTGGACAATCCAACTCAAAATGCTTATTTTTCTAATGAATCCTACACCATTCGAACAATGCAGTGTTTGCTAGATACACTCCACTGGTTGACTTCTCTGGATTTCTTGGTGGATCCAATGGTGTTGGGACTCCTCCATTATTTGGCCTTGTATTCTATGTTATGTTTTATCTTGGAGACTACCTCCTTTCAAAATTTTATCTAGAAGCTTGTCCTCTTTCAAAACTCTATCCAAAACTTTGTCCAAAATCCTAAATGTCTCAATTATAGTTCTCCTGAATACTCCTTTGTGAAGCTTTCAATTGATTATTCTGAATTCTTAAGTAGGTAACCTCTGTTGATAACTTTTTCACTTGTTCAACTAGTTCAACCAACTGATCCTTTTCTAGATTGTCCTGGGATGGGGAAATTTTTTGCAAATAAACAGGATGTGTTCCAGAATTTTATGGGTAAGGTGGCACTTCAGAAGTTTTCAAATATGAAGGGATATTGGCATGTTGGGGATACATTGGATGATTGGAATTTTACAAATAACTAGGGACTAGTTGAGCTTGACTTAGTGGAAGACCTAGATGTGGGATTAAGGGTAACTAAGGGATTTGATTCATAAGGGGTGTTTGATTATCCAAGGCTTGATTTAACCCTTGAATCTACCCAGGATTAGCAACAGGTCCCAATGATCGCAGAGGTCTAATAAATTTTTTTCCAAATCAATACTATCCTTTACTGCTTTTTCATATGCATCCACTAGGGTTCTTGGGGGTTGATGCATCCTTTTGACTAATGCATAAGTGAGATTATCTAATGCATCATAATAAACAACCCTAGTAGATGCATCATCAACAACATGTGGAGGTTGTAACCTAGTGTAAGCATGATGAAACCTATTATTGAATAAACCTATGGGCTCATTGACCTCCCTTTTAACTAAAATGAATTGTTGATACAACTCATTGGCACTAATAGGGATTTTAAATTTCTGTAGAAAAGCATTAAACATTTGATCCCAAGTAGTAACTAAACCATTAGGTAAATGAATGTACCAGTAAAATGCTTCCTCACCCATCGAGTATGGAAAAATATTGCAAGATAAATCTTCATGGTTAATCCACTTGTCCTAAAGAGCAGCTTGGAAAATCTTGATGTATTCTTCAACTATCCTATTAAGATCATTAACATGGAATTTATAGCAAAAATTCTCAGGATTTTTAGGCATTTCATGATAATCATTGAATGACAAGGGTGAGGGATTATTTTCCAAGAAATCCATTGGTGGAGGTGGAGGTGGTAATGGCTGATTTAGATTAACCTAGGGCTTATCAGAGTCAGAACATGAAGAACTAGATGAAGTGGATGATGGAGAAGATGGAGTTGAAGGTCTGGTTGGTGTAGTGGATGATGAAGCCTCCCTTTTCTTGGTCCTTCTAGATATGGTAGGGGCCTTTAATTCCTACAATTCTCCTTTATCATTGTAGATTAGGTATCTCTACGGAACCTCTGAGGAGATAATGATGACCAAAGATGCTCTAGCTTTGCTCAAAGAAGCCCTCCTTCTAGCGCCAATTTTGTTGATGGTGTTTTTAGCAATGCAACGACACAAATAGAATACAAGTATCTTATCTCTCTTGAAAGGTGAATTTCTATCAGCAAGCCTCAAGAAACAACCCCAAGGTCTCTAATGTCAGGTCTTGACAATGCACAAACAACTCAATGAAATTGTGGTTTGTTGGTAATCACAAAGGGAATTTATGGTCAAATAAAAGCTAAAAATTATTAAATCAACAATTTTCCCAGATCTTATTGAGATTGTGGTTAGTTCTTGGCTGAATCAGGCAGTTTCTTTAAAATTATTGGGTTGTAGACCCTTGTGAATTCCTGGCTATAAAAGGGTTTTCGGCCCCTTCAAAGCTATTTTTCTGCAGTTTGTTTTATCGTGTGTATCTTGTGGTAGACTGCTAATGTTGGGTTGTTGATTGTCTATGTCCTATCTTTTTGCAACTTTCATTGTGTTGCTTAGGGTTTCTGGTCCCCTCAAAACTGGTATGTAAGGGGTTTTTGGTCCCTACAAAACTTGTTTATCGCTAATCAAAAATAATTTTCCCAGATCTGTGATCTAAAAATTATATTCTTAGCAAATATAGCAATTTCAATGATGCTTTTCAATCCTACTCTATCTGTAATCTCAAAGAAATATCAAAATATTAGGTTTTTAGAGATATTTCTAATCTAAATCCTACGTGAAATCATGAAAATAATAGAGAATTCAAGGTGGACCAATCTTCAATAACCAATTCCTTCCTAACCAAGATAAGATCTACAATATAACAGAAACAATGCAATCTCTAATGGTATGAAATATTTTCAGACTATGAAGCATTCAAACATACATCCAAATGGCATGAAATACAAAAACACCCACAATTTAACTATTGCAATAAGAGTAGGCCCAAGCTAACTTTACACAATAACTTACAATCAGCAAGCCACCAAAAGTATGGACCGAAGATTCCTCAAACACCTCAAACACTTTGTCATAAACATGAAAGAACTGAACTAAATCTGAAAACTAATCACTTAACGCAACTTTTGAAACATAGGAACCATGCACACAGATGAAATAACACAGAAAAGAGCACTAAGTCAACATCTTCCCTTGCATTGACTTCACCAAAAGTTTGCAATAATTCCAAAATCGGTCTTTACAATGATGAGAGACCTCATATATATAGAGTTTCCATCAGATATTTCAGCCTACACAAATTTAAATTAGGGAATACAATATAGGTCGGTAAAAATAGGTTGTCCTTGTACAATTTAATTTCCCATTTAATTTTACAAAATAAAACACCTAGGTCGGCCCCAAATGATACATCAAAAATATTTAAAATGTTTGGACACAATTTTCTAGGTGTAGCTAGCTGATGTAGCATACACAAAGCTCAAGGTAAGTCATCTTCTTCTCCCATTTGTTGTCTTCTAGAAAATTTCTAAACCTTATGAAACACCTTGTTGAGGTCGGCTTGACTAGGAATAGGAATAAGCCTTAACCTTAATTTTATTGATTTTATTTCATATTCACACTTTTCCAAGGTTTTATCCCAGTCAATCTTATACTCTTGATATTTATTCAAAATGGTAATTTACATGGCTGCATCTTCCAAATGATTTTCTATTATTGATCCATCCTCAACTTGTGAATAGACTTCCCTCCATCAATTTTTTAATTGATCAATCTTTAAGTGTTCCTTATCAATATTATTTCTTCTAGTCATGATGTCCAAGAACAAAATACAACCTAGAATGTCATCCAACTTAGTTTACATCTCTGAAATTCTTTCTGAGGTCTTATCCATGACTTCCCTTTTGAATTTAAATGCTTCAATCCATTCTTCGGGTTTGTCCACATCCTCAAAGGCTAAAATATCTTCTTTTACAGTATCTCTCTAGGAATTTCCACTGCTTTGATCAACCTCATCATGGATTTATCATATGTTCCTTTGCCTTTTGTCATCAATTGTTGTACATCATCTAGAAAAGAAGAAGTCTTTTCACACACATGAAAAATCTCCTCAATCAAAACAATACCTTTTTGATAGACCCCATTTATCCATTGTTGAGTGATCTATACAAAGGTCTTCATTTTCTCTCTTCATTGATGGCATCCCTGGATAATATGTTGATTGGGGTGAATGTACCTCCATGATTTGGGTTTGCAAAGGCCTAACAAAATGCTGGATGTATTTCTACAACTCATCTACTTGTTTTTGCAATTGTTCCTTTGCTTGGGTCTCCTTCTCCAACCTCTTCAAGATTGCATCTACAAAATATTTCAATTCCTCAGCCTCTTACTTCTTTGTAGATGGACCTAAATTGATGGTTTGCACTTTGTAGTTTTTAGGAGTAGCTTCATCTTTATTCTCATCAACTGTGGGAGTGGTAACATGTAGTACCCTGTTATTAGCTTCATCTCTTGTGATCCTGGAGATTTTCTTAGCCTTCTTTTTTTGTTTAGTTTGTCCTGAACATGCCAAAAAGTTGTCCCAATCCAAAAATAGCTCCTCAATAACCACTAGCTTGGGTTTCAAACTCTCTTTTAGCCAATCAGGAGCAATTGTTTCTTCTAAATTAGTATCAACATGAGGACTATTTTGTCCTCTAAGGTATACTTATTTATCCATTTCAACATTTTCCAACTATTCTTGATCCTCTTTCATATACTCTTTGTTAGATTTTTGTGCTTCTTCTTTCCTTGGTGACTCAGAGGGTGACTCCTTTTTCTTTTCAAGCTCTTTCTCTTCATCATTTCCTATTTCAGATGCATTCTTCTCTAATTTTTCTCTAAGATTGCTAAGGAATCCAGCCTTAGGAGCCTCAAGCTCTTCTTCCTCTTGTTCTTTAGAGGCATCAACTACATTTTCTACTATCTCTCCTTCCTCTTTATCAAAGTGAATATGCTAGTGAGGTGATTGAGGATAAGTTTCTTCAATGGGATCCTCCTTTGTAGCCTCACCCTTATCAATTGGTGTCTCATTTACAACTCCCTCTGATTCTTTAGTTACTTTCTTTGTACTTTCCACATTAGAGAGGGGAACTCTTGTCCTAGGGAAATTCTTCCTGACATACACTTGGGTCTTTTCCCTAGAGCTCTCTATATCAATTACTTATTCTTGGGTTTCTCCTTCTAATCCTTGTACATTTTCTTCATTATCTTTAGCTTTCTTTGACTTCTTTAAAGGAGAGTGACCCTTATTTCCTCCTTTAACAAGTTTTCTTCTCTTTGAGTGTTGAGCCTCTGTGGTTTCCTGAGTGATTTCCTTTGTAGGTTTTCTCTTCTTAGGTATTGTTTTCCTTTTTAGTTCAACACCTTTATCCATTGCCTTATCATGGCCTTTGGTTATTCTTTTGATGATAAGAGGCTCCTCCTCAGAATCATCTTCCCCTTGCGCAGCAAGCATATCCTCCTTGGTTTTCTCAAAATCATCCTCTGAAGATTAATACTCCAAGTATCCCATTAACTCATGTAGGCTTGATTCCATCTGCTTCCATCTCCAACATTTTATTCTTTTCCCATTACTTTTAATATTTGATCTCTGAAACATTAATCTAATCCAATTCTACCACTTCTTCTTCAGCCTAGTCAATAGCAAGAAGAGGTTTATTCTAATATTGCATATAATCATGATATTGTATTGCCTCTTCTTTATCTTCAATCTAATCTAGTACTTGGAGCACTCTATAGATTCTTATCATCTTTAATGAAAGCTTGGAATACCTTCTCTTGAAAACTTCAAATTCATCTCTATAGTTAGCCCAATAATCTTCTATATTGTCTTTATGCATGTATTCTTTGTTGGCCATCTTTTGTGCTACTCTGTATGGATGAAAATTATCTCTATTTGAATGGATATTTAGATGCAAATAGGCCATCTCTGCCTCTTAATGCTAAGCACTTTTAATTGTAGGGCATGCTTCCCATCCACCAATTATCAAAGGAAATTATCCACCAACCCCAGTCTTATGCATAGATTTCAAAACTAAATCAAAAGCAGCCAATTGTCTTGTTACCTCAAGCAACGCAACCTTTTTTTTTGGATACCTTGTGAGTCTATATGGTATCTTGGGGATACCTTGGATTCTGATGTATGTAAACTTGGGAAACTGTATGAACCAATACCCATAATTCCTAATCAACTCCATTGCCTCACTAGAGATTGTCACATGTAATGCATCCTGCAAAGTCTTGTAATGTACATTGTAAAGGCATCATTAACCCTCCTATAATTTGAAGTATTCAAGTGGACTTGAGGGTAGATATTATATTCTCTATCCTGGCCAATTGTACCTTTACAACTTAAACCTTTGTATTTGTAATGCCTCACAAGCATGTACACTACATAGGAAGTCATGGTGAATGTTATTATATCTTACACTTCCCTCAACTATTTTTCCAAGTTATCATTAATCATTCCTATCTAGTGATAGTTGATTCCTTTCTAAATTTGTTTCATTACATAAAACATCCATTCTTCAAACACTGAGGCCTTATCTAATCCCACCACTTTTCTAAGAAGAGTGATCATATCATTGTACTCTAGCTTAAAATCACTTTTGTCTAGTTTTTTTGGAAGCTTGGAATAATGAGGTTTGGGTTTATCAATCCAAGAATTATTCATTATTTCCTAGGCTTGATTTGGGTCATCAACATAAAACTTCTTTGCCAACTCCATGTTGACCTTCGCCAATTTGTGATGTTGAGCAATATTGAATGCCTCTACAATGGAATCCTCTATTAAATTATCCAACACTCTACCCTAAGGATCCAATATCACCCTTTTATCTAAATTATAATGCTTATCACACTCTATGATCAATTTTGGGCACTGTACTAAGGGAGGAAATCTAGCTGCTTGTGATAAACTTGTCTTTACCAATCTTTTGGCCAATGGAGTGGGAACATTGTAGTACATCCTCCGCCTGAAGTCTTCACAATCAACATGCCCCATGTTTGTATCTCCAACTGCTACCCAATGAGAAGTAATCTTGGACTCTGAAAGTCTACCTTTGAAATCATACTTTATCTTCTCATCTCTAGTGGTTGACTCTTCCTTGACTAGTTCAGTTGACTTTCCTTTAGACATTTTAGCCTTGCTAGACTCTACCTACATCTAGTTAGGAAAAATACCATAATCACTCAAAATACAAAGAAAATATTAATCACTACGTCCCTGCATCATTAGATTAATCATGACAACTAATATGCAATATGTCACAATTCATAATCATCATTAAAACCTAGGAAATCAAGTTATAACTCCTTAAAACAAAGCTTCTAGCATATTTCAGGTTTTTAGCCCTTTCGGGGATTTTGACCTTTGGCAGATTTTTGGGGAATCTGAGCCCTCAAGGATTTTGTGAATCCATGGGCATACAAATTCTGTGAAGTGTAATAAAAAATAGCTCAAGTGATTATCAAAATTATGCAATTTCCCTTATGATATAAATGCACTTGACATCTAAGATTCAAACCTTATTAGCACAAGTCATACTTCATTTAGCATCAAGGCACCCTTTCAAATGATACAAATAAAATATCAGGGAATCCAGAAGCAGGAGAATTTGATGAAATGCCAAACTTCGGGAAATCCTAAGACAAGTGGATTTAACAAAACACGGGGAATCCACATCATGAAGGATTTACCAAAATGAAACCACTTGGGCAATCCAAGCACTTAAGAATTCAACGAAAATTTCAAGACTGAAAAATTCCAAGGGACAAAGGATTCCATGAAACAATTTCTAAGACTCATAAAGCACACAAATTCCACAATGAGGGTTCCAAATCCTCATTTATTTCTAGGATTATCATTTGATTTTGACCCTATATTTGAATACCATCATCAAATCTTAACAAATTCAAATTCATTGCGAATTGATAAAACAATCCATTCAATACCTCTAATCGTAATCAGAATAAAGCAATCTAGGGAAAACTAGGGCTTAGGCCTAGATGCATACAAAAATCTTGAATCCATATGAAAGAAATAAATTAGATTAATAATGAAATTTCATGCACAATAATGATTCCCTAACAAGACCGAAATCAATAAAAGCTTTAACTCGAGAACACAAACCCTAGCTTATCGAATATGCAACACAATACCCTAGGCTTGATCAATAATTCAAATGCAAATGAAAGCGTGAGAGTAACAACCAATCAACACACAAACTGAATTAAAACCAAGTTGACAAATTGAACCCTTTATACATAAAAAATGCAAAATTGACATGAGAATGGTTGAAGCAAATCGAAGTACAATCTAAGGCAATATAAACATCAAATCATCATTAAATTTATTTGAAAACCAAATAAATGAGGTACAAGAGCCTACCCTGTGATTAGAGAGTGAAAATACAATATGCAATTGGAAACCCTAGCGACGATGACTAAAATTAATGCTCACAATCTTCAAAAACCCTAGTCTCAAATCCACTTGAGCATTCAAAAGTTCCTCAAAGATGAAAGCACTCAAAATATTAAAAGCATAATAACTCCCAAAAGACTCAAACCGTAATATAAATCCATCCAAAAATGAGAATTAATGGCAACTTTCCCATTTGCAGAGTGAAGTAATGATATGACAAGATGTTTCAATGAAGCTCAGGGAATCTAGAGGGTCAAGGATTCTCTGAAACAAGGATTTCAGGGAATCTGCCTAGTAGCAAATTTTGTGAAAATGATACATTTGGGAATTTTTTTGGAGCTCGGATTTAGAAAAAAAGAGACCTCAGGTAATTCGGACACCCCTGGATTCTACGAAAATCAAAACCTTGGGGATTCTAGGACTTCATGAAAATCTCAAAACTTTTCCAAACTTAACCAATTTGATGTGCAAATGACATTCCAAGGACTTAATGCTTTCAAAGGTAAACTTGAGGTCAACTATTGCAAAACATACTCACCCAAAGTAATGATGTGATCATTAAAGCTCAAAGATGAAGTGAACCAAAATTCAAAGGACCTATCCCTTAAGGGGAAAAGGTAGAACCTAGAATGAAAAAGAAAAAAGAAAAGAGGGTCCTTGCCTTTGGTGGGGCGTGTGTGCAAAAAGGGCACAACACTTACTAGCAGCAATTATTGTTCTAGATCCTTTCCTGATTTCATATATCTCATCCTCAAAATGAAAGATTATATCCTTTACTACACATCTTTCCAACACTCAAGAGATTATTCCTTAAACCCTTAACATAGTAGACATCATCAGTATTATGCTTGCCATCAAAACTAATTGAACCTATGCCACAAATCTTAGCACCAGTATCATCTCCAAATTTAACTAAGCCTCCATCATATTTTTCAAGTTTAACAAACTTACTCTTATCACCAGTCATGTGATGTGAATAACCAATATCAATAACCTAGTAGTTCTTTTCTTGTTTAGGATGAAGAGAAGAGATTACAATATCTTCAACTATCTTTGGAGCACTTTCCTTTACCTCTCTTTCAATATTAGTAGGAATAGATTCATTTTTTATAGCTAAGAACAAGCATTCATTATCATCAAAATCTCCTTAATCAAATTCTTCATTAGAAATACCAACATCTTCATTTATATAATATTCTCTCTTAATCATCTTCCCTTTGTTTTCTTTGCCTACTCTATAATTATTATTCTTAGTTCTTTCAAGTGTACACACAAGTGTGTTGCTTTCAAATGAAAGAGCATGATCAAAGTCTTGAGAAAGGCTTGTTGAAATATTGGGAATGTAGGTTTGATGTAGCCCTAGTGATGGAGTTGCAAAGCCCTATGTCAAATTATGTGCAACAAATGATGGGGAGATAGGAGCTACATTTTCAAAGGCTTGATGGTCCATGAGTTCTTCCCTAGTAAGTTCAAATGGATTGTTTGTGATATATTCTATCTCATATAGCCTTGATGGTGATTAAGGTTCTTGTGATGGGGTAACTTGACTTCTCGAATCAAATTCAAAAGGATTTCAATCACTTGAGGTAAGTGTAACTTTTGTTTTCTCCATGATTCTCTTGTGATGTGATCTCGTTTTTACCATAAATTTTGTGTCACCTTTGGGAGAGTTGTGTTGTGATTTATGATGTTTTAACTCTCTAGTTGACTCAAATCTAGGTAAAAGGGATGCTCTAATTATTTTGGGAGCAATGGTGATAATGGGGAATGAAAAGATGGGTGATGTGGGAAGTGATCTCTGCAAACATTTTGGGACAACACTTTTGGCTTAAATTTGATGTTTTGGTGTTGGGATAAAGGATGTTGATGAATTTGTAAATATTTAGGGTAGGCTCATGATCTTCAAGATAAACTAGTTAAAAGATGATAACTAACTCCACTATCTATGAACTATGATACCTATGTCTACAATGACAGGATATAGATCTTCCCCTACGGATTTTGATTTTGTGATATATCATTTAGGGGAGTTCAAGATCATGATTACGTGAGAAATTGGAAACGTTAGAAAAGACCAAGATTCAGACAATAATAGAAGGAATACAAGTTTAGATTGTGTCTTGAAGCACATTTGTAAAAGTTGTATACCAACCGAGTTCTAGTTTCGTGAAGTGCCCAAAGGTGTTTCTTGAGAGCTTTTGAACTAAGATGCCTAAGTCTAGAATGACAACCTATAGACCTTATTTTAGGGATCCTAACTTTATGTGAGATCATTTGGAAATAGTTCAAGTTTATGGAAGAAAGGAATATATTTATTTCCATCCAGGTGGTGGTAATGTGGGCTTTCTAGCCTCAATATCAACGTGTTCCTCTTCTTCGTCTAAAATGGTTGCTACATTTCTCCACTAGGTAGGTGTTTCTTTTGTTTCAAAAGTGAAGCTTCTCAAACTACTAATGAGATTGGTTTGTTCTATGTTAATGAGTTGAAAGTTTGGTTGAATGATAGCACCTAGAAGATTAGGTTGTTCAATGGGCGCGATTAGTCTCCAAACAGTCATTGTGGGGTTCATTTGTCAATTTATCTTGCTTAAGTGAACTTATTTTACCACAATCACTTCTCTTGATTAAGTTTCCAAACTAAATGTTTATGTCAAAAACATCATAACTTTCACAGTGTCCATTTTGTAAGAATCATGAGGTTGAAGCCATAATTGCCTATGTTGTCTTTGGAAAATATGGATTTGAGATATAATTCAAGATATTTAGAAATATCTATGGATATAAATCCTTAAGATAAGCAGTAATATCAAGGCTATCTTCAAAAGATATCCATATTTAAGTCAAAGTGTTTGAAATTTTGAGGAAGATAGTGAATGTTTTCTTATAAAGTTTGGGAACCAAGCAATGTATTAAATAGACTCACAATCATTTACAACCCTAGGTTTGAAATGGCTATATTTGTTGAGTCCCCACTTGTATTTCTCCAAAGACTAAGACATTGCAAACAGTTAGAGATTTGGCGACACTGGCTCCCCTCTACAACACACACTTCTTGAGACCACCAAATCTCAAAATCCTTAAAATATGAAGAGCAAAAGGATCTTTTTGTTTCAACAATGAATAGTACAAATGTGGGGCAACTTCAGAACAATTGTTCTTGCACCAGCAAGTATTAAGGATTTTGGATTCTAAACAATGGTTCCTAGTAAGGGATTCTATTTTAGGGGATATGATGACAAAGTCCATCAAGAGGTCTCCCAACCCTTAGAACAAGGACTTTGCATATCATAAATATACTGCGGGAGAGCTATCATGTACTACATCCCATTGATCACAATTTTCATTGCAACCACACATTTATATAGCGGTTTGGAAGAGCTTGTATTTAGCTCGTTGCCGCTTGGGCCATTCCCTCCTTTCGAAGTGGAGAGCCAGGCTCTCTAAGGATAAACAATAGAAAGGAAGTACATCCATAGTTTGATCATCTTCGTTCGTATGAACAAAGAGAAAACACATGCCATTCATTTTCTCACACTCACAAAGGAGTTCAATTTTAATCCAAATTGAAAGATGTAGGTGATTATACAAAGTGTTAAGGAATGTTTCTATTTATCAAGGTCACCAAATGGCACAAGATATTTGCATACACATTCACTAACAAAAGTGTAAATCATAAAACATAGCAAGAAATTGTAAATTTTAACCCCTAAGCTAAAAAGACTTCATTTTATAAACCAAACGAAATATGAAGTTGACTTTTTCAATTTTAAACCCAAAAGACAATGATGAGATGAGGGTTTAATTTTAGTCCCATTTAAGTGTTCATTTTAACCCAAATGAAATTTAGTGAGGTCCTAAAGCATAAAGTAGAAATCATAAAAAGTTGGGTTATAATTGCCCAAAAAGCATCAAACACTTGTTACAACCATAAAACTTCAAGATAAGAAGGCTTTCTTCACATTAGCTCCATTTCATCCAACCTATAAAACCATGTTATTCTGACAACCAAAATAATGTTAGAAGTGCATTAGTGATCTGATGAATCAAGAAAATTAAAGCACATCTCAAAAAAATGATCGTAAAACTTCTTACCAAAGTTGGGCGTCGCTGCACATGATAGTGTTCAATTTGTCATTTGGGTGTCGCTTTGGTGAATTTGGGGGTCGCTCTATAGCAAAAATAGAGAGCACGATAGCGTCGCTATTTTATCGAGTGTCGCTCTGGTGAATTTTCCATTTAAAATCTTTGATACCTCTATATTAAATTAGCATAGTTGTTTGTTTAATCGGCATCAGGGCATTTAATCAATGTCGCAGTTTTAGATTGGGATAGCATCGCTATATGGAGATGTTGTGCAAAGTGTGCTATTGTAATTGATTTGGGTGTCACTGTTTCCCGCAAAAATGCAAACAAACAGAATTTGAGATAGAAACTAGTTAAATTATTCATTTTCCCTCCTTCTAGCGCCAAAATGTTGATCAAGGATTGTTAGTACAGGTCGATTACGCTTGATCCATGATGAATCCAAGCATAATTTAGCCACTAAACCTCAATCTCAAACAAGATCATTCAAATTGAAAGTTAAACTAAGCATTTATTGAAACTAAAAATTGCAAACTACGAAAACAATTAAATGTCTACTCTAACACATTTGAAACTTATTCCGTTTTGGAATTGATGTCGTGTTGATGTGGAACAACGACCCTTTCCCAATCCCGTGATTTATGAGCATGTTTCAATCGATTCCATGGAAGAGAATCTATGAAACCATTGTGATAAATGGATGAAAACCTTATCTATGCTAAATTAAACATGATGCAAGCAAAATTAACATAATTTTATGCTAAAATTGATCTAACTAGATGCAATTGCTAAGCTAAAAGATGGAAACCCTAATTTATAAACAAGCAAAGATGGATGCATGGAAGCCATTAATGGATGTCTTAAGCTATTATGCAACTAAAAATGAACTAAAATTAGCTAAAAGTGATTAAATTGAGAGTGTGAATGCAAATTAATTCAACAACATAAGTTTGCAATTGAAAGATGGATCCATTTGTCTCCAAATAGTGTCCTATTTATAGGAGAGCAAATGAGAAATGGAGGGTTGAGATCAAAAATATTAATCAACATTCAAGAATGGAGGAAATAGGAGGCATGGATCATGGATTCTCATCAACAAATGAGAGTGCAAGATGAGAATTAATCAAGGGCTCACATTTGTTCCAAACAAACACACTTTTGACCTACACACACAGATCACAAGGTGACTTGCTCAAGAGGTTAAAATTTTAGCTTGCTTAAGAAGCCAAGTGAGATGAATGGAGGAGAGAGAATATTCTTTGGAATATTCTCATGGGTGAGGATAAAAGATATTTTTCAAATTAAAAGAAAGTTTTAATTGTTTAAAAAAAGATAAGGAATATTCCATAGGAATATTCCCATTTTGGAGGAAAATTAGTTTAATTGCTAATTAAACAAGGTTTAATCATACAATTAGGGGTTTGAAGAATTAAAGTTATATTAATTAAATTAAATGATTTAATGAATGGGGGAGAGATGAAATGACATTTAATTAAATAACATAGGGTTATTTAATTAAATTAGAAGACTTAGGGAATTAAATTAAATATTTTGATGTATATAATTTAATGAGATGAATTCTTAGTGTGAAAGGGGGTGAATTAACCTGATTTGATAAATTAGGTTAATAGATGCAAATGATGCAATTAATTAAATAGCTAGGCTAAATTAATTAATTAAGCAAAAAGAGGATGGGTTTAAAGAGGAAATGATGTTAGTACACCTGTTTCAAGTGCATGATATCATTCAGGACATTTTGTCAGTGTCTACATTTTGCCCCTCTTTGAAGCAAGGTACCTACTCCTTCAGTTCAAAGAATAACACTCCTCGGATGAGAACTACTGCTTAAATAAAATTGTTTTTTTTTTTTTTTTGATGCCCCAACGGAAGGATAAAGCTAATTTTTCTAATGGCCCAGTGAAAGGATAAAGCTAATTCCCTGCCCACTCGAGAAATCGAGTGAAAATTTTGAATTTTGGGTTGATTTCTCAACAAAGGTGAAAAGTTGCCCTAGGGGGTCCAAAAAGTTTCTGGGATGCAAGAATTATGCCAAAAATGCAAAAAACAATTCAAAATAAGGTCCAGTTTGGAAAAATTGGTGAAAATGATGATAAACCCTAGCTTGAATGTGAAATTAGGGAAAAAAGCCCTAATTTTTTAGCATAACTAAGCCAAGAAGGGTCACTTTCAATTCATTTGTGCATTCATACCATAGAGATTCTTGTCGTTTTGAGCTTTGACCCTCTAACGAAATGGCGCGATGACAACTCCCATGACACATTTTCAACAGAGTTTGAGAGTATCAATGGTTTCTAAGCTCAGGACCACTGGTATGTAACTCAAAACTTGATTTAAAATTTGACTTTTTGATGCATTTATTTCCCTTTGAATTTTAAACTTTGGCAGCATCGCTATATAGTGACACCCATTTGAGAATTGACAATGCTAAAATGAATTATAGAGATGCATATGTATATAGTGATGCAATTTGTGATTTAAAATTAGGGTTTTCAATTTTAAATTGCAACGCATGTGTATATAGCAACACACTTCCAGATTTGGAAATTAGGGTTAGGTTTTCCAAACCTTAAATCGTGACAACCCTATTTTTGGCGACACACTTTGCGATTTGCAATTTGAAATGCCTTTGGGCATCACAATTTGGAATTTGAATAGTGACGCTATTGTGATTTTTGAGCTAAAAATTCCAAATTGAGTCAAATTTCTTTGATTTTTTGACATTGTGTGCTTCGTGGTTGCAGGAGGTCATTCCACCACTGATTTCATGCGAACATAGGCCCACAGTTTTGGAGAGACTAGGTGATTTTTTAGAGTTACGCTAGTACCTAGGAGAGATCGTCCTTTGGTACATTGTATATGCTCCTGTCATCTGAACTCATTTAGATATGATAACTGCATTGTGTGAGAGATGGCACAATGAGATTTTGTCATTTCACCTTCCCACTGGCGAGGTGACAGTTATCTTAGAGGATGTATGGCATATTTTGCATTTGTCGATACATGGTGAGCGGGTGATATATGATGTCAATGCCAGATATGATGCATGTAACGAGGTGATGGAGTTGGACAACATTTCCCTAGTCACATCACAGATCGACCTCGACCCACATTTTGATTGATTATTGCAGCCATCATTTCAGGTTTGGTCGCTCCAGACCGATGGAGCGGAGGGTTCAACCTAGGATGGGGCCTAGTGTGGCACAGGATGCTCCATAGGAGGACTTTATTCGCATGGGGGCTAGTGATATTGACCTCATTATATCATGACATGCACGACTTTGTCTATTGCGACGACAAAGCTATTGGTACAAGGGTGACCCTGCTTCACATTTGGGCATGGGAGCATATAGTTGTGCTCTGACCGATAGTACAGATGGTCGATGTTGAGCTGGATGATCCGATGATTTGGAGGTATAGAGGTGCCATTACCCTACAAAAAACTGGACATATTAGGCTCCCGTACTAGTGGTAGGTACTAGATGACATGACAGTATTTAGGCGGTGACCCTGGCTACAGATGCTAGGATGGTATGATGATGCACAGTAGTTATTTTTTGCCAGATAGACCTGGTATATGCAAGGCTGAGAACATATGATTATAGAGCAATAATTGTTGAATAGAGTTGCACAGTAGTTCGACGAGCATCAGGACAAGCCTAAATCAATTTTTGCTAGGTTTGCTCAAGAGGTTCCCACATGGGGACCCACCATCCCATCTCCAGAGGTAGTGGAGGGTTTCAGGCAATTAGTTTCTCATCCATGGACCTATGACTAGGGTCAGTAGTCACATAGGTGATGCCTTCTTATGATGCATGGTTCACACCTCCTCGGTGCTTGAAAAATCCAACGGTTTCTCCTCCACGAGGGAGACCCAAAGGGAGAGGAGTGGGCAGGGGCAGAGGACAAGGATAGGGATAGGGTGGCCAGGATAGCCAAGATGGGAATGTTCTGGGGACTCTACCAGTTGGTTAGCAACAGCCTACACAACAGCAGCCTGCACAACCACCAGCACCAGATGTGAGAGATATCCAGATTCAGCAGTTGTAGCAGTAGGTGCAGGTTTTTACAGGTGAGCAGGATCAAGCCCGCCAACATATTTTGGCTATTACTACTAAGAAAGACTAGGCTAGATAGAATGTGGTGGCCATTATAGTAGAGAGGGACCATGTTAGGTAGCAGTTACAGGCTATGATTCTGAAGAGAGATTAGGAGATTGAGCGGCGACACCAAATAGAGGCAATGACAACAACTAGCTAGGGTAGGACTATATCTACGAGATTGTATAGAGAGGCCTTGACCGACGTGGCATATTATAGGATTCATTACCACCGAGATGTCCCATAGGCACTTCAATAACCTATTTTTTCACAGAGGAGCAATGCACAACCCAAAGCTAAGTGTTGTGCAATTTTTCGCATACACGCCCCGCTGTAAGTAGGGACCCTCTTTCACTTCGGTTTTGGTGTTCTAGCCCTTTCTTTTGAGGTTTTTGTCTTACTTGGGTATGTGCTTAAATGTTTATTTTGAATGCCCAATTGTTTCCCCCAAGTTATTCATTGAAAATCTTAAGTTCTGAACGAATTTCGGGCTTTTGCTCGGATTCAGGATTTTCTGCCCTGGTCAGATTTTCCCGGATCCTGCTTTGACTCTGGCTAGACCCTTGTCATTCGAGGATTTTTGATCTCCATGGATTTCTTTGTAGGCCAGATTTTCCTGGATTCCACCCTGTCGTCGGATTCCCGAATTCGTTCGGTGGTTGTCTTATCGACTGCATTAATGGCTTTGTGCATGCTCTGAGAAATGTATTTAACTTGATTTTGAGATCTTTTGCGCCATTATGTCTACTATTTTCCATCATTTGAGCTGAGGAGTGCTTTCTTGCGAGTATTTGGTTGGGATTTTCAGACATTCAGCTTTCACTTGATTGGTTTGGTGGTGATTTCTTGTGCATTATCGCCTGTGTTCGTTGTGGACACCCTTGAGCTTCGCGTTTTCTACTTCTGCGACCAATTCCCACTTTGTAATGGTATGTGTCTGATTGTGCTGCTTTGAATCGAATTATGAATGGAACGTTGGTATTTGAATTCGTGCATATTTGTTTATTTCATGTTAGGGTTGTTCATCCTTTGTCATCTCCCAGGTGAGTTTTGAGTTCATGTGTCCATCTGCATTTTAATGAATCTTGCCTGAGAGTAATTGGTAAACCCTAGTGGTGACTCAACGGTGGAAACAACTAAATTCTGAATTTTCCTATGTGCTAATGGAAGATGAGTGGGGTTCAGACCTAGGGCAGTGCCATATTAGGTGATTTCATCTTAGGGTTGACCTGGAGTACAAAGAAAATTCAAGAAAGGTCCATCCCCGATTTTCCCTAAGTTAAAATTTTCAAAATCCGTAGTCGGTTCAGTGTCTAGATGAAATTGGGACTCTCCGTCCCTTCCGGATTCCCTTCGCTGTGACCATTCGAGGTCGCTGAGACATCATATTGACCACCTTGAGGTTTTCCAAGGTGGTCTTCCTAGGTTATATTTAGTCGCCAGGGCACTGTGATTCTCTCGTCGAGTGACCTTCTGTCAGGGAGACATTCATGCTTCGCTGAGACCTCTCCGCGAGCTCCCTACTCTTGCCGAAGTCTTTGCTTTCGGCGAGACTCTGAATGATCACCAAGATGTTGTAGCGAGGCCTTCTTTTCTTAGCGAGCCTAGATCTTTTCACTAAGACCTCTGGCCGAATTCGAACCATGCCTTAGTCGGTAGAACATCGCAACTTCGCTAGGACCTCATATCGAAAACTTAAGTCTGGCCGAAGTGTTTGCTTGGACCCATCAGTCGGTGAAACATGATGAATTCGCCAAGACCTTACCGTGACTAACCTTTGATCATATCGATATTGTTTGCTATATCATTGTTTGCCCAGACGTTACACCGAATTCCCCGTGTCTTGGCGAGACCTTTTCTAATAACATCTTTCGGCATAACTTCATGGCTTCACCAGGACTTCTTCGCGAGATCTCAACTCTTACCGAAACCTACGTTTCGGGAATCTCCATTGGTCTGAAATTGTGCCTAAACCATGGATATCTGTCAAGTCCGGATTTCTCTGAAATCCGTCGTCTCCCATATCTTCCAAAGTCTCTCCTTTGGCCCATTCTTCGCAGAAATCCGTCCCTCACGGATTTCCCCCGAAAGTTGATGAAACATAAAGAAACATGAGATAATTGGATTCGTTCATAATTTGTGATGCATTTGATGATTATTTCATGTCATAGTTGGATCTTTCATGTGATTTATTGATTAAAAATGATCAATTTTGATGGTTAAGTAGGTGTTTCTTGGTTTCTTCGTTGGAATCTGATCGGTCTGGAATTTTCTAAAATTCCTCTCTGGCCCAGATTTCACGGATGGTCTTGAAACCCAAAATTTGTTGTGGTCATTTTATGTGAATTTTAATAACACCTTGACTATATGAGATGCATTCTAATGGTGTTTTGATAGATTAACCTTGCTTTCATGTGGTTCTTACTATGTGTTCATGTTGAGTGCAGGCTGAGTCAAGCAAGGTAGTAGTTGGTTCATCATTGTCTAATGCAGAGAGGATCAAGCTAGACATTAAGAGCAAGGTCCCTGAGAGTAAGATCACTTCTGTCTCGTCAGAAGTGACTGATACAAATGTTGGCCTATGGGACTATGAGGAGTCTAAAGCAAGGATGGCAGCTGAGGACCCTCCTTTGGTGACTAGAAGGATGTGTTGTCAAATAAAGTTTGCACCCTTGCTAAGCCATCAACTATAGCAACCTATTGACACATGGGAACACTTTGAGGTTGTGGGTGACCTGGGAATGAAGTGAACCTCCAGATTATGGGCTGGTTCCCCTTAAGATATCTTGGGAAGACTGTAGAATGATAAAGGAAAATAGTAAGAAAGATGTACTTGAATCCAAAACCTATCGCTAACAGGTGATACACCAAAGATAAACATATGACAATACTACAGAAAACACACAGAAAATCTCAATAGAGCTAAACAATCTCATAATACAGAGATTTATGTTTACAAAAATGAGTCTATGTAAGGTTCCAACTGTTCTAATGCTTAGCAAAAAGGAAAATGAGATGTTTTCACAGATATAATATGCAAAAGAAAGAGATCACTAACATAAATTAAATTTGCAACATAATATCCTTTGCATTCAACACTAAAGGAATTTGATCAAATAAAGGGATCACATAGAATTTAATCATGTAACTCACAACTAGCTACTAAACAACAAAGAAAAGCTATGAAGGAAATAACTTTCTATTGAGAAAACTAAGGAGTGTTTGTGTTACAGATCCATAGTATTCATAAAAATGATGAGTTACAAAGTTTGAATAGTGCTCTCTGCAGTCTCCTAACTAAGAACTCCCCTACAAAAAGGCAAAAATTCCATATATACAACCAAAGGTCGGCCCCCTGTATTAGGTTTTCCAAAATGAGTCGGTGACTGGACACGTCGGCCCTAGAAGTTCCTTGGAATGAAGTCAATGAAACATTTAATGTGCATCCCCTACTCATGTTGGTGAAAGCTCGTCCCTGGGAATGGCCTTCAAATCTTTTATAGTCGTCGTTGTGATCTTGCAGCCTTTGAGTCCGCCATTAAGACTTCGTCAGAGTCACCTTGAATGCTCTGCAATAGGGTCATTAATGTCCCCTCAATCCTCCAGCCGTCATCTCCAGCTGCTATAGTGACTCACGGCTACCTCCTTTTCGAGAAGCAGCATCAGATCTATCCATTAGATTCAGCGCCATTACTGACTGATCACCCTTGCAGCTGTCGGCGTAACCTAGGACTGTCGCCAGGACTTCTCACTGAACTATGAAAGTTAGACTGATGTTCATTTCTGTGGGCAAGGTGACCGCTATCGGAAAGACTCCTTCTTGTCAGTGAGACATCTCGCTGATCTTCATTCCTTATACCGAGGGCCACATTGCTTTGGGGAGACATCTGGTGGTCAGAGAGACTTCGGTTGGTTCCCTGTTGCTAGGACATCACTTTATCGACAAGAGGTTGTGCCGAAGGAACCTTGCTCTGGCGAGGGCCTACTTCTTTTCACTTCCGCAAGAGAAACATTCATCGATGAGAGGTCACGGAAGGATTTATTAGTCATGCCGATATCACTTTTCGTCATTGAGACCACTTTCATTCACCGAGACTTCTTGGACTTCTTTTCCCTTCGACAAACTCTTCATCTGGCTAGACACCCGGCGAGACCCCTCGTTGTCGGCAAGACATTAGCCTATCGGCAAGAAGTCATAGCAGGTGGATGAAGTCATACCGACATGCCAATCCATTTGGCAGGACATACAATGGTCAGCAAGACCTCATGGCGAGCAGCCAGATTTATATCAATCTCACAAAAAGCCATCGCAAGACCCCATCGAGTCGGGGAGACCTTACGGCGAACTCCTCATTTTCTGGCAAAACATTCCTTTGCACTGAGTTTTTTCAAAAAACTGGCGGGGGCAGGGGAAAGACGAAAATGGAACCGAGAGCGGGGGGAAAGGGGGCGGAAGCAAAGATAGACGAATCCCAGTGGAACTGGGATCGAGACCAAAATGGGGAAAAACAAAAAAGCACAGAAATGAAACTGGGAACGGAACCAAATCTGGACCTGAAACTTTCTTCAAGGTTCAGGTTCAGACTCCGACCCAATCCCGCCCCTGGTAACATATGAGGCATGAAGGGAGAAGAAAGAAAAACATAAAGGGGAACCAAGGGGGAGACATCCCTTGATTAAAAGCCAGAAAGAAAAGGAAAGAAGAAAGAGTGGAACTGGGGCCGGAAGCGGAACAAAAACAGGAACCGAAACCTTGGAAAAGTTCCAAGTTCAGGTTTCGACTCAGTTTCGGGCCTGTCAGAGAAGGAAAGAAAATGCACAAGGAAAAAGACAGAAAGAAAGAATGGCGGGATCGGAACTATATCTGATCCCGGGTAAAACAGAGCGGGGGCGGGGGTGGAAATAAACCCAAAACAAAAACTTTCACAAGGTTTCAAGTTCGGAATCCGCCACGAAGCCACCTCCGACGAAGGCAAGGAAAGGAGGAAAAAAGGACAAGGAAGAAAAGAAAGGGAAAAACTACCCCACGGTAACACGTAAGGCCAAAGAAGAGAACAAGACGCACACAAGCGTGGAACCAGAACTGGAACCGGAACCAAATAGGAAACTGGAACTTTCAGAAAATTTCCAAGTTTGGTTTCGGTTCAGTTCTGCCTCTAATGGAAACAAAAGAAAAAGGGGCCCGACAAAAGCAGAAAAGGCGGAAGTGGGGGGAACCGGAACAGAAACAGGAACTGGAACCGTGGAAAAGTTCCAAGCCCAGGTTCCGACCCTGTTCTGCCCCCGGCAGAACAAAGGAAAAAGACAGAAGAAAACAAAACAGAAAAGAGGGAAAGACAAGGCAAAACTTAGAAATGAAAACCCACCCCTAAACTGAAGACCTGCACGCTGGGCTCAACCCTCTTGGGAGCCACATTTAATCCACGTACTGAATTAAAACATCATTTTCCCTTGCATCTACACAAGAAGCAAACAAGTTAGAAAAAAGTGATCCTGATGCAAGTGTTCTTCCATTTGGTCTTCGAGAACCCCTGAAAACATGGGTTACCCTGCCTGATTGAGCCCATAGGCAAAAAATGGGTAACATTTCTGGCGACCTCTGCTGGATGTTTTCCTACTAAACATGGAGACCAGTAGCCTAGGCCTATCCATTGGGCACAGAGTCATTGGGACAACTCAGAAATAGACCTGGAGCAACCTTGTGCATGGTTGTAACTCATTTGAGACTCATAAGACATAGCAGGCTGTCGAAAACTTATTGAAGATAGGAAAAAAGAACTAAACTAAAGCTATTTACCGTGTTGGGACAACACTTAGGGAATGAAAAAACAACTATCATCCAAAACTCTAATAGTTATGTACAGATTTAGGTCCTTTCCTCAGAAGCAATGTTTGAGGTGAATCCCAATTACTGGGATTGGTTCCACTACACCATCCCACTTGGATAGCTGGAAAACATTATGCTGCTTCTCCTCGGTAATGATATATGGGCCAGTCAAAAAAGCATCAAATTTGGAGTGCCTTTTAGGCCTACTTTTAAATTCATCCCACTTTAGCACTATGTCACCTTCCTGGAACACTCTGGGAGCTGCCTTTTTATCGAATGACTTTTTCACTTGAGCCCAATATTGCTCCATCCTTTTCACTGTTTCAGCTCTGAGTTCTTCAAGCTCAATCAACTAGGCCAACCTTGTTGTCATAGGCTCTTCCTCAATTATATCAAGCTGATTTACCAGATCAAGGGCTGGGAGTTCAACTGAAATGGGTAGCCTCGCCTCTTTTCCATACACTAACATGTATGGAAAAGTCCTATAGATCTTTTTGATGTAATCCTATCCGCCCATAAGGCTAACTTTAACTTGGTGTTCCAGGCCTTTTGATTGCTCTCCATAGTTCTCTTAATGATCCTTAGGAGGTTCTTGTTAGTGGACTTGGCCTATCCATTGCCTTGCAGATAATAATTACAGGATGTACTCAGAAATATGCCATTTTTGACAGCCTAGTCAGAGATCTTAACACTCACAAAAGCCAGGGCATTGTCTGATACAATAGAATCCAGGACACCAAATCTGGTAACCAGTTCTTCATAAAATTTTAGGACAGCAGATTCATTAGATTCTTTGAGTGCCACAGATTCAGTCCATTTTGAGAAATAATCAGTGGCTATGAGTATCCATTTGCGTCCTGCACTTGATGGCAGGTTTATAACCCCAATAAAATCCAAACCCCATTTCATGAAGGGCTAATCAACCTGAACTGGTTGCAGTGGGAGGGCTGCCAACCTCTCTTTTCCATCAAACACAACACACTCTTTGCATCTTCTTACCCATGCATGAGCATTTTTGAATAAGGTAGTCCAGTAATAGCCTCCTTTCATTATTTTAAGAGTCGTGGCTCTTGGAGAAAAGTGTTCGCCAGCTGATCCTTGATGGAATTCATACAATACTCTATCAACCTAATCAGCTTCAATACACCTTAATAGGATACCATGAAAATCTCTTCTAAACAACAAACCTTTTAAAAGAACATAAGGTATGGACTATAGCCAATAATACCTTCTTTTAGATCTAGTCAGATCGGAAGGGCACTCACCAGTCAATAAAAAATGCGTCATTTTTGTGATCCAACCAATAGGAGCAGGTATGGAAGTTTGTTGTCCATCTTGGAGTGCTAAAACAGAACTGTCTTCCTTCGTTATACTGTTCTTTCTATCTTCAGTAAGTTGTCCGCAGAGACCTCTCCCTCTAACTAGTTTGGTAACCTTTATTTCAAGGTCATACTCCATTCACCTTGGTGACCCAACCAGCTCTTCTATCACTCAAATCTTTTTTTAACAAAAATTCCTTCACACTGGGATGAGCAACCATTAGTATAATCTTGTTATTGGAGAGCATGTGCCTAAACTTCTTTAAGCTTCTTATGACAACAAGAATATGTCTTTGTACAAAAGTGTACTTGAGCTCGTAATCTTTGAGTCTCTGACTGAAGAACGCCAAGGGCTGTTCAGATCCTTCATTATTTCGCTGCACGAGTATAGCTGAAAGCGAATCAATATTTCCATAGGAATATAAAATGAAATCCTTAGAAAAGTCAAGATTCAGAAGTGTAGGTGCACTTGCCAATGCTTCTTTTATAAGCTCAAAACTTCTTTTTCCATCCTTAGTCCAGATGAAAGGTATATTATTTCTCAGCATGTGAGTTAATGGACTTAACAAATCAGCAATGTCAGGGATAAACCTCCTAACAAAGTTAATCCTACCAATAAAACTCTGCAAACCCTTTTTATGCGCTGGTAAGGGAAGAGCTAAGATGGCACTTATTCTTTGAGGGTCAATAGTAATACCCTGATTAGATACCACATAACCAAGCAATCTTCCTTCATGAACAACAAACACACATTTTTTGGGATTAAGTGATATCCCAAATTCCCTACACTTTTCAAAAATCCACCTCAAATGCTTCAGATGATCCTTAGCCTCCTTAGAAAAAACAGTGATATCATCAAGATAGACTAAAACTATCTTGTACATTAAACCCTGAAAGGCCATATCCACGGCCTTTTGAAAGGTTTCCCCGGCATTAGATAGACCAAAGGGCATTTTCAAATAAGCCATGGTTCCCCATTTTGTGGTGAAAGTTGTTTTGTATCGATCTTCTCTCTTCACCAATATTTGATTGTAGCCAAAATAGCTATCTAGTAAAGAAAACCTTTCAGACCCTGAGACTACTTGAAGTATCTGCTCCATAGAAGGTAGAAGATGCCGGTCTTTTAAGGAGGCCCTACTTAAATCACGAAAATCTACACAAAGTCTTATTTCACCATTTTTCTTTCTTACTGGCACTAGGTTTGAGACCCTTGAGGTATGCTTGATGGGGAAAATGATGTTGCTTTCAATCAACTTATCTAGCTCCTTTATCATCAAAGGTTCTAACTTAGGATTCAAGGGCCTCTGCTTTTGTCTGACCGGTTCGACATTAGGCTCAAGTTCAATGGTATGTTGAGCAAGCTGGGGATTAAATCCTTTTAAATCACTATATTTCCAGGCAAAGATATCATTAAATTATTGACAAAGCTGAATAAAAACATGCTTCTCTTCAGCTGTACATACCTTGCCTAACTTAAGAAGCCTTTCTTTGAAGACTTCAACCTCTTCGTAGTGATCTTGCTGAACTTGAATACTCCCCTTGGGATTTCTAGCTTCATCATCAGTATTAAAAACAAATTCTAAAGTGACCAGGGCCTTGGGCAACTTGTTGTTTTTTAACTGAATAATCTGTTCACTGTACTGGCGTTGCAATTTTTCCTAATTGGTATGTGAGAATTTGGCTTCTTCTCTCAAAAAGCTGTTAATCTACTGGTCGCTATCAAAGACTTGCCAGTGCATGTCGTTATCAGGCACGACAGGCCTAACTATAATCTTGATATGCTGGTTAACTTTATCACTGCAAATCCCCTTTGGAATATCATGTTTGGCTCCCATAGCAGCTAATCTATCAACATGTTTATTTTGAGCTCTAGGAATGGAAATTAGATTAAATGCCTCAAATCCCTCTAAGAGGTCCCATACCCTATTCCTATAAAACCTGAGCATATTATTTTTAACAACATTCAACTTTCTCACCTGATTGACGACCAACTCACTATCACCATAAACTTTTAGACAGCGAATACCTCTCTGTCTTGCCCACTCCAAACCTTGGACTAGAGCTTCATATTCAGCAACATTACTAGAGCAGCTAAAACATAATCTAAAAGCTTGATAGTACTTTTGTCCTTCTGGTGATACCAGCATACATCCACCACCAGAACCTACTCTACTTCTTGAGCCATCAAAATATAGCTCCCATAAATCATTTCCATGTTTCTCACCATGGTGTTCCTTACTCTTTTCAATATTAGGCACAAAAGAGTCAGTCTCTTGCATCATATAAACACCGATGTCAACCTCCTCCAACTGCTTGCCCGTATCTGCCTCATGAGACTGAGGTGCCCACTCTTTAGGAAGAACATCTGATGTTCTTTCTATTTGAATCTCGGCCTCTTGAACTGGAGGCTGCTCCACTTGTTCATTCATAACCAAGTTGGCATTGATAGGGGAAGGATTGTAAGGCTCAACATGAACCTTGGCAATGGGTTCTAATTTAATAGTAGCTCTAGTGCCATATCTAGTTCTGAACAACATGTGAGACCAATCAGAGTATAGGTAACCACCTATCCTAGCCGTAAAATCCCTGGATAAACAAAGGGTGAAGTATGGGGGCAACTCAATAATGTATATATCCTGTGGTATTGCAAAACTGGGACAGGCATGTAGAGTTAAGCTCAAATTTTTAATGACCCCTACTGTGTTCACAGCAGTACCATCCAATTGCACTACCCCCTTTTCTAGTGGCTCATACTCAATTCCCAACTTATCGGCAATTTGTTTGGGCATAACTAAACTACTAGCCCCTGAGTCAATCATACAATTGTGAACCAGATGATCTCCTATGATTAATGATAAATAAAAAGGAGGTGGCTTGGCCTTAGCAGCTTGTTGTTCTTTATTACCAACTGTAATGTTAGCCAACGCAACCTTCTCCTTTCCTATACTAGGCTCATCTGAGACACTTAAACCTGCTAAGGCAGATTGAAGTAGGTCCTTTTGACCTGGAATACTCAAAGAATCCCATATTGACATGGGTACATTAATTTTCTTCATATGCTCAAGTACATTGAAAGATGTAGCAGGTTTAACTTGACTTTTAGGGGGAATAACATTACCTTTCACTGAAGGAGCCTGGGCTGATAAATCAGACTATTGGTTGACTATCAAAGGCTGGCCCCTTGGTAGCATCCGAATTTGGTCAGCTTTTGATGAGTCAGGGGCACTTTGATCCTGGTTTGGCCCTTGCTTCGATTGAGTTTGAACTGTATTAGGTTGATGTGCCTCATCTATAGCCCTCTTCTTGCTACGTGTATTGTTTGCAATTGAAGAATCAAAGTGGACCACTCCACAATATTCTTCCCCTTGCCAGTTTAGGAATGTAGACTCATGTGTCTGTTGCTCTTGCTGTTGCGCTTCAGTTGTTATAGGCACATTACTGTTCTAAACCATCAAGGCTTGGTTAAGCATCCCATTTACATAGGTACTCTGATTATGGGGTTGATTGCATGGAAAGCACCACTCATAATCTTGAACTAAATTGTTCTAGACAGGTGCGAGCTCTTTGGAAGTGCTTGTGGCATTAGAGTCATAAGCTTGATGTGGCCTTGAGTTAGGAACAAAATTTTGACCTTGATTATAAGGCTGGTAAGGTGGTCTATTGGTCTGCTTTTGCTAGTAATTGGATTGAAATGAGGACTGGTAAGGCTTAAAACCTTGATTTTTCTATTTTTTGAAATTAACCATCTCATTTCCAAAGGTCGTTAAAAGGCCTTTAATCTCTTGCAGTTCGTTAGACTGAACTGGAAATGCATTTAATTAACCATTAGGCTGGGTATCAGGTGCTGGCAATGCTGGTGCACTTGGGATAACAGCTAAAGGAGGAACTTGCATAGGTATTGGAGGTTGAAGAGCAGGAAATATTGGCATAGGTGGTCTTGGGGCAATTTTATCAGCCTGTATGAGGCTGTTTTAAGCTCTAATAGCTATATTATATGTTGTAGGAAGTGTATCACCTCCCATTGATTGAATCATTACAAAAATATCACTATTTAAAGCTCTTAAATAGTATAAAAATGCATGATTGACAATAGGTCTTACCGTTTGTGGGATTCTATCCCATGTCCTTTGAAAACGGTGATTGAAATCTGACATATCTTTATGTGGAGCTCTTTTGATTGTAGACAGCTGCTCCACCAATGACAAGTGGTCTAATTTGTCTTCAAAAAATTTGCACAATTGACTACCTAACTCATCCCATGTGGCTATGGAGTTGACAGGTAGACCTCTGAACCACTGTAAGGCTTTTTCATTGAAGGACGCCACCAGCAATCTGAGTGCAACATTTTCTTCAGTCACATGGTGAACAACACACAGGTTGGCAACATCTTTTATGTGCTCTGTTGGGCTGGTATGATCCTCCCCATAAAAATATGGTAAACCTATTAAGGCAGCGATAGGAATGTCATCATGCTGAGTCAGATTCAGTGGGCTGCCTTGGTTGAAAGCGACAAATGGCTAATTTCTCACTGCTAGAATCATTGTTACTGGGATATTCTTAGTGATAACAACAGGAACAACAGTATGTCCTCTAACAACAGAATTCGACTTGGATCTTCTAAAATAAACAACTATCTTTTGAACCCTTTGGACTTCTCTCCCCCTTTATCTAGGCGGGGACAACTGCAAATACTCAAAAATAGATGAATTACTCCTATTCTGCACTCTTCTCATGATCAGCAATGCACTGGAACTGCTAAGTCTGAGCTCGAAGTTGCTAAGTATGCTAAAATTTGTCTCTTAAAGAATGCAATTTCTGCTGCACATACTAAACAACAGTATGATAATTTTGATTTTGAGACTCGAAACAGTTCTTAGTCCCACCGGGCGTGCCAAAAACTGTTGTCAAATAAAGTTTGCACCCTTTCTAAGCTATCAACTATAGCAACCTATTGACACATGGGAACACTTTGAGGTTGTGGGTGACCTGGGAATGAAGTGAACCTCCAAATTATGGGTTGGTTCCCCTTAAGATATCTTGGGAAGACTGTAGAATGATAAAGGAAAAGAATAAGAAAGATGTACTTGAATCCAAAACCTATCACTAACAGGTGATAGACCAAAGATAAACATATGACAATACTACAGAAAACTCACAGAAAATCTCAATAGAACTAAACAGTCTCACAATACACAGATTTATGTTTACAAAAATGAGTCTATGTAAGGTTCTGACTATTCTAATGCTTAGAAAAAAGGAAAATGAGATGTTTTCACAGATATAATATGCAAAAGAAAGAGATCACTAACATAAACTAAATGTGTGACATAATATCCTTTGCATTCAGCACTGAAGGAATTTGATCAAATAAAGGGATCACACAGAATTTAATCATGTAACTCACAACCAGCTACTAAACAACAAAGAAAAGTTCTGAAGGAAATAACTTTCTATTGAGAAAAATAAGGAGTTTCTGTGTTACAAATCCGTAGTATTCATAAAAATGATGAGTTACAAAGTCTGAATAATGCTCTTCGCAGTCTCCTAACTAAGAACTCCCCTACAAAAAGGCAAAAATGCCATATATACAACCAAAGGTCGGCCCCCTGTATTAGGGTTTCCAAAATGAGTCGGCACCTCAACACGTCAGCCCTAGAAGTGCCTTGGAATGAAGTCAATGAAACATTTAATATGCATCCCCTACTCACGTCGGTGAAAGCTCGTCCCTGGGCATGGCCTTTAGATCTTTTACAACCATCGTTGTTATCTTGCAGCCTTCGAGTCTGCCATTAAGACTTCATCAGAGTCGCCTTGAATGCTCTACAACAGGGTCGTTAATGTCCCCTCACTCCTCCAGCCGTCATCTCTAGCTGCTATAGTGAATCACGGCTACCTCCCTTTCGAGAAGCAGCATCAGATCTATCCATTAGATTCAGCGCCATTACTGACTGATCACCCTTGCAATTATCGGCGTAACCTAGGACTGTCGCTGGGACTTCTCACCGAACTGCGGAAGTTAGACCGATGTTCATTTCTGTGGGCAAGGTGACCGCTATCGGCAAGACTCCTTGTCGGCGAGACATCTCACCGATCTTCATTCCTTATACTGAGCACCGCATTGCTTAGGGGAGACATCTGGCGGTCGGAGAGACTTCGGTTGGTTCCCTGTCGCTAGGACATCGCTTTATTGGCAAGAGGTTGTGCCGAAGGCACCTTGCTCTGGTGAGGGCCTACTTCGTTTCACTTCAGCAAGAGAAACATTCATCAGTGAGAGGTCACGGCGGGCTTTATTAGTCATGCCGATATCACTTTTCGTCAATGAGACCACTTTCATTCGCCAAGACTTCTTGGACTTCTTTTCCCTTCGGCAAACTCTTCATCTAGCAAGACACCCGACGAGACCCCTCATTGTTGGCAAGACATTAGCCTATCGGCAAGAAGTCATAGCGAGCGGATGAAGTCATACCGACATGCCAATCCATTCGGAAAGACATACAACGGTCAACAAGACCTCATGGCAAGCAGCCAGAGTTATATCAATCTCACAAAAAGCCATCGGCAATACCCCATCGGGTCGGGGAGACCTTACGGCGAACTCCTCATTTTCTAGCGAAACATTCCTTTGCACTGATTTTTTTCAAAAAAATGGCGGGGGCTGGGGCAAGACGAAAATAGAACTGGGAGTGGGGGGAAAGGGGGCGGAAGCAAAGACAGACTAATCCCGGTGGAACCAGGATCGGGACCAAAACGGGGAAAAACAAAAAAGCGCAGAAACTAAACTGGGACCGTAACCAAATCTGGACCTGAAACTTTCTTCAAGGTTCAGGTTTGGACTCCGACCCGATCGCGCCCCTGGCAACATACGAGGCACGAAGGGAGAAGAAAGAAAAACATAAAGGGGAACCAAGGGGGAGACATCCCTCAATTAAAAGCCAGGAAGAAAAGGAAAGAAGAAAGAATGGGACCAGGGCCGGAAGTGGAATGAAAACAGGAACCGAAACCTTGGAAAAGTTCCAAGTTCAGGTTCCGACCCGGTTCCGGGCCCGTCAGAGAAGGAAAGAAAATGCACAAGGCAAAAGACAGAAAGAAAGAAGGGTGGGATCAGAACTATATCTGATACCAGGTAAAACAAAGCAGGGGCGGGGGTGGAAATAAACCTGAAACAAAAACTTTCACAAGGTTTCAAGTTCAGAATCCGCCACGAACCTGCCTCCGAAGAAGGCAAGGAAGGGAGGAAAAAAGGACAAGGAAAAAAAGAAAGGGGAAAACTACCCCATGGTAACACGTAAGGCCAAAGAAGAGAACAAGACACACATGAGCGCGAAACTGGAACCAAATAGGAAACTGGAACTTTCGGAAAAGTTCCAAGTTTGGTTTCGGTCCGGTTCTGCCTCCAACGGAAACAAAACAAAAAGGGGCCCGAAAAAAGAAGAAAAGGCGGAAGCAGGGGGAACCGGAATAGAAACAGGAACCAGAACCTTGGAAAGTTCCAAGCCCAAGTTTCGACCCGGTTCCGCCCCTGGCAAAACATAGGAAAAAGATAGAAGAAAACAAAATAGAAAAGAGGGAAAGACAAGGAAAAACTTAGAAATGAAAACCCACCCCTAAACTGAAGACCTGCACGTTGGGCTCAACCCTCTTGGGAGCCACATTTAATCCACATGCTAAATTAAAACATCATTTTCCCTTGCATCTACACAAGAAACAAACAAGTTAGAAAAAAGTGATCCTGATGCAAGTGTTCTTCCATTTGGTCTTCGAGAACCCCTGAAAACATGGGTTACCCTACCTGATTGAGCCCATAGGCAAAAAATGGGTAACATTTCTAGCGACCTTTGTTGGATGTTTGCCTGCTAAACATGGAGACCAGTAGCCTAGGCCTATCCATTGGGCACAGAGTCATTGGGACAACTCAGAAACAGACCTGGGGTAGCCTTGTGCATGGCTGTAACTCATTTGAGACTCATAAGACATAGCAGGCCGTCGAAAATTTATTGCAGATAGGAAAAAAGAACTAAACTGAAGCTATTTACCGTGCTGGGACAACACTTAGGGAATGAAAAAACAACTATCATCCAAAACTCTAACAGTTATGTACAGATTTAGGTCCTTACCTCAGAAGCAATGTTTGAGGTGAATCCCATTTACTGGGATTGGTTCCACTACACCATCCCACTTGGATAGCTGGAAAGCATTATGCTGCTTCTCCTCGGTAATGATATATGGGCCAGTCCAAAGTGCATCAAATTTGGAGTTCCTTTTAGTCCTACTTTTAAATTCATCCCACTTTAGCACTATGTCACCTTCCTGGAACACTCTAGGAGCTACCTTTTTATCGAATGACTTTTTCACTTGAGCCTGATATTGCTCTGTCATTTTCACTGTTTCAGCTCTGAGTTCTTCAAGCTCAATCAACTAGGCCAACCTTGTTGTCATAGGCTCCTCCTCAATTATATCAAGCTGATTTACCAGATCGAGGGCTGGGAGTTCAACTGAAATGGGCAGCCTCGCCTCTTTTCCATACACTAACATGTATGGAGAAAGTCTTGTAGATCTTTTTGATGTAATCCTATCCGCCCACAAGGCTAACTTTAACATGGTGTGCCAGGCCTTTTGATTGCTCTTCGTAGTTCTCTTAATGATCCTTAGGAGGTTCTTGTCAGTGGACTCGGCCTGTCCATTGCCTTGCAGATAATAATTAGAGGATTTACTTAGAAATATGCCATTTTTGACAGCCTAGTAAGAGATCGTAGCACTCACAAAAGCCAGGGCATTGTCTGATACAATAGAATCCGGGACACCAAATTTGGTAACCAGTTCTTCATAAAAATTTAGGACATCAAATTCATTAGCTTCTTTGAGTGCCACAACTTCAGTCCATTTTGAGAAATAATCAGTGGCTGTGAGTATCCATTTGTGGCCTGCACTTAATGGCATGTTTATAACCCCAATAAAATCCAAACCCCATTTCATGAAGGGCTATTCAACCTGAACCGGTTGCAGCAGGAGGACTGCCAACCTCTCTTTTCCAGCAAACATAGCACACTCTTTGCATCTTCTTACCCATGCATGAGCATCTTTGAATAAGGTAGGCCAGTAATAGCCTCCTTTCATTATTTTAAGAGCCATGGCTCTTGGAGAAAAGTGTCCGCCAGCTGATCCTTGATGGATTTCATACAATACTCTATCAACCTAATCAGCTTCAATACACCTTAACAGGACACCATGAAAATCTCTTCTAATTAGCAAACCTTTTAAAATAACATAAGGTATGGACTGTAGCCGATAATACCTTCTTTTAGATCTAGTCAGATCGGGAGGGCACTCACCAATCAATTAAAAATGCGTCATTTCTGTGATCCAACCAATAGGAGCAAGTATGGAAGTTTGTTGTCCATCTTGGAGTGCTAAAATAGAACTGTCTTCCTCCATTTTACTATTCTTGCTATCTTCAGTAAGTTGTTCGCAGAGACCTCTCCCTCTGACTAGTTTGGTAACCTTTATTTCAAGGTCATACTCCATCACCTTGGTGACCCAACCAGCTCTTCTATCACTCAAATCTTTATTTAACAAAAATTCCTTCACACTGGGATGAGCAACCATTAGTATAATCTTTTTATTGGAGAGCATGTGCCTAAACATCTTTAAGCTTCTTATGACAGCAAGAACATGTCTTTCTACAAAAGTGTACTTGAGCTCGTAATCTTTGAGTCCCTGACTGAAGAACGCTAGGGGCTATTCAAATCCTTCATTATTTCACTGCACGAGTATAGTTGAAAGTGAATCAATATTTCCATAGGAATATAAAATGAAATCCTTAGAAAAGTCAGGATTCATAAGTGTAGGTGCACTTGCCAATGCTTCTTTTATAAGCTCAAAACTTCTTTTTCCATCCTTAGTCCAACTGAAAGGTATATTCTTTCTCAGCATGTGAGCTAATGGACTTAACAAATCAGCAATGTCAGGGATAAACCTCCTAACAAAGTTAATCCTACCAATAAAACTCTACATACCCTTTTTATGCGCTGGTAAGGGAAGAGCTAAGATGGCACTTATTCTTTGAGGTTCAATAGTAATACCCTGATTAGATACCACATAACCGAGCAATCTTCCTTCATGAACAACAAACAAACACATTTTTTGGGATTAAGTGATATCCCAAATTCCCTACATTTTTCAAAAATCCGCCTCAAATGCTTCAGATGATCCTTAGCCTCCTTAGAAAAAATAGTTATATCATCAAGATAGACTAAAACTATCTTGTGCATTAAACCCTGAAAGGCCATATCCATGGCCTTTTGAAAGGTTGCCCCGGCATTAGATAGACCAAAGGGCATTTTCAAATAAGCCATGGTTCCCCATTTTGTGGTGAAAGCTGTTTTGTATCGATCTTCTCTCTTCACCAATATTTGGTTATAGCCAGAATAGCCATCTAGTAAAGAAAACCTTTCAGACCCTGAGACTACCTGAAGAATCTGCTCCATAGAAGGTAGAGGATGACAGTATTTTAAGGAGGCCCTATTTAAATCACGAAAAATTTACACAGAGTCTTATTTCATCATTTTTCTTTCTTACTGGCACTAGGTTTGAGACCCATGAGGTATGCTTGATGGGGAAAATGATGATGCTTTCAATCAACTTATCTAGCTCCTTTTTCATCAAAGGTTCTAACTTGGAATTCAAGGGACTCTTCTTTTGTCTGACCGGTTCGACATTAGGCTCAAGTTCAATGGTATGTTGAGCAAGCTGGGGATTAGATCCTTTTAAATCACTATATTTCCAGGCAAAGATATCATTAAATTCTTGACAAAGCTGAATAAAAACATGCTTCTCTTTAGCTGTACATACCTTTCCTAACTTAAGAAGCCTTTCTTTGAAGACTTCAACCTCTTCGTAGTGATCTTGCTGAACTTGAATACTCCCCTTGGGCTTTCTAGCTTCATCATCAGTTTTAAAAACAGATTCTAAAGTGACCAAGCCCTTGGGAAACTTGTTTTTTAACTGAATAATCGGTTTACTATACTGGCATTGCAATTTTTCCTGATTGGTATGTGAGAATTCGGCTTCTTCTCTCAAAAAGCTGACAATCTGCTGGTACTATCAAAGACTTGCCAATGCATGTCGTTATCAGGCACGGCAGGCCTAACTATAATCTTGATATGCTGGTTATCTTTATCACTGCAAATCCCCTTTGGAATATCGTGTTCGGCTCCCACAGCAACTAATCTATCAGCATGTTTATTTTGAGCTCTAGGAATGGAAATCAGATTAAATGCCTCAAATCCCTCTAAGAGGTCCCATACCCTATTCCTATAAGACCTGAGCATATTATTTTTAACAACATTCAACTTTCTCACCTGATTGACGACCAACTCACTATCACCATAAACTTTTAGACAGCAAATACCTCTCTGTCTTGCCCACTCCAAACCTTGGACTAGAGCAGCTAAAACATAATCTGAAAGCTTGATAGTACTTCTATCCTTCTTGTGATACCAGCATACATCCACCACCAGAACCTACTCTACTTCTTGAGCCATCAAAATATAGCTCCCATAAATCATTTTCATGCTGCTCACCATGGTGTTCCTTACTCTTTTCAATATTAGGCACAAAAGAGTTAGATTTGACATAACAGGAGAAGCTCAAAAGAAGGCCAGTAGAGAGTACTTCCATAAGGTTAATTTGGAGGACTATTGGGCCAACTGTAGTGATGAATATGAGGTTATGAAGAAGAAATTCTCCCGGCTTCCAGTTGATGCAGTCCGATTGTACAACGTAAAGGCAGTTCCTAACCAATTGGAAGATGATGGAAAATTGATCTAGGATCATGCCTATGAAGCCATAAAGGATAGACCAATTGGTGATGTGGATTGGTCAGAAGAGGAGAAGACAGAACTGAAGCAACTAGTGGATCCAGTTCTCAAATTCACTAAGATGTTGCTCAAACACACACTGTGGGAACTAGAAAACAAGGGAGTGTAGTGCACCTATGCCCTGATGGGGGACTTAGATTCCCACTCCACCTCTGAAGAATCCACCGAACAGGATCTGAAGGGAAAGGGAAAGATGGATCTGGCTATCAAAGTTAAATCTAAAGGTGTTCAAGAAGAAGAGGCCCAGGAAACAGTGAAACAGAGGAATCCAAAGGCCAAGAAGAGGACAATGACTAGGAAGTCTGAGTAGAGTCCTGAGGTTGATGCTCCGGTGCCTAGGAGGAAAAGAATTGTCAGATTATCAGAGAAGGCTAGCTCCAAGGTTGGGGAAGAAGTTTCCCCACCAGTAATAAATGTTGAAAGTTCAGAGGAGAAGTCCAAAGTGTATGCAAGGAGGTCTAGGACTCCTTCTCCTAGGGACAATATGCTTAAGGCTGACCTGCCACCGGTGTCCTCTCATAAGATACAACATGATGATGTGCCTCCCACTCACGAAGCTCAAAGTGAACCGGGTGAGGAGGAAAATGTTGAGGATCATCCAGATACTGAAGGTTCAGAATTCCATGAAGGGGAACTTCATAATGCAGAGGCAGAAATTGAAAAGATAATGCAGTCTCCTATGGTTGCACATGCAGACTCTCTTGTTGGAACAGAAGCAGTTGAACCTCCTCCAAGGGAAGAAGAGGCAGAAAAGGATCCATTACTTGAACAGGAGGATGAACATGTTGGAGAGGAAGAAAGTAATAAAGATGAGACTCCTGAGAAACAAGATTTGGAAGAGGAGGCACCTAAGGGTCAACAAGCAGAGGAAATGGGGCAGAGCAGGGTGCAATTGGAGTCCACTGTCCCTAGTTGGCTTGACAGAGAAATAAAAAGAAAACAGGTGGTTGTGGAGGATAGTCCACCGAACTGGGATACACTACTAGCCAGGATTGGAAAGGATAAAGGTAAGAAGAAGGCTAGGGTTATCTCACGGGTCGAGAGAGATGAGGCACATAACAAGGTTGTTCATATTGCTACCCCTGTTCCAAATAAAAACAAAGATGATGTGGCTGGAAGTGATTATAATATACAAACTTTTAATCTTGGGCCTACATCAGTTGAACATGATATTGAGGACTATGGGGTCTTCAGTGCAGTCATGGTGGATAGATTGAGAAGGGAAGTGAAAACCAAGCAGGAACTAAAGAAAGAAAATGAAAATCTCAAGAAGTGCTTGGAGGAATTGATGAAACCACTGCAGGCCATTAATCCTTCTTCCTCTGCTACCAATCCTCTACCTCAGGAGACCATAACTGAGCTAGAAAATATGAAGGCTTCCACCCTTGCCACTGTGAATTGGTTGAAAGGAGTGCAAGAGAAGGGTGACGAAGCTATTAAGGAAATTCTATCAACAGGAAAGGATGCTATCATGGCAACTGAATGGTTGAAGCAGGTGTTAGCACAGGATAAGGAGGATACAAACCTCCTTCTGCAGAAAACCAGGAATCTAATGGAGTACGCCCAGGATGGATTGGTGAGTGACGAAATCCTTCCTTCTTCTAGGGTTTTCGAACCTTGGGATTGGTTCGAGGTGCTACAAATTAGGCAGAAGGTATTGAAAAAGATTCACAAACGAGGGAAGCAGATTGATGACACCCTAACCGGGGTTTACAATGGTTCCATTGCCTTCTTTGAAATCATGACGGGAAGAAGAAAGATCGCACCCAAGTACTTGAGCCTGGAACAATTAGGAGAATGGTGGCATGATGTGTATGCACCACTTGATGATGGTTTTGTTTCCGAGCACCAACTGGATGATGCGGCCACCTACCTCGTAGTTATTGATAAGCATGTGACCTATAAGGTAGATTGGGATAGGTCGGTCAAACACTCAAGGGATGAGATTGTGTCCATTGAGAGGCGACTTAGGGTTCTGCCGGTACTACCTGTAGCCGACTTAGATGCAGCATTCTTGAAGCTACATGAAGAGTTAGATCGGCGCCAGGATAATAGGGAAGGGAGCTAATGATGGGCTGCGGCGCGATTTGTGCTTCCCTATTATCTTCCCGTGCGTCGTCCGAGCTGCAGTGTGGATCCTGGGCTGACCTCGATGGAACGTGCATTTATTGCTTATTTGACTCATTTCAAAGACTCTCCTGGCCGGGTGGTTGTGTCGAGTTATTGCTAAGAAACCCTTGCCTGGCCGACGGGTTCCTGGGGATTTCTATATATTGGGCATGTGGCCTCATTTGTAAAGGGTTAGAAGAATTAGATAGTTGGAAATAGTTAGGAAGTTAGAATTTGTAACCAGAATATAGAAGTAGAGTAAGTTAGTAGGTAGTTTCCCTCAAGCAAATATTGTAACAGAAAGCTAAAAATTGTTGCTACATTGAACAACTTGAATGCAAATAGTGACATTGTGATTTGGTGCCATATTTGTGCTCTCTTGTTTTGCATGGTTCTTGCTATTCCATCATTAAAATTTCTTTGAGTTGGTCAATATTTAGATTAGATTCGATTTGATAATGTTTGTGATTTGATACTTAAATGTTGCAGCAATCTCTCAGTCCATACTTTTCGCAACCAACTGATTGTTAGTTGCTTTGCAAAGTTAGCCTGGACTTTTCATATTCCTTGTGCTTGAGTTCGATTGTGAAGGTTTATTCACTTCAACTGCAATAGGGTTGTTTGAATGAGTGTTCATGATTTGAAAATCTTAACACCTCAGAAGATTGCACTATTTTCTGTGAGATTGTAGATTTATCTTGGTCAAGCAGAAGTTAGTTTTGAGGGATTGGTCCATTTCAAGTATTGGTTACTTTCATTGTTAATTCTAGGAGTAGTATTAGATTTAGAAATCTCTTTAAAACCCTTATCCTTTTCTATTTCTTTAATTATTGGGTTAAATCTTGGATTGAAGGATCACCAATTTGTTAAATTTGATAAAATTGATTCAGTATTTTTCTCGTAGTAAGGTCCCATTGTGATTACTAGCATTTTCACATTTCGTTACTGAGTTGTTTTATGCACTGTCAAGACCTAACATTAGAGACCTTGGGGTTATCTCTTGAGGCTTTCCGATAGAGATTTACCTTTCAAGAGAGATAGGATATCATATTTTGTCTGGTTGTTATTGTGCAAGAAACACGATCAACACTAAGGAGCAACCAGAGAGGCAGGCCGGAGAGGGGAGCAGCCATCAGGGCTAGCTTCCAATGTACAAACACTTTTTTATTTTTTTTCCCCATTCTTGACATAGATATACATTCATGGGCTCCTTTTTGATAGCCTCGTGGATATTTTATTTACGATTGATATACATACACTAATCCAAATTTTGTACCATGGCATTCATTTTTTGATATATGGTACAGATACGGATTCTATATGATGTGTTCATCTTATTGCATGTTTATGATTGTATGATATGAGATGCTTATATTTGATCATGTATGGATGCACTGTATTTATGCTTATGTGACATGCAATGCTATGAGATGATATGCAATGTTATGATATGTATGGATGCAATGTTATATTTTTCAGTATCTTTTCATGATATGATATGATATGCAGATGTTATGGATGCATTTATTTTTGTGTATTTTCTATACAATTTTATGAGTTGATCATTTATGCATGTGGATGTATGGATGGTTAATGCAGATGTTTACTTATGAGAATGCAATGTGATGTATGTTTATAATATGATATGTGATGCAACTTATGATATGTGATGCTATGATTTAAGATGCTTAGAATAAAAAATCTATATTATTCATTACAACTTAAATGATAATGTAGGATGTATGATTATGAGATGCATGTATGTTGATGACTCGTGGATGCAGAATGGATGCATTAATGATGTTTTTGTTGACTGTCATGATAATAGGTTAGCGTAGAGAGAAGATAGTAGAATAAAGAATGAATGACCATTGATTTTGATGATTTCTTCAAAAGATCCAACAAGTCTATGATCCATCGAGACTTTATTAGAGATAGTGATGAGATATGCATGATGAGGATGAATGCAGGATGATGAGTTGCTCACATTTTGGGATTGGTATTTTTTGTCGTTCCTTATTGTTTGATGTAATACATAGACACAATGCATCAAGGTATTGATAACTAGGATGGTGTTGTATCTAGTGTAATGGAATCTGACTATTTAAATAGATAGGATAGTTCCTATTCACATTTTGACATACGAAAACCTTGTTGGAACATAAGTTAGAAACTTAGAATATATTGGACCAAAGCATACTGGTGCAGGAGCACCTACACCTCATCCTCCATTTTTGCTCATTTAACGAAAAAAGGTGGTTAGGAGGTTAGAATGTGTATTTTTGAGTGTTTTTGTCATGAATAAGGTCTAACAAGACCATCAAGCATGATCTAGGTTGAAGTTTTTGAGTTTTGAGTCAAAATGTAGAAAATTGTAATCTTGCAACAATTGTTGTCTTTGTAGCCTTGAAAGGCACAAACTTGAATTTGTATATGTAAAGGAAAGATTGGATCATGAACATGTAATAAGGCTATTTAGGAGCCACTTCAAAGATTTTTGAGGTCTTAGGTGATAGGAATCAAAGTTGCTTCAAAAAGATGCAATGTTGTCATAATGCAAATTGTTGTAAACTCATCATTAGAGTTGTAAACACCTTAACAATGGCTCCTTTATTCAAAAAAGAGTTAAAGGCCAATGGGGAGGATGGGAAAATGTTTATAAATCCTCCATGGAGTCGAGGCATGGAGGGGTTGAAGTTTTGAAGTATTAATAAGAAGAAAACTTTGTTTTTTTACTATTTTTCCTGCATTTTGAACTGTTCTTGTGTGTGGTACGGTCTGGTACATTATTTTACGGCCTCCAAATTGGCATGGTTTGATAGAGGGCCAAGATCGCTTTAATTTGGTGGTGATTTTGCTTTATTTCAATAAGTATTTAGAAAGTTACATCAGTTCTTTTGAAAGTGGGTTTGAAACCCTACAAATCAAGGGTTTTGATCACAAAATGCTTATAATTCACCATTCCACCATGGGAAAATTCTGAAACTTGGTGGAATGGTGGATTTAAGGGTCCTCTTCATGATTTAATTTGGTTCAGAGTGAAAGATGGAGTCTTGCAAGAATTATTTGATGCCCTGGGTCTAGTTTCCTTTGTAAGAGTCTAGGAAAATGAACTTTGCAATGCATTTCTTTTAATTTTTTGAGTTTTTGAGTAAGAATAATTGGTGAAAAATATTTACATGGTTTTGGGGAGCATGTTTGAACCTATTGAAGGCATGAGGGGTGTCGGGGAGAGCCTTGGTAGTCAAAAACCTACTATGTACAGGCTTAGTTAGGCCTTTTTGGTGACTTGAAGGACAGTCCCTTGATACATCTATTGTTGGTGTTTGGTTTTAGGCTTTTGGGGATTTGTAGGGGTTGGTATTAGATTTCTGAAAACAAGTTCCTTTATCTAGTTTGAGCCTTTTACAAACTTTTGTCATGACTATCCTATTGGTGAGTACTAGAAGGAATGCATGGATTGTTTGGAAGTGATGGGAAAATGAGTATTTGTGAGTGCAAAGTCTATTTGGTTAGTCATGTTTTGACATGTTGAGAATGTTCATAGTATTCCCAAGTCCTGTTGAGATGTTTGGTTGTGTGAGTCAAGTTGAGTGGTCAAGTTGCATTGTTGAGAGGAATAGTGAAGTTGATGTGTGCATATAGAGCATTTGAGAGAAGCTTTTAAGAAAGGTGTTGTTTGTATGAAAGAAGGATTGCTTCACCTGCCACTTTGCATCACATACGCAATAGTCAACAACATACTCCAAATGACCTTTCTACACACAACTAAGCAAGTGTATGCCAAGATTATTTTACAAGAGTATCCACAAGCACAAAAAACAAAAGATCATGATCAATGCCCCATTCCTTTCTCTCTAAATCATTTTGATAGACATCATTGAGAGGTCCTCAGAATGGGTCATTAAGATAAATCATAAGAAAAGATCAAAGACAAACAGTCAGTGTTATCTATATCTCTTGCTTGTTTAATTTAGCTAAGGTGGTGCCTGATACTGATGTCCATTGCAAGAAGGATACATCCTAGGACATATTGATCAAGTAGTTGTTTGATGTTAGGATGATGATGAGATTTATGATAAGCCATTGATATAAACTTCACTGGCACATTTACCTATGATCTAGACTTTAGATTTTGACACTTAGGTTCTCTCTTTACGACTTGCTATACTTGTTTTCTATTTGTTTTTCCAAAAGGAGAAGGTGACAATCAATTTATTATGGGTGAAAGTTATTATGGGTGAAAGCGAGATGGGATGGGTGGTTTTGGATTTTTTGGAATATTTCAATGTTTTTGGTATTTTGAAAATGTTTTGAGGTTGCTTTTGGTCTTTTCGAAAATTTATGTGGATTTTTTGGGTTTTTTATTTTTGAGGCTATTTAGGGTTTTTGAATGTTTTCTAATGTTTTTGTGTTTTCTAAATATTTAGATTTTTTTTCTTTTCTGAATATTTGGATGTTTTTGTGTTTTCTGAATATTTGGATGTTTTGGGGTTTTTTGAATATTTGGATTTTTTTGTGTTTTCTAAATATTTGGATGTTTTGGGGTTTTCAAGAGTTTTCCAACCAAGAACCTAACCTAAAGACCTATCCTGGGGGTCTCAGGGGCTGATCAAAGATAAGTTGTTCCTACATTATACACGCAAAGACCACATAGTTTGACTTACTCGACTTATTGACAAGATGAGTGTTAGCCTCCTACAATGATTTAATAACTAAGCCCTTATAGCCATGACTCAGAGATTGAACATCGAACCTGAATAGCCATTTCAATCATCATGAAGGTACATTTAACTTGTCAACCTAGGGACATGAACTTGAAATGGGTCAGCACAGTATGTGCACTAGGAACCAAAAGTAGCCATTTTCATTCTACAACTAAGGAACTCAAATGCTGAAAGTAAATTGCTTAGAAGGGAATACCATAAATGCCAATCATCAATCAACAACTATATCAAACTAAAGTGCATAACAGAAATGAAAATTTGAGCAACAAATAGGGCACTACTATGTTTGCTTTGGTTGCAAGAACAATCACATAATGGAATTCTAGTGGTTGTAGGAACAATCGGTGCTAGATTTCTAACTAATTACCAAACACCAAGTAATACTAAACTAATACTAAACTAAGAGGAAATATTACTCACCAAGTGGACTCCCTTGGATAATTATCCTCTAAAACTAATGAGAACTCAGATGCTCGAACTCAGAACTTTATTTTATTCACTGTAAATCATGAGTACAAAAGAGTAATGTATCTGTATTACTAAAAACTTGAGAGTGCAAGTATAGTATCAAATTGTGCAACCCCTAAAGAAGGAGCATCAGATCTTTATTTATACTATCACCTAAATAAGGCAATCAACTCCATGACTAGGAGGATTCCATTTAGGGAAAATAGAGAAAGTGGAGTGGCGATGGTTACACGTGCATGGAATCTGGTCAAACATGCAGGTCCAAACGCAGATTTAGCACAACAGTAATGCCCACATCTACTCAACCAACATTAAAGTCCACTACAAGGTAGTTACATTCAGTTTGCATGAGGAACCTTCTATCATCGACCTCCTTTGACCTTTGAGTGATTCCTTTGTTGGACGTTACGGTGTATGTCCAGTTGGTGGTGTCTTTCTCAACTTAACATCCTCAAATTAAATCTGCACGGAAATGTCAGTACGCACAATAACTACATATCTATAACCACCTTAAGGAACATTCATTAACCACATGCAAAATCAATATAGATAATCCACATAATATTCCAATGTCATTAAAACTTGCAGAAATAGGATTAAGCCCAATGTCTATGTTTTTGAGGGAAACATTATGAAAATATCAACATTTAGCATCAAAGTTCATGACAACTGCCAGCAAATAAACTATAGGTTCTTCCCAAAATTGGACCAAAAATTAGGCTCATCACTCCCCCCAACCTAATGTTTTGTTAGTCCTCGAACAAGGGAAGGGTTGTTCTTCTGCTTAGTCAAAGCTCTGAAATTTGCAACTGATAGTTGTCCAACATCAGTGGCTGTTGAGCATGAATTAGGGTCCCAATAGAATCCTCCTAATTTAGCAAATGTTCTCCATCTTTTTTTTCTGCAGCAATGTCATCCTGGTAAAATCTAAAGTTTGGCATGGGCCACATGAGAATGGGTGGCTGGAAAGTTAGGGGAAGCCAAAATTGCCCCTTCATTCTCTCAATATGAAAATACTTATCAATCCTTTTTAGTGTTGCAGCATAATTGTGGATGGAATGAGGTTCAACCTATTTTAGCTCATCAGTTAGGCTATTCCATCTTTGTGATAGGTATCTTCTCATAGTTTCCTCCTTTGTTGTTGCCTTTACCTCATACTCACTATAAACTGCCTCAATCCAAGGCATAATCCTATTGCCATGACTAAGTTTGAGAAGCATTTTGTGCCATTCTCTATAAATATCCCTTGGGTTGCTTGATTCAGCCCTAATGGGTAGAGGGATGTTAGACTCCAATTGCTTATAAGGCCCATGTTGTTGTCCCCAACTAATCTCATTTTGCACCCAAGACATAAATTCCCTTAATTGGACATCCCCAACATACAACAGTGGATTCCAATCATGGTCTTGAGTTACAGCATAATTATACAAATAAAACTCACATAGAAATTTCTTCATTTCAGGGGTGGCAATCCTATAAGCATTGAAAAATTCATTAGGAGTATCAATAAAAAGGATTCAAACTTGAGGCAATCCTTGACAGCTTAAAAGAGAGATATTTCTCTTTCAGGTGTAGAGCATAGACCCTTGGAGGGGTCCTACATTCCAAAATATATGGTACCAAGGCTGCCATATCATCCACCCTCTTCTTCAAGGTGGCAATTAATGCATCTTTATCTTCAATTTCCTCATCTCTCTTTTGAATTTCCTTCTTCAATTTCTATTTTTCATTTTTTCATTCTTCCTCCCTCCTTTGTATTTCTTTCCATAAATTCAAAATTGCCATATGTACTGTAAAATCAGGAGGATTATGAATTCCTACCAATTTTTTTGTTGATTGTTGCTCCTCATATAGTACTATTTGCATGGAATCAGGCTGTCCAATTGTCTTTGGCTGCAAGGGTACTGTTTCTTCTCCCACTTCTTGCTAAAGGGGCTCTTGTTCTTGTTCTTGTTGTGGCTACAGAAACTCCTACTCTGGTTCTAGATATTGCTATAGGACCTCATGTTGTAGGACTTCTTGCTCACGCTACAAGAAATCCTGATTTTCCTCAAACTCTTGATTTTCAACTTGTTCTGCAATATTGGCAAGGTCATCCAATGTTATGTTTGTTGCTGCCTCAAATATATCTTCCTCCTAAACATTTTCTTGCCCCATTGGAGCTTCTATGTTCTCCTGTTGTATTTCTCTAAACTTAGGGCTTTCTTGTGGAGGTGTACCAAACGCTGGCCCAGCTAGTCTTGATTTCCTGGGAGGTCCCTCACATTTTTCTTTGGCTATAGGATGAACAATGTCAGCCTTCCTCTTTTTAGAACTCGACACCTCTTTTTCTACCAACTGTCTTTTGGGCTTTCATTTTCTCATTTTTACTTCTCTCTTTTGTGCCCTAGTTTTCATTAGGGTGCCAAGTGGAATGTTGTCATCAAAATCTGAGGAGGAGCTTTCTTTTCTTGAGTGCTCTATTCCAGAAGAACTGATTTCTATGGTTTCTTCTATTGTAGGAGGGTTTACGCTAGGGCCTGCACCAGAGGTTGAAGCACTAAGAGTGGCTTCAGCCATGCTCAATCTCCTCCTAGACCTATGAGGTTGATGCAAAACCCTAGGTTGCAAGTGCCCTAGTCTAATTCGATCAAAATTTATAAATTTTTCCCAGGTCATTCCAGATAAATCATGCAGAGACTTCTCACCTAGAAATTTAATCAGACAATGGTGGGAAACAAAATTACCCCTACCTTTTTGGGTCTCGACCACCATGATTGAGAGAAGATTGTATAGCACATTAGGAACATTCATCCTCCTCCCATGCCTCATGTGACTCAAGAGTTTGAAATGTACTGAATGCAGGTTCGACAAATGACCTTCACAGGTGAGATACCTTATAATGTAGACGGCTACCTATTTCCATGGTTTGAGCAGAGAGATTCTTTTTGCACCCTGTTTATCCACATTGTTGGAGGGTCACCATGTACTGTAAACTTGACCCTAGCTGACCTGGCGTCTCTGGAGATAGGGTAATGTTCACCATCAAAAAGTAACCCTATAACCTCTGCCATTCTTTCCTCAGTTTCCACAACCTCCAACCCTTTTACTGTGGCTTTTCCTTCAAAAAATGTCTAGACGAATTCAAGTGCAATGCTTTCATAAAATCCATCCAGCTTTAGGAAGTAATCTAACCATCCATAGTTTCTAAATTTGGCCAGGCATTTTGCATTCTGTAATAAAACATCATGAACCAAGGGATTATTTCAAATTAGCCCTCCTCTCATTGTCTGCAATCAACTATCACTCTGCAAAATTTCCTTCCTACAATACCTGTCTAAAAGCCAAACAGCTTCCTGCAATACCTGCTAAATTTCTAGTGCCAATATTATTGAATTTTCCCTTTCTTTTGTTTTAACTTTTTGTTTGCAACTCAGGATTATGACAGGGTCAATAATGGAAAGAAAAGGAGTGATAAAGGAGAATTATGATGCGAAGAAATGTCAGTTGCAGTTAATGTCACTTCACACATGTGAGTCGTCCTCTCACTCAGGTTTCAAATTGGCTCATTTTAAATTTTCTGACGTAGCCTAGCATGAATTGACACATGGGCAATATATTCACATCTTTTTCTTTCCCCTCCAACCTAAATTTGGACATGTGTTCACACATGCAAGATGGGAGTGATGATTTGACAAGGAATAATGGCATGTTATGTGAACGTCTATACTAACGTACAACAATTAAATGAATGCACTTAAAAGATAATTAAAAGATAGCAATTAATGCGCACATACCTAAATGTATGGAGGATTTATTACAAAGACCATGGAGAAAGTACCGTTCACCTTTTTTAGGGAATAAATTGAGCAATTGATGAAGATGAAGTGGAATGAGGTGAGGTGGAATGAAGTGATGGAAGAGAGAGAAAGGTGGTGATGGATGGGTGAATGGGAAAATGGGTGAAGAAATGGACTTCCACAAGAGCGAAAGTCTTTATTATGACAAGTATGTACCTTAATTATCTAGAAGGAGGGACACTAGGTCCACTTCCTTCAACTACAGGAAGCTCGGGTGTTGAATGCTGGGTGAATTGCTGCAGGAACTCTTCTTTGGAAGTTGGCTTGTGATATAATCTGAGGTGATGACCATTGAAAAGTAACTTAAATATGACAGGGTCAATGGTAGTAAGTTGAGCAACTCCATTAGGAAAGACCTCAGTGAATTCATATGGTCCTAGCCACCTTGTTTGCAATTTCCCTGCATTGTCTTGATATCTCGAGTCATAGAGCAGGGCCCAATCTCCTGGTTGGAATTTCTTGTCCGTGATAAATTTGTGATGCCACTTGATTCTTTGATTTTGTACTACCTCTGTATGATGTAGGGCTTCTCTTCTTATCTCATCCAAAGCATTTAGCTGCATGATTCTTTCTCTGTGTGTTTCAGAAATATCCATCCCCAAATCTACTGCAGTCCTAAGAGTCTTATAGTCAAATTCAATGGGCATCATGGTTGTATTTCCATACAACAACTCAAATGGAGTGAAGCCTATAGGTGTTTTCCAAGTTTTCCTATAGGCCCAAACAGCTTCTGGTAATCTGTTTTCCCAATCTTCCCTATGAATAGCTACTATTTTGGTCAAAATGACTTCAATTTCTCTGTTGAGCACCTCAACTTGGCTATTATCCTAGGGGTGATAAGGAGTAGACTTCCCATGCCTTATGTTGTATTCATTGAATAGTTCTGCAACAAGGGTTGATGTGAATTGAGCCCCTTGATCAATCACTATTTCTCTTGGAACTCCATATCTTGTGAAAATCTCCTCATAAAGAAATTTTGCGACCTTGTTATCTCTTGCATGCTTCATGGTTTTAACTTCTACCCACTTTTTCACATAATCAGTGCATACCAAGATATAATACTTACTATTTGATGGAGGGTCAATAGGTCCTATAAAATCCAATCCCCACTTGTCAAAGGGAGTGATTACTACCTGAGGGAAAAGTGGCATCTCATCAGATCTGGTAGATATGCCCATTCTTTGACATCTATCACATTTTCTGGTATACCTTCATGCATCCTTGTGGAGTGTTGGCCAATAATATCCTGTGTTCAAAATCTTCATTGTTGTCCTCTTGGCTACAAAATGTCCCCCACATGGTTTTTTGTGGCATGCATGCAAAATGTCATATGTCTCATCTTCTCTCACACATCTCCTCATGACATGGTCTAGTCCAGTATAAAACAAACATCCAACAATTCAATGAGTTCCCTTTTCTCTTTTGGAGAGAAGTGAGAAGGAAGTCTACCTATGACCAAATAATTGGCTATGTCAGCATACTAGGGTGTTTGGATACTGAGAGAGAATAGATGATCATCAGGAAAAGATTCATCTATGGGATAATTATCTTCTGATGTAGTCAGCCTTGAAAGAAAATCTACAACAACATTGGCCTTCCCTGGCTTATCCACAATGGTTATATCAAACTCTTACATTAACAATAACCATCTTGCCAATCTACTTGTGATCAAAGGTTTATTAATGAGATATCTAATGGCTGCATGATTAGTGTGCACAAATATTTGGTAACCTATTATGTAATGTCTGAATTTGTTCAGTGCATAGATTACTACCAACATTTCTTTCTCTGTCACTATATAGTTGAGTTCAGCTCCTTGTAATTTTTTGTTGACAAAGTAAATGACATTTTCAACAACTCCTTCTTTATGTCCTAAGACTGCTCCTATGGCATAATTTGATGCATTAGTATGGATGTGGAAAGGAAGTTCCCAATTAGGCCCTTTGAGTACAGGTGCATGAGTCAAAGCTGCCTTCAAGTCAAAAAATGCCTTGTCACAAGCTTCAGTCCAATGGAATTCAACATCTTTAGTGAGAAGAGTATACAATGGTGCTACTACCTTGCTGAAATCCTTGATGAAATTCCTATAATATCCTGCATGACCCAAGAAACTCCTAACATCATTTTGTTTTGCAAGTGTGGGTAGATTTGTGATTACCTCAATCTTTGCAGGATCTACTTGAATTCCTTTGTGGGAGATGTAGTGGTCAAGAACTAAAGCTTCCTACATCATCATGAAGCACATTTCACTGTTTAAAGACAGGTTTTGGTCTTCACATCTCTGTAGGACTCTCTTGAGATTTTCCAATGCTTGATTAAAATCAACACCATAAGTGGTAAAGTCATCCATTCTAAATTTCCATGCAATCATGATAAATTTTTGAGAATATGCTAATGACTGCCCTCTGAAAGGTTGCAGGTGCATTGCATAAGCCAAATGGGAGTATTGAGTAGGAATAGGTCCCCCATGGACAGGTAAATGTGGTCTTCTCCTAGTCCTCTGGTGCAATTTGGATCTAGTTGTAGCCACTGAATCCATCTAGAAAAGAAAAGTATCGCTTTCCTACAAGTGTGTCCAAAACTTGATCAATGAAGGGTAAGGGAAAGTGGTCCTTCTTGGTGGCAGCATTAAGTTCACTGTAATCAACAAAAACTCACTATTTCCCTCCTTTCTTGGGCACAATCACTAATGGAGACACCCACTGATTATCTGAAATGGGGTAGATAAATCCTACATCTAGTAATTTTTGCAATTCTCTTTTTACAATTTCTCTTAGTGTAGGGTTAATTCTTCTTTGTGGTTGTCTTACTGGGGTACAGTCATCTCTAATGTAAATTCTGTGTGTACAAAGTTTAGGGTCTGATCCCCTTATATCATGATAATCCCATGCAAATGCATGTCGATGGGTCCTTAATAAGTCTGCCAGCAACAATTGTTGTTCTTCACTTAATTTACTGTTAACATTCAGATATTTTCCTTGTGACACCTGTACTTGTGTAGTTAACTCTATCATGGTTGCTTCATTAACACATGGTACCTTTAGTTCATATGGCAGCAATGTATGGGACATACCTATTGCTACAGGAAGTCTATCTGTAGGAACAATGGCTATAGAAAGAGTGGCTACAGGAAGAACGTCTATAGGAATAGTGGTTGCAGGAAGAGCGGGCAGAAGTGTCTTGAATAGAGTAGCAGAATGAGAAGATGATGCTTCCTCCACCCCACAATTGTTCTGAATGATGTTAGCCAATACTTCATCCTCATCTTGAAGCTGCATGAAATAGCTTCTTCCTAGCATAATAAGCTACACCACAAAATTAACTTCCTCGGCCTCTTCACCAACATGTGGCCATATAGGATTATCTTCATCATGAGATGGTTGAGCAGGAGGATAAAGAACAAACTTTTTTGTGCTCTTCCCATCTAAAGTGGTCATGTCACCTGACCAACATCCAATGTATGCATCTGTAGTTGCTAACCAAGGCCTTCCAAGAATAATGGGATACCTGCCTAGTGTAGCTTTAGGAGAAAGAATCATAAAGTCTATTGGGTACTCCGAGGAGTCTAAAACTACCACAAGATCCTCCACTACACCATCAGGGTTAACAATAGAGATATTAGCAAGTTGTAGGACAGTAGGAGTAGAACTCATGCTTACAATGTTTAGTTGTTGGAGGATGTCCTTGGTCATTACATTCCCCTAAATCAATCAGAGCATTCTTTACTTGGATTCATTTTATAACAACTGCTACTACAGAACTACCTGGGTCATTATACTTGGGGATAATTACTTTTCCAAGCATGATGTCAGCTAGTTGTCCCACTACATGAACTGTAGTTGGGTCTTTCTTTTTTGTACCTGGCTTCTTGAGGCATGCTTCTTTGATTGCATTATCATAGATTGGAACATCCTTTATGGCCTGAAATAGAGGTATCTGGACACATATATGCTTCAACTGATCAAAGATGTCAAAAGTTGTATCCTATATTTCTTCCTTATTCTTGGCAACTTCCAATCTTTGAGGAAATGGTGGTTCTTGTTCAGTCTGCTTGACTTGGACTGGCTCAAGATCTTTAGGTGCACTTGGGTTAATGGGATCATTCAGAGGTTCCTCCTCCTCTTCCACAGGAAGCTCAGTGATAATGGGCTTGGAAGGGGCTAGTAGAGTAGTTCCTAAACGCAAGTGGATGTCACTTACACTCACAACATATGTAGGGAATTGATTTGAATCAGTAGAGTATGCAAGCTACTATTGTGGTTTTTTATTTGGATTGGGTGTGGGCTAAGCTGGTAGCTGAGTAGGTTTAGGTGCATTTGAGCTTGGATTAGCAGGTGGAGGCATTATAGCAGGCTGTTGGGGATGAGAAGGTGGCTGCATGTAACCGATTGTCTGGGCAGGCCATTGTTGTCCTCCCCTCCATTGATTTGTTTGCTGCCAATTTCCTAGAGGTGGTTACCAATTCCCCTAAGGTTGCTACCACTGGGGTGGAGAGTTTTGATGATTGGGCCAAGAATTTGGAGGATTACTCCAAGCCTATGGTGGATATCCTCCATAGTTGGATGGATATGGGGCTTTCCATTGGTTACCAGATGAATAGGAATTAAACTATGGCCCAGCATAAGATAGTGGATCCAGTGGCATACCTTGTCTTGGAGCCCAAGGCTTCCTTTGTGCAACATAGTAGACTTGGTATTCTTCAATTTGGATTGGTTTGAACTCAGGTGGAATTTGCTTGCTTTCAAGATTAACTACCATCTTGCATCTATAGTCCCTCTTCTTTTGTCTGTAGTGGAGGCAATACTCTGTCAACATTACCTCTGCCTCCTCTTGCTTCTTCTTGGCCTGAAGTGTATCTAGTTGAGTAGCTAGATTATTTATAATTTCTTGCTTGAAGTCTACTAGCAAATGAGTAATCTCCATTCTTGAAACTCCACCGGTAGTTGACTTACCCATGGAATATTGGTAAGCTCTCCCTTTCTTTGAAGCTACCCTAGAGTAGTTCTGGCATATTTTCTTGATGTCTTCCCAAGGAACTTGAGAGATATCTCCTCCTCCCATGAGGTCCAAGGAATTAGTGCAGCTATCATTGATTCCTCTCATGAAAAACAACTTTTGTGAGTCTTCATTGAGTGTATGGTGTGGACATTTTTGTAGGAAAAACAAAAACCTTGCAATAAAATCTTCCAGGCTCTCATCTTCCTTTTGTTGCATCCTAAAAATGTCACCTCCTCTCATGTCGCTGCCCCTGCAATATTCCTTGTATTTCTCAAGGAATTTTGTCTTCATGCATTCCCAAGTTTCCACAGTATCTATACCTAGGCTCATGAACCATCTTAATGCATCCTCTTTCAGAGTGGTAGGAAATAGCTTAAGCCTATGGGCATCAGTGGTGTAATCATAACTCCTGTAGAGTATGTCAAAATCAAATAAAAAGGTATCAGGATCTTCTATGACAAGTCCATAAAACTTGGGGAGTGTTGAAGCAAGGATGTTCTTGATGTTGTCAACTTCATTTTGATGGGCAATGGGGAAAGGAAAATTTGGTTGGTTAGGTTTGTTCCTATTTTCATCACCCATGCCTACTTGATGTAGTTCCAAAGCAAAGGCGTTCTCAAGCTGATTTGGTCTTCAAAGGAGACTTCAAAGCTAGTCATATTAGGAAATGCATCAGCAAAGGGGTGTGGATCTTCTTCTTCTTCTCTTGGCAGGTTTTGATATTCAACTAGCTGGAATGGATTAGGATTGTTAGGAAGGAATCTCCCATAAGCATCCCTTCTCCTTCCTCTATGTATGTGGTATCACTCACTACCAGCTAGCTCACACAAAGAATTGGTAAAGAATAAGGGGGGTCATTACTTCCTAAATGAGGATATACTAAGAACAAATTCTAGAAACACTACAGCAAGAAAAACTACCAATGACTCCAAAGAACTTCCTAGTTTGACACCATCCCTAGCAACAATGCCAAAAATGTTGGCCTCCTACATTGATTTAATAACTAAGCCCTTATAGCCATGATTCAGAGATTGAACATCTAACCTGAATAGCCATTTCAATCATCATGAAGGTGCATTTAACTTGTCAACCTAGGGACCTGAACTTGAAATGGGTCAGCACAATATGTGTACTAGGAACCCAAAGTAGCCATTTTCATTCTACAACTAAGGAGCTCACAATGTTGAAAGTAAATTGCTTAGAAGGGAATACCATAAATGCCAATAATCAATCAACAACTACATCAAACTAAAGTGCATAACAGAAATGAAAATCTAAGCAACAAATAGGGCACTACTCTGTCTGCTTTGGCTACAGAAGCAACCGGTGCTAGATTTCTAACTAATTACCAAACATCAAGTAATACTAAACTAAGAGGATGAATTGCTCACCAAGTGGGCCCCCTTGGATAAGTATCCTCTAAAACTAATGAGAACTCAGATGCTCAAACTCAAAACTTTATTTTATTCACTGTAAATCATGAGTAAAAAAGAGTAATGTATCTATATTACTGAAAACTTGAGAGTGCAAGTACAGTATCAAATCGTGCAACCCCTAAAGAATGAGCATCAGATCTTTATTTATACTATCACCTAAAAAAGGTAGTCAACTCCATGACTGGGAGGATGCCATTTAGGGAAAATAGAGAAAGTGGAGTGGCAGCGGTTATGCATGCATGGAATCTGGTCATACATGCAGGTCCAAATGCAGATTTAGCACAACAGTAATGCCCAGATATGCTCAACCAACATTAAAGTCCACTACAAGGTGGTTACATTCGGTTTGCATGAGAAATCTTTTGTCATCGACCTTCTTTGAGCTTTGAGTGATTCCTTTGTTGAACATTACGGTGCATGCCCAGTTGGTGGTGTCTTCCTCAACTTAACATCCTTAAATTAAATTTGCATGGCAATGTTAGTATACACAATAACTGCATATCTATAACCACCTTAAGGAACATTCAATAACCACATGTAAAATCAATATAGATAATCCACATAATATGCCAATGTTATTAAAACTTGCATAAATAGGATTAAGTTCAATGTCTATGGTTTTGAGGGAAACATTATGAAAATATCAACATTTAGCATCAAAGTTCATGACAACTGCCAACAAATAAACTATAGGTTCTACCCAAAATTGGACCAAAAAATAGGCTCATCAATGAGAAATGCACAGGTGACAGAATGTTAGTTTATTATGGTGGACTCCTAAAAGACCGACGTACGGTGTGTCAGGGCACATCAATGATGGCCTTTCCCATGTTCAAGCTCAGAGACAACATAGTTTGACAAGGGTACAAATTTTCTGGATTTTCGATGTTCAACATTTTTAGGATTTTGATGTGTTTTGGACATTTTGGATTTTTCCTTTACAATTTTCTAAATGTTTTTGGATTTTAGCTATATAGGATTTTGCAAATATTTTTGGATTTTCTGATGAACATTTTACAAATGTTTTTGGTATTTTTTATGATAATTTCTATATTTTTTTTGGTATTTTTGATGACCTTAAGATATACAAGAGCCCGATATGATCCATAACGAAGTTCCCCCAGTGTGACATGTTAGAATACTTCGATAAAGGCAAGAAAAACTGACCTTTGGAATATGCCAAGTAGTACTAAAGGGATCGCTATACTTCACAACATCAAGCTATGATAAGCATGTGGATAAGTGATGGATAAATGGTGGTGCAAAGAATGATAGGACAAAAAAGCCAAAGAATAGATGGAGGTTTTTTATTTACACAAGGCACCTGTTTGCCAGTTTTTCACCAAGGTACTTTCCCAAAGTGCCACTGAAGTGCTTTTCACTAGAGGACAATTTTTTTCTTTACTTTTTCAATCCTTTTTCTCATTTTTTTTGGATTTTGATCATTTTTTTATTTTTTTGTATTTTCAAATTTACACCCTTCAAGACTTGGCATAAATTTTTTTGAGATGCAAGTTGTTAGTTGTCTCCTACAAGGGTTCTCCTTCACGTGTTGACAATTGGTATGCTCCTAATCCATAGCTAGTTGTGATGACAAAGCGACCCAACTAGTTAGGCTCAAACTTTCCTTTACTGTCCTGATCTAGAAGGCTCTTTTGATTCTGCCTCAGGACAAGATCCCCTACTTGGAAATACCGACATTTGATCCTCTTGTTATAGCTCCATTTCAGTCAGTTTTGGTATACTTGCAAGTGATTGATAGCATCAAGACAATGCTCATCCAGGAATTCTAGCTCATTCAGCCAAGATACTCTGTATTCTTCATCAGTGAATAGGTTTTGTAGTGACACTCGCAATGATGGGAGCTCAACCTCAATAGGAAAGATAGCTTTTGATCCATAGACCAAGGAGAGAGGGGTTGCACCTATTGGTGTGTGGATACTAGTTCGATACGCCTAAAGAGCAGGATTTAGCTATAGATGCTAGTCACAACCAGCTTCATTGACCATTTTCTTTAGAATTTTCAAAATGGTCTTGTTTGTAGCCTAAGCTTGACCATTGCCTTGGGGATAATATAGGGTAGAGAATTGGTGTTGGATGTTGAATCTTTGACATAGGTCTTTCACATCCTGATTCTTAAAGGGTGTTTTGTTGTCTGAGATTAGGGTTTGTGGAACACCATAGCGGTAGATTAGATAGTTTAGAATAAACTTGGAAATTTGTTTCCCCATTATGTATATCATAGGAATGGCTTCAACTCACTTAGTAAAGTACTCAGTAGCAGTTATGATAAACTTGTGGCCATTGGATGAGGTTGGGGTGATTTTTCCTATGAGGTCAAGCCCCCATTGCAAAAAACACCAAGGTGTAATCATTGGATGCAATTCTTGAGTTGGAGCATGAACCAGATCTCCATGTTGTTGACACTAGACACATTTCTACATGAAATGATGAGCTTCCTTTTCCATGGTTGGCCAGTAGTACCCCATCCTCAACAATTTCTTAGCTAAAGTCATACCACTAGAATGGGAACCACATATGCCATCGTGTATTTATGTTAAAGAAATTAAGGCTTCCTCTTGGTTAAGACATCATAGTAATGTCCCTTTGATGCTTCGACAATAAAGGGTATCAGCTAGGATCACAAATCGAGATGACTTCTTGACAAAGGTATTTTTAAGGTTTGAGGTGATATCAGATGGGAGGGTTCCTCTGCTTAGGTGGGTAAAGATTTCATGGTACCATAGGGATCCAAGAACAAAAATGACACATGCAAATTCTGATTCAAGAATCTCAAAAGTTGGAACAAGAAGTTTTTCTACCAAGAATTCACATTGGAGGAAATTGTTCGACATGTCTAGTAGCAATCCGATCATTGCCATGGTGTCTGTTGCTTAGTTGTTTATGCGAGGAATCTGCTCAAAAGTTATTTCTATAAAAAGGTTCTTGAGACTGTCTACCATCTTTTTGTAAGGAGTGAGCTTATCATCCTTAGTTTGATATTTGTCGTTAACTTGGTTGGTAACCAGTTGTGAATCTCCATAGACTTTCATCTCTTGAATCTACCATTGAACTGCTATTCTCAAACCTGTGATTAGGGCTTCATACTCAACAATGTTGTTAGTACATGGGAATGATAGTTGGTATGACTTTGGAATGCAATCACCTTGAAGGGTGATGAAAATAATTCCTGCTTCTGATCCATGTTGAGTGAATGATCCATCAAAATACATCTTCTGCTGACTTGTGAGATTGATAAGGAACATTGATTCATCAGGGAACTCAGATATCAAAGGGTTCTCAGTGTAGATAGGTGATTATGCTAGTTGGTCTACAATCACTTGTCCTTTGATTGCCTTGCGCTCTACATACTCTATATCAAATTTTGCTAAGATCATCACCCATTTGTCCATTCACCCTATGAAAGTTGCTTTAGATAATAGGTATTTGAGTGGATCAATTTTTTCAATGAGCTTGATTTGATGTGACAACATGTAGTTCCTAAAATTTTGTGAAGCAAAAACTACTACTAGGCATACTTTCTCAATAGGTGAATAGTTCATTTCATAGCCCACCAAAGTTCTATTGATGTAGTAAATAGCTCTTTCCTTTCCGTATTCATCATGTTGTGCCAATAGAGCTCCTAGTGTTGCTGGTGTTGCTGAGATATACAGGATTAGTGGTTTGTTCGGTATTGGTGGCATAAGCACTAGAGGTATTAGTTGATAATCTTTGATCTGCTAGAAAGCTTTATCACACTTCTCATCCCACTTGTAGTTTATTCCTTTATGAAGAAGATGCGAAAAGGGGTGGATTTTATTTGATAGTTGCACTATGAACCTTCTGATGGACTATAGTCTTCCTTGTAACCCTCTCATCTGCTTTAGTGTTTGCAGTGGTTCCATTTCTAGGATGGATTTTACCTTTGTTGGATCAATTTATATCCCTCTTTGTGAGACGATGAAGCACAAAATTTTCCTTGATGTGACCCCAAAGACACTTTTTTGGACTTAGCCTTACTTTCTATTCTTCCGGCCTGTCGAAGAGAGGTCCTAAGACTTGTATGTGCTCACTTCTTTTCTTTGATTTTTCCAAAATATTGTCCACATAATCTTTGACTATTTTGTGAATCATGTCATGAAAGATGAGGGTCATTTCCCTTTGATAGGTTGCTCCTGCATTCTTTAGCCCAAATGGCATCACATTCCAACAATAGGTTCCCCATGGACAAGTGAACAAAGTTTTGTGTTTATCTTCCTTGGTGATTATGATTTGATTGTAGCCTGAAAAACCATCCATGACGGATAGCATTTCATGCCCAGCTGTTAAGCCCACAACGAGGTCGATATTAGGAAGAGGGAAATCATCCTTCAGACATGCCTTGTTTAAGTATCTGAAATCAATGCATATTTTGATGCCCCCAGTGGGTTTTGAGGCTGGTACCAAGTTTGAAACCCACTCAAGATAATCTATCAGTTAGATGAATCCAACGTCAAGAAGCTTTTGTAACTCTAGTTTCACCAATAGTGCTATATGAGGGTGCATCTTCCTTAATTTATGCTTGGCTAGCTTGGCTTCAGGATAGACTGCTAAGTGATGCACAACTACTTCAAGATCAAGGCTTGGCATATCTATGTATGGCCATTCAAAGTTAGCTCTTCGCTCTTTTAGTAATGTTGCTAGGTTCTTGTGTTCTTCATCCAACAAGGATTCGGCATAAAAAGTGATCTTAGGTGCTTCTTTTGTTCCCACGTTGACTAGTGTAGCATTTTCTACTAGCACTATTGACTTTTTTGGATGCATTGCACTAAGGGGGAGCTTGAATCCCTCATCCTTGGGTGCCTCAGAGAGGTTTTCACCATTCGATGCATCCTTCTTTTTTACTATTTTAGGATTAGAGAGTGCCACAATGTGGTTTTCACTTAAGGATTTGCATGTTAGTTGTATTTCATTAATTTTGCAACTAAAGGATTCAGTTGTCTCCCCATAGTATTCCCCTGTGTCCAACTCTATGTCAAAACCTGCTTTGTGATCTACCCATGGTAAGTTTTCATGAAGTCCCCTGAATTTTGAGATTGCTTAATCATTTTTGAATAAATCTAGAATCGGTGGTCCTTGTTGGTCCATGTCAATGAGTTGAGGATATACTAGGTGTATTTTAGTTGGTTGATTACTTGGAACAAAGGATGTTATGGATATCATAAAGAGGGTGTTGTTCTCAAATAGGTCTGCAACATCAAGGGAGAAGTCATCTAAGGTCATATCATGCAATGTACGTAACAAAGAGGAAGCCTCAGCCCGTTTAGTAGAAGTAGCTTTGCCAATAAGGGTGACCTTGCTAGTAGTACAACCTAGACAAAGATTCTTTAGTCATTTCTCAGGAATGATGGGTTCTAGCAAACCATTATCACTCTGTCCTAGCTTCTCATTCTTGTTATATCTCCAATTATGCATGAGCTGCAAGCATCTGTTATCATCTTCCATGGGAAGAACAAGGACATGTCATTCATCTTGATAGAGGAGTTTAGAGATATCCTCCTCATTAACATCTTTTTGATTCAAATCTCCCTAGTTGGTGAAGGAATTATCTTCCATCTTGATGGTTTTGGGCTCTTTGGTTCCTGACGTGGGTTTTCCATGAGATTGAGGAGAAGTTGATAGTTCTCCTAAGACAAAGTTGTTCTTCATTAGCTTGTAGTTCCCATAACCATCCTCTTGAATCATTGCTTTGATATCAAGTATGCCCTGCACTATAGTTGCCTTTGTTTTAGAAGTAGATGCAAGAGATGATGGGTCAACAAATGAGGTGAAAGGTGTGGGCCCTTCATCATTCTTAGGTATTTGGGGAATTTTATAGAACTTGGCTTCAATATTTTTGCAATAGTAAAAAGGCTCAGGATCTCCATGGATAGTAATTTATCTTCCCTCAAAAGGAAACTTCACACATTGCTTATAATTCGAGGCTATAGCTTTTAAAGCATGGATCCATGGCCAACCAAGCAAGATGTTATAGGGGAGATCAAGGTCCAACACTTGACATGTAGTTTATGTAATGAGAGGGCCTACGTGGATGGGAAGTGCAATGATTCCTTGTTATACCTGTTCTTGGTCGTTGTATTCCTTGATGGTGGTAATTTTTTCTTTTTCAATAGTATCCTCTAAATAGCCTAGATTTTTTATTAGTTGAAGGGAGAAAATTTTCAATCCAACACCTCCATCTACTAAGACTCTTTTGACCTTGTTATTATGAATAATAACCTCAAGGTGTCAATCACGGTTATGAGATGGTTGTGATGGCAGGTCTTGCTCAGAGAAGGTGAGAAGATTATTAGCAATATGACCTACCATAGCTTGAAACTAATTGGTATCAATATCCTCGAGAATAGATGAATTTGATAAAGCTTTCTCCAAGATTTCCCTATGTGCAGGTGATAGTCTCAACAGTTCTAGGATTGATATCTATGTGGGGGTATTTTTGAGATGTTCTAAGAGATTGTACTTGTTGGTACTTGATGTTGGCAGAGTAGGATGTTCCCTAGACTTGGGTGGGACTCCTTGGATGGTAACATTACCACATCGCATGGTGACTCCACACTCTGCACTATGCCCTTTAATGGTAACAACAATGATGACACTATCATAGGAAGAAACTACATTGGAATGGGTATGCTATACGTTTGTATAATCTTTGGCTTTTCCAATGTTGTTTACTTTGTTATGATCTAGCATAGGGTTCTTGTATATCTTAAGATCCTAGTTCCCAAATGGTACCTCAACAGATATAAAATCATTCTCTATGAGGCCTTGTATAATGTTTTTGAGCCTCATGCAATTTGATGTTTTGTGTCCTTTGATCTTGTGAAAATCACAAAGGTCCTTTTTATTGTACTAGGATGGTTTCTCTTGTGGTTCTTGGTAGTTTTCAAAGTTAGGAAGTGTGATCATATTTGACTCTACCAACTTTCTCATGATATTTTTGATGGGTTTAGAGAGTTGTGTGTACTTGCATTTAGGGTAGTTGTTCTTGTTAGGCATTTGCCTTTGCATTTCGATGTTGTTGATCTAATTTTTCTAAGGTGTTGTTTGTTGTACAATTGGTTGGATTTTAGAAACTTGATTGTTGTTTGGCCTTAGAGCACTTAGGATTACCTTAACATCTACCACACCATCGTTTTTCATGTTCTTGTTCTTAGCCCAGACATGAGGCTTGTCATTTGAACCAGTTGATGGACGGTTGTCTTTGTAAGCTTGAGTATTTCCCTATGAGATTAGAGCTCTCTCAATGTTAAGGGCTATAGGGACAAGCTCGTCATATGATGTGATGCACTACATTTTCAAGTGGAAGGATAGATCTGGATCTAGATTGGTGATGATGATTCCCACTTGTTATTCATCAAGAGGCCACTTGCTCTTACTAGCTCTCTATCTCCACCATTGTAAGAAATTAGTGAAAGTTTCTCCTTTGTTTTTCCTAAGAGTGTACAATTTCTCTAGACTGACATCCATGTCAAGATTGAAGGAGAAATGATCGATAAATTTATTAGTAATTTCTTGAAAATTTTTGATACTGGGAGGTAGATGAGAAAACCAATCCATAGCGGGACCTGTTAAACTTCGAGGGAAGAGGCCCATCAAATATGAATCACTATAAGCCACCTCCATGCACATGACATTAAATTATTTGATATGGTCCACAATACTTCCTCTCCCTTTATACTTATCAAACTTGGGTATTTCAAAACCAGGAGGGAATGGTACCATTGTGATGTTTTGATCAAATGGATATAGACACAAGTTCTATGTACGGGGCCTCTTTGCCTTGCCCATGCGAAGGCCTGCATTTCTTGTGAGAGAACCTTAAATTGTGATGCTAGATCATCTTGTGGGTTGGGTGGAGGAACATATGGTGGGATGACAAATAAGTTGAATAGATGATTTTGGTATGATAGGGTGTTATATAGGGTGTATGGTACTGTGATATTTTGTGAGGGTGATTGGGGTATTGATGTATATGTTCCTAATGTGTTTGGATTGACAATGCTCGATTGAGGATTATAATAGGAACTTTGTTGTTGTTGTTGGGCATACTGTTGAGCTAGTAAGGCTTGTTGTTGAGCTTGTTGTTGGACCTATTATTGTTGTTGTGCTGCTAAAGCTACTTAATGGGCTTGATGTTGTTTTGGTGCCACTAATACTACTTTTTATTGTTGTTGTTGATGTGTTAAGGCTGCTTGTTGTGCTGCTAGGGTTGCTTGTTGTTGTTGATGCTATTATTGTGCTAAGGCTACTTGTTGTGCTACTAGGGTTGTGTGTTGTTGTTGTTGTTGTTTTTGTTGTGCTAAGGCTACTTGTTGTGATGCTTCTTGTTTTTTTTGTTGTTGTTTTTGTTTTTGTTGTTTTTTTTGTTGTTGTGTCGTTAGGGCTTGTTGATAGGCTTGTTGTGCTTGTTGTAAAGCTAAGGCATGCACTTGCAATGAGGGATCAGGTGTCTATTGGGACATCAGTGGAAGATGATGGATATTGATGTTTTGAGTGGGTAATGGATTTGTGATGAGATGTTGGGGAATCCCTTGGTTCAACATTCCTTGTAAGATAGTAGATTGTGGTGGAGGAATGTATGTTTGAGATCCAGTTTGATTTGGCATAGTAAAGGGGACTGTGGGAAAAGATGAGGATGGTTTCATTAAATTATGTGATGGAAATGACATACTAGGACCTTGAGTCAATTGATTAAAAATGTTTCCTTTTCCCATTTCTTGATGATTGCCTTGTGTTAGGGATGTAGATAATGTATTGCTTGCGTTGGCAGGATTTTTTACCAAAGGATTTCTTTGAGATGGGTTGATAATGGATGGTATGGATTTTTTTTGCGAAACCAATGGTATGGATGAACTAATTAGAGGATTGGATAAGGATTTCCCTATTTTCTTTAAGGGTTGACTATGTGGTGTGGTACTGATATACACTTGTGTGTTGTTTTGAGATACTTGATTCACACTACTTGGCGTGATGGTAGGCATACTTGTCGTACTCATGCGCATGGATGAATAATGATTCCCCCAATATGTGGAAGTCATGGTGGAGTAATGAAGGTCGAGAGGTGTGTATGATTGCTTAGGATCTTCAAGAATGGGGGAGCACCAAAGGTAGGTGTCCAAGTGGTTTTGTTAGATGGAGGATTAGTTTCAAGTGTACCCATAAGTTTATTGCTTTCAAATGAAAGAGTATGACCAAAGTCTTGAGAAAGGCTTGTTGCAATATTGGTAATGTAGGTTTGGTGTAGCCCTAGTGTTGGAGTTATGGAGCCCTGTGTCAAATTACGTGCAACAAATGATGGGGAGATAGGAGCTACATTTTTCAAGGCTTGATGTTCCATGAGTTCTTCCCCTAGTGAGTTCAAATGGATTGTTTGCGATATCTTCTATCTCATATGTCCCTGATGGTGATGAAGGTTGTTGTGATGGGGTGACTTGACTTCTTGGATCAAATTCTAAAGGATTTGGATCACTTGAGGTAAATGTAACTTTTATTTATGTCATCTCATTTTTACCATAAATTTTGTGTCACTATTGGGAGAGTTGTGTTGTGATTTATGATGTTTTAACTCTCTAGTTGACTCAAATCTAGGTAAAAGGGATGATCTAAGTCTTTTGGGATCAATGGTGATAATGGGGAATGAAAATATGGGTGATATGGGAAGTGATCTTTGCAAACATTTTGAGACAACACTTTTGGCTTAAATTTGATGTTTTAGTGTTGGGATAAAGGATGTTGATGAACTTGTAAATATTTAGGGTAGACTCGTGATCTTCAAGATAAACTAGTTCAAAGATGATAACTAAGTCCACTAAATGCATGGAAAAGGATGCATTTCACATACAAAATAGCCAAGTTAGGGGGTTGGTTTGATAGATGTTTAAGTCACAAAGTGTTGGTGTATTCAAAACTTTTGCAAAGATAGGTGAAGTGGAGGATGAAATTTTGATGAAGGGGTGGATGATATTTTTGACCCAATGTTGACTTAAAGTGAACCTTTTTTTTACAAGAACAAGGTAGTGAGAATGATGCTAGACCTCTAAAGTTTTAAAATCATAAAGACCCAATGTTGACTTAGATGAGAGGATAGATGGGGATGTTTAAGCCTGTTCGGTTCCTCCTAGCTCGATCATAAAAGTTCCTTATCAAGAGGTAATGATTGCAATAAATTATTGAGGAAAAGTTCCTACTAAAATATGAACTATGATACCTATGTCTGCAATGACGGGATATAGATCTTCCCTTACGTATTTTGATTTTGTGATAGATCATTTAGGGGAGTTCAAGATCATGATTATGTGAGAAATTGGAAATGTTAGAAAAGACCATGATTTTGACAGTAATAGAAGGAATACAAGTTTGGATTGTGTCTTGAAGCACGTTTGTAAAAGTTGTATACCAACCAAGTTTTGATTTTGTGAAGTTCCCAAAGGTGTTTCTTGAGAGATTTTGAACTAAAATGCCTAAGTCTAGAATGACGACCTATAGACCTTGTTTTAGGGATCCCGACTTTGTGTGAGATCATTTAGAAATAGTTCAAGTTTATGGAAGAAAGGAAGATATTTATTTCCACACAGGTGGTGGTAATGTGGGCCTTCTAGCCTCAATATTAGCTTGTTCCTCTTCTTTTTCTAAAATGGTTGTTGCATTTCTCCACTGGGTAGGTGTTTCTTTTGTTTCAAAAGTGAAGCTTCTCAAACTGCTAATGAGATCAATTTGTTCTCCGTTAATGAGTTCAAAGTTTGGTTGAATGATAGCACCTAGAAGATTAGGTTGTTCAATGGGAGAGATCGGTCTCCAAATAGTCATGTGGGGTTCATTTGTCAATATATCTTACTTAAGTGAACTTATTTTACCACAATCACTCATCTTGATTAAGTTTTCAAACTAAATGTTTATGTCAAAAACATCATAACTTTCACAATGTCCATTTTGTGAGAATCATGAGGTTGAAGCCATAATTTCCTATGTTGTCTTTGGAAAGTTGTCTTTGGAAAATATGCATTTGAGATATAATTCAAAATATTTAGAAATCTCTAAGGATATAAATCCTTAGGACAAGCATTAATATCAAGGCTATATTCAAAAGATATCCATATTTAAGCCAAAGTTTTTAAAATTTTGAGGAAGATAGTGAATGTTGGTTTATAACATTTTAGAACCAAGCAATGTATTAAACTTACTCAATATCATTTGCAACCCTATGTTTGAAATGGCTATACTTGTTGAGTTCCCACTTTGATTTCTCCAAACACTAAGACATTGTGAACAAATAGAGATTTGGCGACACTAGCTCCCCTCCACTGCACACACTTCTCGGGACCACCAAATCTCAAAATCCTTAAAATCCAGACATCAAAAGGATTTTTGTTTCAACAATGAATATTACAAATGTGGGGCAGCTTCAAAATGACCGTTCTTGCATCAACAAGTATTAAGGATTTTGGATTCTAAACAATGGTTTGTAGTAAGGGATTCTAGTTTAGGGGATACGATGACAAACTTCATCAAGAGGTCTCCCAACCCTTAGAACAAGGGATTTATGCATCATAAAGATATTTGGGGAGAGCTATCATGTACCACATCCCATTGATCATAATTTTCATTGCAACCACACATTTATATAGTGGTTTAGAAGAGCTTGGCTTTAGCTCATTACCGCTTGGGTTGTTCCCTCCTTTCAAAGTGAGGAGGAAGACCCTCTAAGGATAAATAGTAGCAAGGAAGTACATCCGTAGTTCGATCATCTTAATTCATATGAACAAAGAGAGAATACATGCCATGCCTTTTTCTCACACTCGTAAAGGGGTTCAATTTTAATCCAAATTGAAAGATGTAGGTGATTATACAAAGTGTTAAGGAATATTTATATTTATCAAGGTCACCAAATGACATGAGGGAATTGCATATGCATTCAATAACAAAAGTGTAAATCACAAAACATAGCAAAAAATTATAAATTTTAACCCCTAAGCTAAGATGACTTCATTTTATGTATCAAATGAAATATGAAGTTGCCTTGTTCAATTTTAAACCCAAAAGACAATGATGAGATGAGGGCTCAATTTTAGTCCCGTTTGAGTGTTCATTTTAAACCCAAATTAAATTTAGTGAGGTCCTAAAGCATAAAGTAGAAATCATAAAAAGTTGGGTTATAATTGCCCCAAAAGCATCAAACGCTTGTTACAATTATAGAATTTCAAGATAAGAAGGCTTTCTTCACTTTAGCTCCATGTCATCCAACCTACAAAACCCTATTAGTCTAACAACTATAAAAATGTTAGAAGTGCATTAGTGATCTGATGAATCAAGAAAATTAAAGCACATGTCAAAAAAATGATCGTAAAACTTCTTACCAGAGTTGGGCGTTGTTGCACATGATAGCGTCTCGATTTTTCATTTGGGCGTTGCTTTGGTGAATTTGGGTGTCACTCTGAAGTAAAAATAGAGAGCATGATAGCATATATATTTTATTAGGCATCGCTCTAGTGAATTTGGGGCATTGTCATTTAAAATCTTCACTACCTCTATATTAAATTAGCATTGATGTTTGTTTAATCGGCATCAGGGCATTTAATCGACGTTGTAGTTTTAGATTGGGATAGCATCACTATATGGCGGCAGTCTACAAAGTGCGTCACTGTAATGATTTGGGTGTCACTGTTTCCTACAAAAAAACAAACAAATAGAATTCAAGATAGAAACTAGTTAAATTGTTGGTTTGCTCTCCTTCTAATGCCAGAATGTGGACCAAGGATTGTCAGTGTGGGTTGATTACCCTTGATCCATGATGAATTGAAGCATAATTTAGCTACTAAATCTCAATCTCAAACAAGATGATTCAAATTGAAAGTTAAACTAAGCATTTATTGAAACTAAAAAATTGCAAACTACAAAAACAGTTAAATGTCTACTCTAACCCATTTGAAACTTATCCCGTTTTGGAATTGGTGTCATGTTGATGTGGAACAACGACCCTTTCCCAATCCCATGATTTGTGAGCTTGTTTCAATCAATTCTATGGAAGAGAATCGATGAAACCATTGTGATAAATGGATGAAAACCTAATTTATGCTAAATTAAACATGATGCAAACTAAATTAACATGATTTTATGCTAAAATTGATCTAACTATGCAATTTCTAAGCTAATCTAAGCTAATTCTAAGCTAAAATATGGAAACCCTAATTTATAAACAAGCCAAGATGGATGCATGGAAGTCATTAATGGATGCCTTAAGCTATTATGCAACTAAAAATGAACTAAAATTAGCTAAAAGTTAGTAAATTGAGAGTGTGAATGCAAGTGAATTCAATAGCATAAGTTTGCAATTGAAAGATAGATCCATTTGTCTCTTAATAGTGTCTTATTTATAAGAGAGCAAATGAGAAATGGAGGGTTGAGATCAAAAAGATTAATCAATGGTCAAGAATGGAGGAAATAGGAGGCATGGATCATGGATTCTCATCAACGGATGAGAGCGCAAGACGAGAATTAATCAAGGGCTCATGTTTGTTAAAAAAAAACACACTTTTGACTTGCACACACAAGTCACAAGGTGACTTGCTCAAGAGGCTAAAAGTTTAGCTTTCTCAAGAAGCCAAGTTAGATGATTGGAGGAGAGAGAATATTCTTTGGAATATTCTCATGGGTGAGGATAAAAGATATTTTGCAAATTAAAAGAAAGTTTTAATTGTGCAGAAAAAGGATAAGGGATATTCCATGGGAATATTCCCCTTTTGGAGGAAAACTAGTTTAATTGCTAATTAAACAAGGTTTAATCATACAATTAGGGGTTTGAAGAATTAAAATGATATTCATTAAATTAAATGATTTAATGAATGGGGGAGAGATGAAATGACATTTAATTAAATAACTTAGGGTTATTTAATTAAATTAGAAGACTTAGGGAATTAAATTAAATATTTTGATCTATTTAATTTAATGAGATGAAATGTTAGCGTAAAAGGGGAATTAACCTGATTTGATAAATTAGGTTAATAGATGCAAATGATGCAATTAATTAAATATCTAGTCTAATTTAATTAATTAAGCGAAAAGAGGATGGGTTTAAAGAGGAAATGATGTTAGTATACCTATTTCGAGTGCATGATATCATTCAAGACATTTTTAAGAGGCTACAGAACCAAGCTCTAATAGCAATTGTTGAACAAGACAACTAAAAAGGGGGTGAATCAATTGTAGCAAATTTAACCTTTAAAACTTCCACCAGAGGATAGATCAATTATCATTCATAAATCCTTTACTCTACTAATATGATTAATCATTAAGTGTAAAAGTAAAAACTAAAAGAAGTAAAACCAAACACACAATAACACCAAATTTATGTGGAAAAACCAATGAGGTAAAAACCATGGTGAGGATTAGCTCACAATATAGAGAATATCAAACCAAATACAAAGGCTCACTGCCAAAAAGACTCACTACCAAAACAAGACTTACTGTTTGAAACATGACTCACTATCCAACAAGAATTAACCACCCAGAGGGCTCACTACCACAAAATTACAAAGAAGATAGAACATATTTGTTACAGAGAGAAAACAATCTCAATGCAATGGAGATTTCCACCACAATTCACTCACACACTTGTAGACATGCTTGAATGATCGAGTACACCTTCATTTCACTACCTCCATAAACTCAACAATTAGATTTTACGTTGATCTACTCAAACTCACATCACACAAATATTGTTTCACATCTATCTTGCATCCATATCGCTTGCATTCATGTTTCACAAACATTTCAACTTGTATTTATACTATCTTCAACCTTGTAACTCATCCAAGGTCAGCCACACATCATTTGTATTTACAAATTCAAATTAGGTCAGCACCAAAATATTCTACGGTGGAAATAGAATAAAGGAAACCCAAACACATTCTTAATGAGGACCTAAATAAGTCCCAACATGCTTCCATAAGTTTCTTGAGTAGTGTTTAACACAAGGTCGGCTAATACCCATGTAAAACACATAAATCAATTAAGTACATGCAACCTTAACATGATCCAATCTTCCAAATAAAAAATTTCACTTGAACACGTGACCTCATCAACATATCCTAAGAACCGCAAGTCATAAAACCTGAACAAGAAGAAATCCAGAGCAACTACATTTCTCCTAGACCTCAGCTGGGTACGTAGAAAAGCACAGTTCACAACTAGTGAACATAACTCACACTGTACAACAATCTGGATATAGCAACTTCCAACAACCATGAACAATACCTCAGATCCTCACTATCATAGTAGCAAATCCTAGAGCAAACATTGAATACCTACAACCTTTCTTTATTATAATTTTCTCAATATCCTTGACATATACAGCCAATAACCAACTTCCATGACATCAATGGAAACAACAACTAGTTAACAACTAGTTAACTAGTTGAAATAAATGACAACACCTTCATACTTGCAACAATAAGTGATCCTCAACATGAAAAATGTGGAAGTGAACAAGTTTTCTTTGTAACTCAAGGAAAACTTCACACATCAAATTGGGAAGGTCGAGGTATGCATAATAATTTTTAAATGTTGTATAATTCTTTTGGATTAGAAACAATATGTTTCTTCACAAAATGCTTCACCATCTAGTATGTATGGTGAATGGAAACAATCCCCATACTACCAAGAATGAAAAAATAAATTCTCACAACAACCAAAAAGCCCATCATTACCATCTCCATTATACCCGTCCTACTTAATCCCACCCACTCTATATCCACAAAAAAAATTACCATTTTCATTATCCCATTCATATCACCCACCATCCACTCCAACATATCCACCAAGGAAAATTACATTTCCTAATAAATTATTATTATCTAATAAGGTGGTTCAATTTGCAGATAATAATGAGGTTTCAATGATCCTTTTATATTTCCTTAATGTGCATGAAATTGGTAAATCACAATTACAATCTATTCACATAACTAAAGGATGTGATTTTGGTCTAGTTGAATTAGAGGAACAACACAATCAATTAAAATATAATCAATTTATTTTTTCTTATCTACTTATTGAATCACAACTTTTAGAAAAATTCACACACATAAGGAAATAATTCAATTTGATTCCAATTTTATCATTGAAATGATAAATATGTGTGTTGTGATTAATCATCCAATAAGAAATGGTGAACTATATGCCTTCATAATCCAAGATTTGTGTGAGATACATAATGACACCCTACAAGATCTATCATTTATAAATTTTTTCATATTCAAACATTTAGATCTTGGGAGACCTATGGTCAAAATATGTATTCCTCACACACTTGTTGATCTAGGTCCAGTGATAATGGTATTCATACACTTATATAAAAGATGATTTGAATACATTAATGACCATACCAAACATGCTACAAATGGATGATCATTCATTAAAGATCTAAGATATTAAATGTCTTTTATTAATTCTTTGGATTATCCTAATACCCTCATGATTTTATAATGTGAAATTAAGTTGGGGGGAAATCCATTGAATTTTGGAAATATTTGGTTGATTATTCATTGAAAAGGCTCAAGGTATTCTTAAATATATCACTATCTTTATTCATTCTTTGGATTATCTTAATGATCTCATGCCTTTGAAGTATGAAGTTAAGATGGGGAGGAATCCCTTGAATTTTGATCATTCTTGGTTGATTTCTACTAAACCCTCATTGATTGTTTCATTGGTGCTTCTAATAAAACTACTTGTATGATACTTGGACCAAATAAAGGTATGCATTCTTGTGTTAATTGGAATTGATATTATGTCTATACAAGAATTCATTGTAATAATATTCATCTTTTTTATTATTTATTCATATTAATAACTTTTCCCTTCATTTACAAAAATGACTTAACTACTTATTAATGGTGGAGTTATTAAATGGATGATATTGCATTACTATACGCGATATGCTTGGTAATGAGAATATGGTTACAAGTCTTTTATCATGGTGACCCGACACCTTTGCACCAGTACCAGTTGATGATGCTTATCTACATGAGCATCCAAAGACATATCTTGTTGGGCTTGCTAACAAGATGGTGAAAAACCATGTGGAGGAAAATATGCAACTTGATGTCTAAGAACCATGAATCTTGTAGTACTATGTTCTTGGATAATGCTTCACAAGTCACACATCCAAAGATAAAATGAAGACATAAACAAGGAGCTTGAGCATATTCTAATGTAGATCATTGTATTTCATCATAAGGATTGACTCATCCCCCTATCCACAGTTATATGGATATATTGGATAAGTTGGCAGACTACCATTGGTCTTTCACTACATAGCCTTATCTTTGAAAGATTGCTTCTATTGTAAGTAATTATTTCCACCAAGTGATTGGGAATGTATTCAAAAGTTCTACAGTCATCTTTAACAGATATGGTGGCATGAGAAAAATGGATCAAGATTGTTTGTAGAAATTATGCTATAAGAATATGCATGGTCCATCTTGATCAAGGTATATTTCTTGCTATTGGTCATCATTTCAAGTTCTACATACAACTTGTTTCATCAGTGACTTTCATTGAAGCACTTCCAAAGTAATTCCATGTTTTGGATGGTATCACTTCTACATCCAATGAGCATCTTATTTCTTTGGTCATTATATGCAGTTTATCAAGAAGAAAAAATGAAAAAAATGAAAAAAAGAAAAAAAATGGATAAAGGAAAAACACAATAAATTCTAACAATGAAAACCTTCAGGCATTGTTAGACAACTACAATTTGAAAACCAGTTCCTAGTGAATTGTAGTTGAATAAAAATTTTAGTGGTGAAAATTGTTGTCACAGTGCCACTAAGCGGTAAGTGATTGAAAACTGGCTTGTCGTGGTCACTTTTCATTATTGAAATTTAAAAATAAAAATAAATAAATAAAATGAAAAAAGAAAAAAGAAAAAGAAAAAGAAAAAAATATTTTTGTTCTTTCTATGGGCTAATCATGTCACAGATATACTTTTTTGTCTAAGTACCTCCTAGCACCTCCTATCACTCACTTGTTCTCTAGTTTGTTGTGGTCAACATGAATTTAATCACTTGTTTGGTGTATGATGATGCCAAAGGTTGCTTGCACTATCTTCTAGAATACTTTCCACTGTCTCCTGCCTGGAACCTGCTACCAAGGGTTCTTGTTGAGCTTAGAAGACTATCCTAGTCCTACTCCAACTCTTCTCAAAGAGTTTTCTACCTTGTGCTTTACCTTTGGAAGATCAACACCTTCTTGCAACTGATTACTCTTCCTTGGACTTAGAAGGGTCTAAGTGCTAACTTCTTCAACTTGCTAGAACTACTTACAGGGGAGTTAAAGATACTGTCTCCTTGCATTTCACATCCACTTGTATACATTTTTGAGGTTCTTTAGCTTCCACTTCACCCGATCTCAAGATCTTGCCTAGAAGAGGCCTAATTCTTACTAGCCCTTACCAGTCCCTTTTTCTCTTTTCCTGCCCTAACTTTCCAAAGGACCTAGCAAACAAATTACATTTCCTGACACCCTTTTCAGGCTTTTAAATCTTTCATAGGGTTTCAAGCCTCTGTCTATACCGTACAGCTGATTCCTACATTCAAGGGTTACTAGGGCTAATAGGCCTAATACCTAGGGTTTTAAGAGTTCCTTGCTAATTTCTCACTCCAGTGGATTGTTCAAGCCTCATTCCTTTTTAGTATGTCAAAATATGACCAAGACCTACCTAATACCGTACATTTTTCGTACTGTACCTTCTACCCCTGCCTGAGTTCTTCACTTTTCCTCTCTCAAACTCCTAACCATGCATTCCTAGCTCACCTAGGGTTTGAGATAAAAAATTCTTGCTTGGCTCTTTGGGTTTCCTAATGCTAAGTATTTACAATGGACTAGCTCCCCTGTCATTTCAAACTAATTGCAGGGAGATCCCGTGGTTAGTTCTTATGGGGGAGCCATTCTAATTCACACTGCTCAAAACTGGAACTACAACCTTTACACTCTAATCTATAAACTAAGAACAACAAATCTATACTAAACAACTTGAATACAAGATGAAGATTGCTCTACTCTATCCAATGAACACAAATACAATACTAAAATAGTAAAAATAACGCCTTTGATATCACTGTTTTTGAAAACACACGGGTTACACAGAAAATACAGCAAGCTCTCTATTCTTTCACACCAAAAACTTTGATTACAATGAAAAACTAACTCTAACTACGAGCCACACTCTACTTAGATGCCTCCTCCATCATTCAAGGGAAATTTCTCGCCTCCATATCCCTGATTTCAAGGGATTCCAATCCACTCAAGCTGCATGCAACCTAACAAGATGTTACCATGCAGTTTTACAACAACAACTTTACAACTTCCATGATTGTGTCATGATCCTCAATCTTAGGACCTCTAACACCTTGATCTCGAGCCAACAACTCCCTTAACTAACCTTTAGCATCTTCAAACAACGAGGATGTGGCTTTAACACATTTAATGCATTATATATTGACACATGCTATCCAAAGCTAGATAAAACAACATTTAACAACATAATAACTAAGATGATATTAATCCTAATGATTAACTCATCACACTCCACCAAGACCTTCTAAGGTCCAAACTAAACACACTCTAATACCTTGATTTGGCCAAGATCAGGTACAAGCCAAAATTGAAGACAAATAAAGTGGAGGTCAGCCTAGGTGCTCCTGCACCATTGTCGCAAGAGTTACACTTTCAGTTGAGGTGTTTGCAAAAATGAAGAGAGAATCCAAGCTACCATCAGTATGTTCCATAATGCTTCAGTCCAATGGATATCTTTCATTTGTGGTGTGGCTATAGTCTTTGTCATGATTTTTGATTCCTTCCTTGTTGGAGATTCATAGTAGTTGAGTTCCTTTGGCTACCATACCTTGGCATACATGGGCATGCAAGTTGGTAAAACAATTGGTTTTATTGTTCATTATTTTATCTCTTAACTTTATTAATATTCCTTGTTATATTAATCATATAAGCAACATTCGTACCTATCCTCTTCTTGTTGCCCAGGGATGATCAACCCTTTAAGTTGGGGGGAGGTATGCCATCCTTATTATCTATCATTTCACTCCTCATTATCCTTGTAACCCATCATAGTATCCATATTATCTCTCATAATCATTCAAATTGTCTCTCATTTCACCCATTTCACATAGCTCATGCATATGGAATTATAGCTTTTCAAGAAAATAATGCTATGGAAAAGTGCCAACAAAAAAAATGAGAAAAGAAAAAAGTGATGAAAAAACAAACAAAAGAGGTATGAATATTGAAAAAAATAAAATGAAAATAAATTGGAAAACAAAAGCAAAGCCATGACAATTGATATGCAGAAGATCTATAGGGAAATTGAAGGGAACTATGATGAGCTATAATAGAGGGCACAATCAATTCATTATGATCATAGTTACCAATCCAAATCACAACCTCTCAATAATAAAGATTGCACGAGGATGTGAAATATGCTAAGTTGGGGGAAATGATGAGAGCCAATTATGTTCTATTTTATGCCATATTTTAGCCTATTTCACACACCTTCATACCCATTCCATATCATACCATTTTACCATTTTATGTTGCATATGATTTAATATACATAAGTAATATTTAATTTAGTTTTTAGATGAAATATATAAATAATGAATATTGGATTGTATTTACTAATCTTTTCTTCTATTATGTTAAGAAAATAAATCTTTCCATTCTAATTTAAGGATGTAGATCTTCTTTTCACCTGCACATAGACTTCTTATCTCTTGCACACAAACTTCCTATCACCAACACATAGACTTCCTGTCACCTACACAACAGAAAATAATTTCAGCTATTGATTTCATTTTAAATATTATTTATTGCACTACTCATATGGCATGAAATAGCATGTATTATTTGTTGTTATAACTAATAAAATTATGATGAATAGAGGCAAACCAAATTGCTATTTTAATGGCACAACAAAATCCTGTTTTTATAGCACAACAAACTCCTATTTTGAAGGTTGGTTTTATTCCAACCCACAAGCCATAAATAATGCCATAAAAGACAAGAGAATAGGAGCAAATGCAAAAAAATAGGTCTACAAAAAAATATAATACACAGTGTGGAAAAGCATATGCATAATATTAGAAAAATAATATAACAAATCTACATGTAGAAATAAGAGGAAGGCATGAGAATAGTAAACAACTTATAAGTTTTTTTCACACTTTATAAGGCAATGTAATAGCTATAAAGGAGGGTGAATTAGCATGTTGTAGATTATTACAACATAAGAGAATATAAAGGAAAATTTTGTATCATTTTTCTAATCAAATAAAACTTAATGCATGATCATATCCACATAGAATAACACTTTGTATTCCATCATTTGGCAGACTAAGGAGGCAGGGCCCACTGCTTAGAATGTTGGTGATTTTTGTAATTTTATTGTTTTAGTAATGTGTGTTTCATTTATGCTTTGATTAAATTTATTTATGCATTAATTTCTGTCTGTTGTTATGATTTAATGATCTATGTTAGCTTTTGTTTCTACTTTATATTGCACTATTATTTTAAAATTTGATCATTGTAAGTTTTGGAATTATTATAAAATGTTGTTATTATGTAGATTGTTACACTTCCTATCATAATTATTGTGCAGATTGTTCATGTCATAGTTACTGTGTAGACTGTTAAAGTTCCTATCGCAGTTATTGTACAAACTGTTAATAGTTCATGTCATAGTTAACAGTTTCTATCACAGTTACTGTGCAAACTGTTATAGTTCCTATCGTAGTTACTATACAAACTATTAATAGTTCATGTCACAGTTAATAGTTTCTATTGCAACTAACAGTTCCTACCACAATTCTTGTCGTAAGTTCCTATTAGAAAGGCAGAATAAGAAAGAATAAATTTTCACTATAGATGCTCTTTTGTGTGTTTTAGCTGCATTTCATCCCCACTCATCTCACTACCTGTATCCCTTGTGCATACAGGCATGACACCTTTCATGAGCTTATGATCCCCGAATTGACACTTAGACTGAGTTGAATCCAATTTATTCTTTACCCCAATTTTGGCCTATCACCATCAATGCCTTAAATTCCCTTATAATAGCACTGAAATCATAATTATAGGTGATCCTGATCCCTTTTAATACTATAATAATATTAAAGGAACACCTAAGCATCAAGTGCCTACCAATCGGGAAGCATCCCTTTCCACCTCATCTCATTACATTGATCCCTCCACTTTATCCATATCTTCCACTCCACCTATATCCCCTTTTGAACCTAATGTCCAAATCCATGACATAGGATGTGAAGAATACAATATTGAGAGTTCCTATTGTGTTGGAAAGCTACCTACATCACCAGAGTCTTATGGAAAACCACATCCTATCCAAAAGGAATCTAAAGTCATCATCCATAGCCCTCCCACTACTTTCACTAAGTGGGGTGAATTAAGTAAAGAAACTATAGGTGAGGATATTTCTACATGGATCTATAAGGATGAAGAAAATACTAAGCCCGAACAATCACCAGTTGAGCAATATGGAAAATGTTTTGAGATCATGAAATAAAAAGGTTATGATAGACATAGTGGACTTGGCTTGCACAAGAACGGAAGAATGGAACCCCTATTTCCTCCCAAATTACCAAAGAATAAAGGGCTATGGTATACACCATTAAAAGTGAGTCCTCCTTCTACTAAGTTACTTTCAAGTAAAGATGTTAATGTTTCTATGATATAAGAAGTATTCCCTGCACATGGGTCCCTTTATTCTCAAGAGATCGCTAGGGAACAGACTGCCCTTATACACCTCAACATAAGCAAGTCAATGAGAGCCTAGGAAAAGTATACCTTAAGCTGTGTTTTAGAGAAAGTTATTTTAGGTCCTGAGAGAGTGAAACCCTGAGATTCCTGCCTCAGATGAGCAAGCTCTTGGCCAAAAGATAGCAGCATGGTTTCAGGACGCCAACGCGATGCGTTGTCGTCTAAAAGGCATGTTGGCATCCTAAGCGATAGAGGGCTCAAGAGCTCAAGCAGACAGAATCAGGTTTCACTTCTAAGCTCAGGTTGGGAATGTACTAACCAAAATAAATGAACATGAAGCTAAAAAACTATGATAAGCACAAGGGGACTCAAAGAGATCTTACCTCTTGTTGGACGTTCAACTCTTCACTCCAAGCTCCTCTTCACACTTGCACATAGAAGAACAAGGGGGGAATGTCAGGGTTGTATAGGGGATTGCCTTAGTTAGACCCCCATTTTGGTGTTCCCACCTCCATGGATAGCCAAGTTGGAAAGGAGCACAAATGAAGTAAACAAAGCATGTGGTGAAAGAAAAACCTACTCAGGAGTAGAACCCGCACCACAAAATAGTAAATGAACAAGTAAGGAAGGAAAGTGAAAAAGAGCGAGAGTGTTACCCATGGGTCAAGACCCTCTCCGGAGCACACAGATGCACTGTTGAGTGCTTGCTTGAGAGTTGTTGCTGCTAAAGGGACCTCAATCCTGCATGGCTTTTCTTGTGAGAGTGTTGCTATCAAGAATGAAGAGAACTCAAGTCTAGAGAAAATAACGAGAGAGCTTGAATTAATGACTTCCAACCCGAAATGAGAGCAAGAGAGGGGATTTTTTTTCATGCAAGGGTGGAAAAGAGCCGTTTCATCCAAAACCCAACTACTAGGGCACATGTCGAAAGAGTCAAGATTCTAGATTCCCTATTTCAAACTCGGAAAACTGCCAGGACGCTAGTGTGCTATGCAGACTTCTGCATGCCGCACAGTCATCTAGAGCCTAGATTTTCAAGAAACGTGTCATTAGAATTTTGTTGCTCTGCTGCAAGTCTGCATGGAGTCAAAATTGCAAAATTTTGAATCATGGGATTTTTTGTCATTAATGCCCTAGGGTGTCATAAATGCTAGGTAGAAATGCAAAAATGTGGAATTGCCCCTAGGTGCAATTTTGCGACATTACAGTTTCTAATGATTTCGAGACATCTAAGGAAAATACTGAAATTGGTTCCCCCAAACCTAAACATATTGATGGTTGAGCTTGGATTGAGACCTTTTGGGATCCTAATGATACCTTTGTATTTACCTTATATATCCTATTCTTTAGCTATATTGATATCGATGATGATTTACCCCTATTCTACCCACAATTGATAGATTGGGACCAATAAGGACCTATGAACTTAGACATATTCAAGAGTAATGAAGCAATAGTTGAGTTTATGGGACTTTAAGAAGGAATACCTAGTGGGGATCATAAAGTTGGATTCATCATAGAACTTGATAACACAACCTACTTTGGGGAGTTGACTTCACCCTCTAGTTGCAAAAGTAAAAAAAATAAAAAGAATAGGTCTCTAGGTGAAACTAAAAGACACCTTTAGACCATGAAAAAGTAAAAAGAAAGGAGGTATCCAAGAGTGAAAGCCTCTCTGAGGTGCCCAAGGATGGAGGGTTGGATGTATTACCTACAAGTCAAGAGAGATCACCATTGCTCGTAGAGAAGTTAGAGGAAATAAATGTTGGTATCGATGAAAGTCCTAGAATTGTTCACTTTGCAACATCTTTGATAGTTACTAAAAAACCAGCTTCTTTTCTACAAGAAAAATTAATTTCACTTGGTCATATGTTAATATGCCTAGGTTGGATCCTGGGCTATTTTTGCATCATTTTCCACTATTCCCAAACACAAAACTAGTCAAACAAAAGTTGAGAAAAATGCATCCCCATATTACACTCTTAGTGAAGGCTAAATTAAAGAAGCTACTCAATGTTGGTTTTATTCAACCTATAGACTATGTAGAGTGGATTTCAAATCTTGTACCGATAACCAAACCAACTGGAGGAATCAGAATTTTTACAAACTTTAGAGATTTAAATAAAGCTTGTCCCAAAGATGATTTCATGTTTCCCAATATATTTTGACATCATAGTAGAACTCATAGTAGGATATGAAATGCTATCACTCATGGATGGATTTTCAAGATATAATCAAATTAGAATTTCCCCTGAAGATCAACATAAAATATCTTTCACTTGTCCTTTAGGTACCTATTGTTGGAATGTCATGCCCTTTGGCCTTAAAAATGTTGGAGCAACATATCAAAGGGCTATGACTACAATCTTTCATGACTATATGCATACACTCATGGAAGACTATGTTAATGACTTGTTGGTGAAGTTCCCTTTGAGAGACAGTCATCTAGATGTGTTAGACATGATTTTCAAAAGATTGGAAGAATACAAGGTTAGACTAAATCCAAAAAAATGTGTCTTTGGAGTTACCTCCAACAAACTACTAGGATACATTATGTCTCACAAAGGTATTGAGTTTGACCCCATAAAAGTAAAAGCTATCATGGATATGTCTCCACTAGCAACCTTGTCTTAGTTATGTAGCCTCCAAGGAAAGATACAATCAATTCGAAGGTTCATAGCTCAGTTGGCCAATAAATGACATTTTTTTCAGCACTTGCTTTGAAATGGAGTCCCATTCATATAGAATGATCATTGTCAAAAGGTGTTTCAAAAAATCAAAGATTATTTATTGTCCCCTCAATTTCTTGTATCACCTATTGATGGTAAACCTCTAATACTATATATATCAACAACACCATTGGCATTGGGAGCCCTTTTGGCACAAGATGATAAAGAAATAAAAGAAAGATCCATTTACTATATCAGTCGTACACTTGTGGGGTATGAGCTTAACTACAACCCTATTGAATGAGCATGCCTTGTAGTTGTCTTTGCCACCCAAAAAATTCATAATTATATGCTAAATCATCAAACAAAGCTAGTAGAAAAGATAGACCCATTGAAGTATCTACTAAACAAAGCAACCCTTACAGGTTGACTAGCAAAGTGAGTAATGATCTTGAGTGAGTTTGATATAGAATATGTTGATCGCAAGGAAATAAAAGGACTTGATTGATAGTCGATCAACTTGCAGATGCCCCAACAACAATAGATTATCCTTTAGTGTCTAATTTACCCAATGGGTCCATTTTCACAATAGATACTTCCACCACATGGAAACTATATTTTTATGGATCTTTCACACATCATGGTTCTGGAGCTGGTATCCTTTTCATTACACCTCAAGGAGACTCAATACCTAAGTCATACAAGAGAACATTTTCTTGTACCAATAACATGGCTGAATATGAAGCATTACTCACAAAACTCTGAATGGCTATTAAATGGAAAATCAAGAACCTTCATTTCTATGGTGATTCACAATTAGTTATTCAACAAGTTAATGATGATTACGACATAAAAGATGAAAAAATTACCCCTTACAAGAGAATGGCTGACAACTTCAAGCAGTATTTTGATGTCATTATCTTCAACCAGATTCCAAGAATTTAGTATAAAGCAATCAACACAATGGCTACAATAGGATCTCTCTTGGATATACCTAATAGTGTACCTCAATGTGAGTTCCTGGTGGAACAACTATTGATGCATGTGTTCAATATATCCCTGAATCTGAGCTTGTATGTGAAATTGTTGGTTGTGATTCCCCATGGTATAAAGACATTTATAACTACTTACACGATCAAATCATTCCTCCCAACTTGTCTTCCAATCAATGTAAAACCTTAATTTGACAAGCCTCTAGATATGACATCATTAGATACCCTTTACCACCACAGTCTAGAAAACACCCTCCTTATATGTCTTGATTTGGAAAAAGAAAAAATGGCTTTGCATGAGGTACATGATAGTATATGTGGAGCTCACTCTAGTGGTCTTACCTTGGCTGAAAAGCTCATGTGAACTGGATACTACTAGCCTACTATGGAACATCACACATACCATCTTGTTAAGAAGTGCCAACAATGTTAGATACATGGATATATTTTGCACACACCTGCCTAGGAACTTCATCCAATTACATCACCATGGTCTTTGTCTCAATGGGGACTCAACCTCGTGGGGAGGATTCACCCTACATCCACCAATGGTCATAAATTCACTCACTGTAATTGAATATTTTATAAAATAGATTGAATCCATCCTAATGACCTATATTATCAATAAGAAGATAGCTAAGTTCATCCTTAATTGCTAGTATGGTGTTCCTTAATCTATTGTTACTGATAATGGTCATCATTTCAAAAATTAGGATATCTATGAACTATACAAGAAATTCCATATCCACCACCATTTCACTACTCCATATTACCCCTAGGGTAATGGTCAAGCTAAGGCATCTAACAAAACCATCATTAAAAACCCAAATAAGACTATTGATGATGCTAGTCATGACTGGAACATTCAACTTAATCCTACCTTATGGTCTTATTGAACCAGCATCCGTACTCCCACTCGAGCCACTCCATATTCCATCTTCTTTGGTTCTAAAGTCATTCTTTCCATCGAGGTTGAATTACCATCCCTGAGAGTATCCATGCAGTAATTTATTGATGATGAAGATTACTGAGTATCCAAATTGCTTGAGCTAGAGATACTGGATGAGAGACAATAAAATACATTGGTCCAATTACAAGCTTATTAGAACCGTCTCCATCACAATTACAATAATAAGGTATTAGCTAGACATTTTTAAATCAATGACTTGGTATTAAAAGAAAATTTGAAGAATCAAATGGATAGAGAGAAGCCTAGAAAATTTGAGCCTAAGTGGTTGGGTCCTTACATCATAACTATAGCATATGAATTCGATGCTTATCAACTTGCTACTCCTGAAGGTGAATCGCTACTAGAGCCTATCAATAACATGCACCTTTGCAAGTATTGTACCTAGTCTTCAGAGAATCTACAAAAAAAAAAATAGAATATCAACAAAATCATAAGAAATCAAAAAATTCAAAAAATCATTGCCTTGATGAAAATATAGCAAACAAGTGTCTTGTGCGATACAAAAAAAAATAGAAAAATAAAAAATAGTAAAGAGAAATAATTTTTCCCATAGTGAAAACCACTTTGGTGGTGCTTTGGATAAGTACCATGGTGAAAACCTGGAAAATAAGTGCCATGTGTAGTCAGTCTTTGTGCCATTATCTACCATCATTCTATTTTTTTTTCCACTTCACCCATGATAACCCACACATATCCCCTTCCATAATAAAATACCACATTTCTATTGATCCATAATAAATCTTAGTCACCCTTCTCATGGACTGAGAATAGTTGACGTTTAGCCTCTCCCGCTTTCCATACCCATCCATAATAAATTTTTCCCATCCAATTCCATTCATAATAATTGGTCCTATACTTGATTGGGGGAAATCCTTGACCTATATTTTCATATGGGATCTTAGACATGGTATCAAAGGACATCATTCAAAACATTTCAAAAATCCAAAAACATTCAAAAATTCAAAAACTCCAAAAATAGTCATAAAATATCTAAAACTTAAAAAAAATAGTGCATGTCAGTCCAAATAGTTGAACTATGTTGCCTCTATGACTTCATGTAGGCAAGGCCATCATCGATGAGCCTCCAATGCCTAGGTTAGTCCTTTAGGGTCTTCCAATGTAAAACTTTCCATCTATCATAATCCACTTTCCATAATAAACTATTCATTGTCAAGGTCAATCGAACTACGTTGCTTTTGTGACTTCATGTACGAAAGGTGATCATCGAGGAGCCCTCGAGGCTTAGATTTTTCCCTTAGGTCCTATCTATCATTATCCATGTTTCATAATAAACTATCCCTTACTAAGGTGGACACTTTTATTAGACACAAACACGATATCCTATAGAGAACTAAGCTTACCAAATCTTGAAACAACAGACGAACTATCCAACTAGTCTCCAATTCTAACTAATCAATTGCCTAATAACAAGTACCAATCAACATCAATGATCCTTATCTACCTATCATCTGTCTTATACAATATGTTTCATCATTGAAACCAATCTTGACATATTATATGGAATGCTTCATTTCCTAAAACTAGATATCATCCATCAACTATCAAATTATCTTATACAGTTTGTTGTACCCTCAAAACCAAACTTGACATCTTATATGATGTGTATCATTATTGAAACCAGATTTAATCCTATAATTTTTCTTATATAGGATGTTGCATCATCGAAACCAAAGTCAATTTCTTATATGACATGCTTCATCTCCTAAAACCAAACCTTATCCACAATCCTATCATGCAAACACTCATTGATTGGAAAGAAGATCTAAATGGATGTTGACTCATTTGGTCCAATTAGTCTTATCTTTCTATCCGATTTATCTTTGGTCATGTTCCTATGCACCTCAAGGAATTCCACAAGTGATGAGAGGAGCGATGATGGATCATGACATTTTTCTCTTTGATTACAATTTGTGGTTTGTCTTGGAAATATGACTAGGACAACTAAGTTCCTTGTGTGTGGTTGGGGTTCCATTTTGCATAATCAAAATATCCTATGCAAGTTAAAGGTCATATAACACTTTCTTGTATTGGGACTAACATGCTTTGTGGTTGCTTCCTCACATATTTTGATAAGGTTCTATTGCCACTAGTATGTGTCATGAAACTCCTTGTCTGCAATGTGTTTGTTTATGCAAAGGGACAACATTTTGCACCTTGGTCTATGTCATACCTTGGCGTCCATTATTATTTTCTATAATAAAATTCTCTATGATGATAATCGTGCTCTAAAATTAAAGCTCAAAATCTATCAGCAAGATCTCATATCAATTCATTTCATTTCATCCATCTCATTCCAACTCTACCTAAGTATTCTTCACTTATTACTAATATTCTCTTATCTCTAACATTTCTTCTATTATTCCTCACACCTAAACACATCGAACTGGCTTGTCGGTAAGTTTCACTCATTATCTAGAATCTTCACCAAATTTCTCAAGGGGGCACCATGCTATCTTGTCCTAATCGAAGACAATTTTCATGATATTGTATAATACTATGTCTCACCTTCACTATATAGCCAAGGGGTAATTAAATGTGAATCAATCAATTGTAATCTATCATTTGTATCCTTTGATAGCATGAAATTATTCTTTCATAGTTTATCTCTCTTTTTCTTTCATAGAAGTTCCTATATCTTGGGTCGCTACAATCTTCATCCAAATCTTGTATGGTATTAGAGAATTTTATACCAACTCTTATAGGGCTTACCAAAATAATTGCACATTTAATGGCCCTTTTCATCTTGACAAAAGCTTTAGTTAGTTCAATATTCTAAGAAATTGACTACCCTTTCTTAAGCATGTTGGAGATAGACTTACTTGTCTTAGAAAATTAGGTTTAAATCTCCTCAAGAAATTGATTTACCTATAGAAGGACTAAATTCCTTTAACTATTTGGGGCCTAGGAATTTGATCAATCACCTTGATTGTATATGGACCTATTCTCATCCCATCCTTTGACACAATTTGTCTTACCAATTTACCATTTTCCATACCAAAAACATTTTTTATGGGATTTAATGAAATCCCATATTCTAAACATCTAAATATTTTTTCCAAAATTTTGTAGTGGTATCTCCTATCCTTGGAATAGGTTGTTAGGTCATCCTACACTATAACCATTATATTGTCTATTAGACCTATAAATGCAACATTTATGGCTCTTTAAATGTTGAACTAGTTTTTGAGAGTTGAAATGGTATCCTCACATATATAATACCCCAAGGAGTTATAAAATCTACCCTTTGTTGCTCAAACTCCTTGACCACAACCTAGTTATACCCAGAGAAACCATCCATCATTCACATTATCTCAAAACCAATCAAATTTTATAGTAAATGATCCATGATAGGAAGATGATAGTTATCATTGAGGGATTTAGCATTCAAATTCATAAATTCAACACACAACCTTATTTCTCCATTCTTATTCTTGGTCGAAACAAGGTTTGAAACCCATTTTTAGCATTAGATTAGTTTGATAATGCCCCCCTCTTTAAACTGTGTTAACTATTTATAGAGGAGGATATTTTACACCCTCAAGAGAATGAGGTCCAAAGGGGCAAATGGTCCTCAACTACATTAGGGATCAATGCTCAGGTGATGGGATAAGATGATAGAAGGTGATTGTTTATATTTTATGCAAAATTAAAACTGGAGAGTTTCAAAAATCAAAAGAGTGGGTTGCAGAGGTATTTTTAGCAAAATGGCAAGATCTCGGCTAAGGATTATAGTGAGGCATTAGAACTTCTCTGCAATGCATTGGCATATCATACGAACCAAAAATTGAGTTTATAACAAAAAACAACTAGGATCCTACTAATGATATGATAATTGAAATCTCAAAATGTACAAGAATAATAAAGAAATAATAGAGATAAATGTAAAGTAGATTGAATGAAAATTAAATGATAAAATGATAGAGAAGAAATGAAAACTCACGAGCAGTCTGAGAATGAAGCCTCTAACAATGATAAATCATCAACACCTACACACATAAGACCAAGAAAAATGTTGGGGCTGGTTTAGGGGATTTCCTTAGTCAAACCCCCATGTTGGTGTTTCCTCCTTCATGGATAGCTAGATATGATCAATATAGAAAAATAGAAATGCTAGAAAAATATGCTAAAAATTCAAATAGATAATACATTAGATAATAAAGGAAAATCATAGTTACCCTCCCTTTAGCAAAATGGTAATATTGAAAGGAAGAGACCGAGCTTGATAGAACAAAGCTAAGCACCTTATGAGAACAAGAACACACAATAACAATGATAGGATGAAGCTACTATGGTGTAGAAGAGCAAAAAAGATTGATAAAATGGAGAGAGTGAGTGAATAGAATGTGATATATTGAGAGAACGAATGGAGTGAATGAGAGATGAAAAATGAGGAGTTTTGAGAGGTATATGCAAGCAAAGGGTCATTCTAGGGAACCTGCGAGTTGTAGAGGTGTTACACTCATAGATACGCAAGAAGTGTAATGTCCAAACAACTACTATAATCATGAATCTTTCAAGGATGTTTGTGCAGTATGTAGACATCTACACGACACGTGGTCATCTACAATAAAAATGCACATTAACGACCGAGAATGAAAGGGATATTGCATTATCGAATTTAATTTATCTAAAGAGGAGGTTTATGGAATGTGAAATTTCATAGGATGTAATTTTTGACATTATATTTTACCCCCACTTTAGAGAGCATATGTATTCTAGAATATGTGAGCTAAAGTAGAGAGAGAAAGAGGTTGAAGAGAATATACCCAGGATGAAGAGGATGCAAGCCTTCAATCTAGTATATGCAATTTTAGAGTTGAGATAGGACACGAAGAGGACAAAGGTCTTCTATCTTGCAAAGATGATTGCAGATTCATCACAAACATGTTAGTTATAGATAAACACATTAGGAAAAAAAATGTGATAAATTGATCAAATATATAGATGTTACTGATAAGTATGGCTAGAAATCCATGTTAGAGACCATATGGCAAGTGAATAAGCTTGTGGCTGCTACAAACTACATTACAAGATAGTCACAAAAAATACAAGTCTAGTCAGACTACCCTTAAGCTAGACAATGAGATCATAATACATCAATATTTTTAAGATGTATTTCTAAAAAATATAAGAATATTCAAATATGATAGGCCCCCTTAGAATGATATGTTCTACATAGAGGAGAACAAGCCATTCTAAGGAGATGAAAGATAGAGATATGTTGTGTCATGACCTACATACCAAGATGTATCCATGAAACGTTATTGCACAAGGTATAACACATAGAATCCACAACATCAAGAAAAAGTAGAGAGATAGATAAATTAAAAGCACAAGGGGATCCAAGTATTTGGGGTCAAAACTGATCATAAATGTATGTATATATATTACAAATTATATGAAATATCATCACCCCTCAAATATATTGGAACAAGAAGAAGAGCACATGAAGACATAAAAAGATTCAGGTCAAAATGGAAGAGGCCTAAATTCCTCAATTCTTTGCATTGTCCCCAATGTGAAAGACAGAGGTTTATGACAAATAAAAGAATGATGACATATATAGAATTTTTATAATAAATTTTATCTCTTGTATCCAAGTACCTACAAGGGTAGAAAGTGTCCTCTAGGGGAGAGCACAAACATAAATAAACAAGTATTTAGGAACATAGAGCACAAACATAAATAAACAAGTATTTAGGAACATAAACAAACACACAAAACTAATATAAAGATAAGAAGAGGTACTGCTCTAGTCCAACACATCTAAAAATTCATCCTATTCCTAATCTAAATCATTGTAAGGGGAGGGAAGATGAGCTTGTAGAGGGGGAATAATGAGAGAAGTTCTGGGAAAATCACCTGCAATAAGAGCTAAGGAGGATGCTTCCCAAATATCCTCATCTATGAGCTCCTATGAGGCTGATGTCATCAACTTAGCAAAGATGGATGATAAAATTGGGATACCCTCCATTAAGTCAAACATCCACTTCTCTAGGGAGTGTAGTGACTGTGCCAAATGAGGTGGATGAACCATGGATTCATTTCCTACCTTTAGAGGAGGGACAATGTCAAACTACGGAGAACTAAGAGAATATTTCATCATAAGAATGAAATAGACTAGACAAGAAAAAGATGAAGAAAAAGAATACTTTTTATGACTATCCTTCATAGTGAGAACATGCTCTAATTTTTTCTCAAGAGGAGGATGTGGAATCCTCTCATCAGAAGTGGAAGAAGAAAAAGGATCCATAGTAGATATAACTTTGTGTAAGGCATATCTACATGCATGGGAAAAAGAGGAAGATCGAGTAAAGAAGTGATCAAGGAAGGATACGAAGGAGTGAGGAACATGTGTACCCTCTTGGGGTAAGGTTCATTGGGGTCTATCAATGAATTCAAAAGAAAAAATAAGGTAGTAGGAACAAAAGACGAAATAGAGATAGATCTAGTAGAGAGAGAAATAAGAATAGAAATAGAGTCAAAAGGCTCACCCTCGGTCTTCTGCAAGGTATCATATTCTCAACCCAATTATTTTTGGTGATGCTTATGCTCATGCACAAGTTTGTTCTAGTAGTTATGACTACTAGGAATAGAGACTTGAGAATATCCCAAGGTGTCTTGTTCCATCAGAGGAGTAATCTTCAAGGTTGTTACCGATGGAAGAATAGGCTCCTTAGGGAGAGTAGGGGGTGGTATGGAAATAGAACGTGAGTCTTGACCATTGACTCCTTTCCTTTTTTTTGATTTGGAAATAGGTGAGGGAATGGGAGGAGGCCTTAGGGGCTGAGATGCAGGAGCAACAAAAGAAGGTCCAACTCTAGTTGCATGTTTTACCTTACCATACATGGGGCAAGGAATTGTGGGGAAAAATAGAAGTTGGAAAACTTGAGGTTTAGATTTCAAAAATGCAAGCACCTTTCCATTCCTCATACCAAGCACAATACAATGAACCAAGGACACCACTAGAAATTGTGAAATTGTAGTAGAAGAAGGTATACTTGTGGGAGTGTTCTTATCTATAGCCTTCAAAGAAGAAGGCATAGAAGGTGAAGCACACTATTGCACACGCATAGATTCCTTCATGTAAATTGCATGAGATGAAGGGGGAGATGGTAGTAGGGTTCAAGGCTCCAATATTGTACCTAAAATAGGTCATGCAAGTCTCCATAGGGTGGTAAAGGTCCAATATGAGAAATCCAAAAATCGTTTGATGAGAAGCCCCCATGCGACACAAGGAGTTTGTATCCTATGTCATGAAAAGTATGCATTATTCCATCATGAGGTAACTTCAAGAATTTATAGATTACTGATGTGATCACATTCATAGATACTAGCCAAGGAATGCCTAACCTTACTTTGAATAGGTCAGATTCAAGAATCACAACAAAAGGAACATCGATGGATTTGGGTCCAACCAGGATTGACAAGGAAATAGAACCAATGGGTGGTATAGAAAGGCCACCATGAGTATAGATCATGGCCTTTGAATCCTTATATTTCTCCTTGTGCAATTTGTTAATGAAAAGAGTCTCCTCTATGATAACATTAAGCTGATTGGAAGGGTCAACCATAACACCAGTCACAATGTTTCCATTGACTTGTGTAGGGATGTAGAGAGGAGAAGGCTCTCTATTGATGAGGAGGTCATGTGACATGTAAAAATTATATCAATAATTTTATCCACATGATTTGTAGGAGGAATAGGAGTGAATGAGACAATGTTCACATACTCATAATAACTAGGTTTAGAAGAACCAAGAGTATATGTGATTAGGTTGGCTGAATGAGATGGAAAAGGATCTATGTAGATCTACAGTTGGTCATTAGCCTTGGATATAGATTTATTTGACCTTTTCTTTCTATCATCAAGCTGGATGGCACCACTATCTATGTGGTACTGGACTACATGTCAAAGATGCACATTGCATTCAATTTCATAGCATGTGACTTGGTGATATTGGAAAAAAAATTGCGCATCATACCAGGTGGGATATGGTTTTTTATTACGTAGCAGTCTGATTTCTAGGAAAGTGATTAAGCCATCTTTTAATAGCTTTTGAACATCATTGGCATAAGGTTCAGATAATTTGGTAAAAAATGATGTTATCTCTTGCGATGTTCCTTTTAGTAGGAAGGGAAACCACATTCACTACTACCTTATTATTTTTGGATTCTCTAAAAATAGACACGACTATCTGACTATCAAGATAGAAGGACAAGGAGGAACCCTTGTACTATGTCACCATCTATTGGTAGTCTCTAATGGGAAAAAGAGGGATATTTCATTAATAGAATTTTTTCTCTTAACACCATCTATAGATTCCCCATGAACACACATTGGAAATTAGAATTAGGGAGGGCATAAGAGATCTAAGAAAACAAATATTGATAGCGAGCAATAAAATTGGTCACCTTCTCATGAGCCCCTTGCTTATAGTGGATGAGATCAGTAAATATGGCCTTCACCCCATGTTAGTCTAAACTTCTGCAAGAATCGATTAATTAATTGCTTGAAGGTGAAGATGCAATTGTTAGAAAGGGAACAAAACCAATCCAATACAATTTCCTTAAGAGATTGTGGGAATAGTTTGGCTAACAATGCATCCTGATAGAGGAATTCCCTACACATGGTAATGAATGATGAGACATGAGTTTTTGGGCTAACCTTGCCACTATATTTATAAAAATTTGAAATTTCCACCTCTTGGGGAATGGGGACATTTAAAACATTTAGGGCCAAGGGACTGTGATAGTAATAGGGTTGCAAGGTGCAATGAGAAGCAGTGTTAGTTAATTTGGCTAATTGTGTTGAATGAACAATACAACTAAGAGGGGGGTTGAATCATTTGTATCTTATCAAAACATCAAAACCCTCATTAACATTTAGATCCACATGCACTCAGTAAATCCTTAATTTTTTATGAAGTTTTAACATGGAAAGCAAATAACAAAAACTGACTACTTTAAAACCATGCACAATAGAACACCATATTTACATGGAAAACCCAAGGAGGAAAAAACCATGGTGAGGATTAGCTCACAATATAAGTAATTACAAAACCAATTACAAGGGCTTACTACCAGAGTAGGACACACTATCCAGAAAGACTCAAATCTAAGGCTCACTGTCAAAATAGAAAAGAAGATAGAGAAGAAATGTTACATAGAGAACATGATCTCAATGCAACAAAAAATCCACCACAATAGCTCCAACACCTTCACAATATTTTTGAATGATTGTAGACACCTTCTGCTCACTACATCCAATAATCCAACTCTTGAAGGATCACACTGCTCTACTTAATTTCACACCTTACAACTCTACAATTCACATCATTCACATCACACACTTCGCATTTTCATCTATCTTAACCTCCTTCAACAATTCAATTCATACTTATACCGTCCTCAACCTTGAAACCCTTTCCAAGGTTGATAATGCACCTCAAACATGCAAATTCATATTAGGTTAGCTCCAAAACACTTTCATGGTGGATAGAAGTGAATGCAGACCACATAAAAGCTTAATTGGGACCCAAATCAACAACACCACTTAACAACACACTACCACAAACAATATTTATCCTTCACATGTGTAAACACCAGGTTGTCTATTACCCATGCAAACACCATTAAAATTTTAAGTACATGCTTCCTCAAACCCAAAGATGACTTGCAAACCATACATCACACTTCTAAACAAGCTAGAATAAACCAAAAACCACTTGAGATCCAATAAACTCCACAACAACTTTGACCTGAAGAATGTACAAACCTAGTACACTCAGACTACTCTTCCATACATTGTTACTTGAAAACTTATCTTCCAAAGCACCAAATATAAAATCCTCTTGACTAAGGTAAACTACCAACACCATCAATAATCCTTTAGAATCATCTGAATCATAACTGTAGAGAAACCCAGAGAAAAAATTCTCCCAAACACCTCTACAATGCATAGTCACACACTAGTGAACACAACTTCTACTATATGATGATCTAGCATACCATATCTTGAATATAACATCTCTGAACACCTCTCACCAACATATTTTAATTTCATAGGTAGATTTTCAACCTAGAAGAAATGTGGAGCAAAGCCAGAACATTTGTCTGTAACCTAGAACAACATTGCAACACACTATTTCCTCTTTTTCATCATTTTTTTCTCAAAAGAACTTGGAAAACAAGCACCAGAGACACATACATAGCATCTTCATCACTACTACACTCATAGGTAGAATCTTATCAAAGTAACACTAGAGGTTAACACCAATAGCTTAACTGATGACAACATAATGCAACAAATCAAAGCATGGACAACACCAATTGTTCATCTTCAACATAAATCTCCTTCAACACAACAGTTGACATCAATGGCGAAAAAATCTTGTTGACATCAATGACAACACCAATTTTCACATACTTGCAACAATCTCCCCCTTTTTAATTGATGGAAACACATGATATGAAAACCATCAAAGACACAACAACTCTGATCATACCTGTTTCCTTTTATCTTTTCTCTTTAATCATTCTCCCTCTTACATGATTCTTTCTTCAACTAAATTTCTCTTTCACATGTTTCTCTCTCTCTATTCTTTTTCACTTGAATCTCTCCCCCTTATTACTTATTCTTTTTCACATGACTCTTCTCCCTCTAATAACTTGCTCTTTTTTGCATGACTCTTCTCCACCTTTGACATCAATGGAAAAGGGAAAAATGTTTTGTATTAATCTCCCCTTTGAAATTACACAACTATTTTGCAAGAATTTTCCATTACAACTTTGAATAATCCATCTTAGGAGTGTATACCAATTTGAAAAAATCTGCAATACCACTACCTACTCCCCCTAAGAGGTAGCCACCAACATCAGTCTAGAATAAGGGATAGATCTTGAGATCCACTAGACTGATGCATCTCCTTATGCATCTAGTTCAGAGAAGGAGGGGAAATAACCCCCAACTTCTCCTAGAGATACTCAAAAGTATCCTTAGGAAGAGCCTTAGTGAATATGTCAACAATCTAATCCTTTGTAGGTGTTGGATATTGTTGATATGTGGTTGTCATTGATATCAACACTATTGGCATTAATGTCTTTAAGGATGTATATGTCAAGGATATTGAGAAAATTGTAATAAAATAAGTTGCAGGTTGTCAGTGATGCAATCAAGTTCAACATGGTGGCTAGCTCAGTATATTGATAATAAGAGGTTGTGGATTAAAGGGTTTGTTGACAAGTATGTCTAGTTTATCCACATGAAGTTTCAAACATTCACATGAAGATTTGATTGAGTTATGAGTATCTGTGTTCTGGCAATTGTTCTATTGCTTTAGTTGGTGTTCCTAAAAGAAGATGATGTAATTATAGTAATTCGAGTTGTTGCGGATGCTTCTGTGGTGATTCATGATGCTTGTAGATGTTTCTAGATTGTGCTCTATCTATTTTGTTGGTCTGCATTGATCATTGTGCTCGTGATTGGTGATTTTCTTTTGTGAGTTCATGTTTTTCATTATCATAGCCAACAAGGTGATTGTAGCATGTTGTGGATCTTCGAGGCATAATTATTTAAGGTGTTTCATGTTCGAGACATGTTGTTTTGGGTCCTTACTATGTTTTGGTTGACATTGTTTGGTGCGCATTGATAATTGTTTATTGATTTGGGCCAACAGTTTGTACACATTTTATATTTTGTTGGGCCGACATGTAGTTGATGTTATCCTTGGTTGAGGATATATATCATCAATTTTTTATACCATTTGAAGGTGATGGTGTACGATGTATGTTGAGTGTTTTGTGTAAATAATGTTTTAATCTTTCGAAGGAAGAAGTAAAGTGTGAAGAAGAGTGATCAAAAGAAAGTGTTTATGTGCTTATCCGAAACTGTAATCAGGCATTAGAAGATGTTATTTTCTCAATTCAAAATCTTTTGGATGTAATCCAAATGTGACTGTAAGACAGTGAGTCTTCGTTTGGGTAGTAAGCCTTTTTGTATTTGAGCAGTGAGCTCTAGGAAATGTGCCTGAACACATGTGCATTCCCCATTTATAATTCTTTTATACTTTTAATAGAGTATAATCTTGTGGATTAACCTCCACTGTAGTTTTTCCCCTAACAAGGTTTCCACGTAAAAAATCTTGGTGTTATATGTGTTTTTGATGTGGTGATGGTTTATGCTTTCATGTTTATTTATTAGATCTGTTAATAAGTTTAATAAGTATAATTTTTGTGACAACTGATTCACCCCCCCTCTCATTTGTCCTTGTGTTTCCAACAATTGGTATCAAAGTAGGTTCCTCAGAAGAAGTTTAATAGCTTGAGGTGATCTGGGATGGTGACATATAAGAAGGATAGTCTGAGATTTGATCAGAACATCACTTCTTTTATGCAGAGAGTGAATGAACTTGTGTGCAGTATCAGATGTTCTGGTGGAACATTGGAAGAATCAAAGATTGTTGCTAAAGTGCTCAGATCCTTGCCTGTTGCATACAAACACAAAGCTACTGCTATTGAGGAGATCTAGACTATGACAAATGTAACTAGACACATGTTGATTGGTAATTTTACTACTTTTGAGTTAAGTAAGTTTGGTGAATCTCTTCCTAAGATAGAATATACATTCAAAGCTATTGTATCTGGAAAAGATAAGCAAAGATATGATCTAGGAGAAAGTTCTTCTAGAAAAATGTCCAAGTATGAGGAGGAAATGAGAGAGATTGAAGAAGGAGAGAGAAAACTAGACGAGCTTGAAGCACTTATTGTCAAGAGGGTAGCCAGAGGAGAAGGTAAGTATAAAGGGAAATTGCCTCTTAAATTTTTTTCTTGTAATAAGATAGGTCATTTTTCCTCAAGGTGTCCAGAAAGAGTTCCTAAGCCAAGACTTAACAAGCCTAGATTCCAAAGAAAGTGTTATTATGTTGTTGATGAAGGTGTGATAGATGATGAATCTGATAAAGGGAATTTAAGTGAGGATGAATGGGTGTTTATTGCTATCAAGGAAAATGATCCAGTACCTACTAAATTTGGTAGTTGCACAAATGTGGAGAAAGCTCTAGCTGCCAGAGTTGAAGAAAAAGATGAATGGGTGATTGACAGTGGATGCTCTCATCACATGAAAGGTGGTAAAAGTAAATTTTTGAGCTTGGAAAAGTATGATGGTGGTGTTGTAAGATTTGGTGATGACAAAGTTGGTGTAATCCATGGTAGAGGATCCATTTCTCTTGATGGTAAGCATAATACTGATGATGTTCTATATGTGGAAGGTTTGAAGCATAATCTCTTAAGTGTTGGACAAATGGCTGATAAGGGATACAATCTTCAATTCAAGGATGGAAAGTATAGAATATTGGGGAATTTTGGAAATGTGATTACATCTGGTACAAAAATAAAAGGTAATATCTTTCACCTAAGTGTTGCTGGTAAAAGTTGTCTGATTGCTCAAGTTGATGAAATTTGGTTGTGGCATAGGAGAATGTGTCATGTAAACTTTGACAATAATATCAAGATAAGTTCTACTCAGGTAGTGATAGATCTTCCTAAGTCGATAAAACCTACTAATACTATATGAAAAGAATGTCAGTTAGGGAAGAAAACTAGAGTTTCATTCTGGAGCAAACAACATTGTTCAAATGAAGTGTTGAAGCTCATGCATACTGACTTGTGTGGTCCTTCTAGAGTCATAAGTTTACAAGGAGACAGGTATTTCATGTTACTTATTGATGATTATTCTAGATTGATGTGGGTTACTTTCTTAAGGGAAAAATCTGAAGCTCTAGAGAAATTCAATATTTTTAAGGCTTTGGTTGAGACAGAGACAGGTCTGAAGATTAAATTTTTGAGATCAAATAGAGGTGGTGAATTCACTTCCGATGAGTTTAATTATTTTTGTGAAGAGCATGGGATAAACAGACAATTATCTACCCCATGGACCCCTTAGCAAAATGGAGTTGTGGAAAGGAAGAATAAGACAATTCAAGAAGCTGCTAGGACTATGATGCTGGAAGGAAATGTTCTGCATATCTACTTGAGAGAAGTTGTGAGTACTATCATTTACACTCTCAATCAGGTACATGTCAAAGGTGATATCAATAAGACTCCTTATGAGCTATGGTATGGTCATAAGCCTACTATTAGATACTTCAAAATCTTTGGGAGTAAATGCTATATCAAAAGAGATGAAGATATAGGAAAGTCTGATGCTAGAAATGACGAAGGAATCTTTCTTGGTTATTCTACTAAAAGTAAAGCCTACTAGTGCTACAATAAGAGATTGAGGAAAGAAATTGAAAGTGCTAATTTCAAGGTTGATGAAGACATAGTTAGACCATCCAGAACCTGCAGATATGATTTAGACAATCAAAATGACAATTTAGATAAAGGAAAGAAATTTCAAACTCCAAATCAAGTTCAGATCATTCCGGTGAATCAAGAAAATCAAGAGAAAGAAACTAGTGAAAGTGCAGAAGTGAGATCACAAGAGCTTGAAGTTCAAGAATACACTAAGATTCCAAGGTATGTAAGACTAAATCATTCATAAGATTAGATTATAGGTGATAAGAACAAAGGTGTTCAAACTAGGAGAAGAATTGCAGAAGAATATTGTTTGATCTCAAAGACTGAGCCTAATAGTGTCAATGAAGCATGCAAAGATGAACAGTGGGTGGAAACAATGAAAGAAGAACTACTATAAATTGAGAAGAATGATACATGGATTCTTGTTCATAGACCTAAGGACAAAAATGTAATTGGAACTAAATGGGTCTTTTAGAACAAACTAAATGAGCAAGGTGAAGTTGTTAGAAACAAAGCAAGACTTGTGTGTAAAGGATATTCTCAGATGGAAGGAATTGAATTTGAAGAAACTTTTGCTCTTGTTGCTAGGATTGAAGTTGTGAGACTATTTCTTGCTTATGTTGCTTACAAAAACTTCAAGGTTTATCAAATGGATGTCAAGTTAGCATTTCTAAATGGTGAACTGGAAGAAGAAGTGTATATTGAGCAACCTGATAGATTTCAATTGACTAATTAGGGAGATATGGTTTGTCGGTTGAAGAAATCATTGTATGGACTTAAGCAAGCCCCAAGAGCATGGTATGCCAGATTGGACAAGTATTTTTTGAAGCTTGTATTTAATAAAGGTACTGCTGATAGTAATTTGTATTTCAAGATTGATCATGATAAAGATTTGATTGTTGAAGTATTTCTTGATGATATCATTTTTGGAGGAAATGATAGTTTGTGCATGAAGTTTGTTGATGAGATGTGGCATGAGTTTGAGATGTCTCTGATTGGAGAAATGAAATTATTTTTGGGATTGCAAATTACTCAGCTAGATAGAGGGATCTTTATGTGTCAGTCCAAGTATGTGAAAGAATTGCTAAAGAAGTTTTGTATGGAAGATTCAAAGCCAGTTGGTACACCTATGGTGATCGGATGTAATCTAACACAAGATGATGATTCTCCTAAAACAAATAAGACTAGATACAGATCCATGATTGGTGGATTGCTCTATTTGACTCAAACTAGACTTGATATCATGAATGGTGTATGCATTGTTGCAATATTTCAAGCTGATCCTAAGGAATCTCATGTGACAGCTGTGAAGAGCATTTTTAGGTACTTGAAGGGGACAGTTGGTTTTGGCCTATGGTATCCTAGAGAAGATGACCTTACTTTGAGTGCTTTTACTGATGTTGATTGGGTAGGAGATGTGAATGATAGAAAGAGTACTAGTGGTGGTGCATTTTTCTTGGGAAAGAAGTTGATTTCGTGGTTAAGTAAGAAGAAGAATTCCATTTCTTTATCTACTTAGAGGCAGAATACATTGCTACTGCTAACAATTGTACTCAAGTATTGTGGATGAAGCAGATGTTGAAAGATATCAAAGTTGTGTATGATGAACCTATTGCTATATTCTATGATAATTCAAGTGCAATTAACATTTCTAAGAATCTGGTGATGCATTAAAAAACCAAGCATATATCTATCAAGTTTCACTTTTTGAGAGAGAAGGTGAGTGAAAAGGAAGTCACATTGGAGTATGTGCCCACTAAGGAACAGATTGTAGATATCTTTACCAAGACTTTGCCTAAGGATACTTTTGAGTATCTCAGAGGGAAGCTAGGGGTGATTACGCCTCCTAATCAGAATTAAGATGCATTGACTTGCATCAGTCTGTGCATTTCATATATCTTGTGCTCTAGATTGATGTTGTGGTGGCTGCTACTCAAGGGGAGTAGTCAGATGTTTAGAAATGTGGTTCAGAGCTTGTGTGGAGAAAGATAATGTGTATCTTTGTCATTGATGTCAAAGAGCGAGAAGAGTGATGTGAAAAATTGTGAAAGAGATAAGGAGAAAAGAGTCAAAATCTAAGGGGGAGAAAGTGCCAAGAGAAAGTTGTGTTGATGGTGTTTTTCACATCATGTGTTGCCATCAATGCCAAAGGGGGAGATTGTAGGATATTGTTGATATGTGGTTGTCATTGATTTCAACACTATCGGCATTAATGTCTTTAAGATTGTATATGTCAAGGATATTGAGAAAATTGTAATAAAATAAGTTGCAGGTTGTCAGTGATACAGTGAAGTTCAGCATGGTGGCTAGCTTAGTATATTTATGACAAGAGGTTGTGGATTAAAGGATTTGTTGACAACTATATCTAGTTTATCCACATGAAGTTTTAGAGGTTCACATGAATATTTGATTGAGTTATGAGTATCTGTGTTCTAACAGATGTTCTATTGCTTTAGCTGGTGTTCCTAAAAGAAGATGATGTAATTCTAGTAATTCAAGTTGTTGCAGATGCTTCTGTCCTAATTCAGGATGCTTGTGGATGTTTCTATATCGTGCTCTATCTATTTTATTGGTCTGCATTGATCATTGTGATCGTGATTGGTGATTTTCTTTTGTGAGTTCATGTTTTTCATGATCATGACCAACAGGGTGATTATAGCGTGTTGCGGATCTTCAAGGCATAATTGTTTAAGGTGTTTCATGTTTGAGACATGTTGTTTTGGGTCCTTACTATGTTTTGGCTGACATTGTTTGGTGCGCATTGATAATTGTTTATTGATTTGTGCTGACATTTTGTACACATTTTATATTTTGTTGGGCCGACATGTAGTTGATGTTATCCTTGGTTGAGGATATATATCATCAATTTTTTATACCATTTGAAGGCGATGGTGTACGATGTATGTTGAGTGTTTTGTGTAAATAATGTTTTAATCTTTCGAAGGAAGAAGTAAAGTGTGAAGAAGAGTGAGCAAAAGAAAGTGTTTATGTGCTTAACCGAAACTGTAATCAGGCATTAGAAGATGCTATTTTCTCAGTTCAAAATATTTTGGATGTAATCCAAATGTGACTGTAAGACAGTGAGTCTTCGTTTGGGTAGTAATCCTTTTTGTATTTGAGTAGTGAGCTCTAGGCAATGTTCCTGAATGCATGTGCATTCCCCATTTATAATTCTTTTATACTTTTAATAGAGTATAATCTTGTGGATTAACCTCCACTGTGGTTTTTCCCCTAACAGGGTTTCCACGTAAAAAATCTTGGTGTTATATGTGTTTTTGATGTGGTGATGGTTTATGCTTTCATGTTTATTTATCAGATCTATTAATAAGTTTAATAAGTATAATTTTTGTGACAACTGATTCACCCCCCCTCTCAGTTATCCTTGTGTTGCCAACACTAGGCACATATTCAAGCTTCACTTCATTCTCCACAACCTTCTCTCTTAGAAAGTAATATCTGATTGAAATATGTTTTTTCCTTGAATCAATCACTAGATTTTTTAAAATGTTTATTGCACTTGTATTGTCACAAAAGATAGAAATAGGCTCATCATACACCACTCTGATATCCTTTAACGTTTTCATCATCCACAACACCTATGTGTAGCAAGATGATGTTGCAATGTACTCATCCTCTACAGTAGATAAGGAAACTGAATCTAGATTTATAAAGAATGCACCACCACTTGTACTTTTTCTATCATCCACACAACCAATCCAATCTACATCTGTGTAAACACTCAATGTGAAATTAATGTTTTTCAGATACCAAAAGCCATGATCCGAAGTTCCCTTTAAGTATCTAAATATCCTCTTCACTGCTACAACATGTGACTCTCTAGGATCTTGAAATCTAGCCACAAGACAAATTGCATGCATGATATATGGTCTAGTAATAGTTAGATATAGAAGTCCACCAATCATAGATTTGTACTTGATTCGATCAGCCTTAGGAGATTCATCATTCTTGCTCTGCAACCAGTAACCATAGGAGTACATATCAATTTAGAATCTTCCATTACAAACTTCTTCAACATTTCTTTGACATAATTTGATTGTGAAATAATATGCCTTTATCTATTTGATTGACTTGTATCCCAAGGAAGAAATTCATCTCCCCAAACATAGACATCTCAAACTCTTTCTACATCTCTTCTACAAACTTCTTGCACATAGCTTCATTTCCTCCAAAAATTATGTCATCAACATACACAACTACAATCAAGATTTAATATTTTTCAACCTTAAAGTAAATATTAATACTTGTGGTTCCTTTATTGAATCCTTGGTGTATCAAATATTTATCCAATCTTGCATACCAAGCTCTAGGAGCTTGTTTCAATCCATACAATTCCTTCTTCAATCTACAAACCATATTAGGTTTATCTAATAACTAAAATCCTTCTAGTTGTTCCATGTATACTTCTTCTTCCAACTCTCCATTCAAGAAAGTAGACTTCACATCCATCTGATAAACTTTAAAGTCCTTATGTACTGCAAATGTCAAAAATATCTTGATTGCTTTCATTCTAGCCAACGGAGCAAATGTCTCCTCAAATTCTATTCCTTCAACTTGTGAGTAGCCCTTACACACAAGCCTTTCCTTGTTTCTTATCACTTCTCCATTCTCATTCATTTTGTTTATGAACACCCACTTAGATCCAATTATGTTTTTGTTTGCTGATCTTGGGACAAGTTCCCAAGTCTAATTCTTCTCAATCTGCATAATTTCTTCTTCCATTGCTTTCATCCAATGTTCATCTTTGTATGCCTCAATCACTATTTTAGGTTCAAATTTAGAAAGTAAACTTACCTCTTCTTCAGCAACTTTCCTTCTTTTCAACACACCTTTTCTTTTGTCTCTAATGATCTATTCTTCAAAATGATTTCTCTACACATACTTAGGGGTTCTAGGGGTCTTTTCTGGAGATTCTTCCTCTTCATCCTATACTTCTTTTTCCTTAGCTTTTTCTTATTATTTTCTACAAGTAGGCTCATCTGATTCATATCCATCTATCACCACTATATTTTGCAAATCTTCATCAACTTTGACACTTGCACTCTCAACAATATTTCTCAATATTTTATTGTAGCATTGATAGGCTTTGCTTTTAGTAGAATATCCAAGGAATATTCCTTCATCTGACCTTGCATCAAACTTTCCTAAGTTTTCATTATCTCTCCTGATATAAAATTTTCTTCCAAACACTCAAAAGTACTTGACAATAGGGATCCTTCAATACCACAACTCATAGGGAGCCTTTGTGTTGTTTACTTGTTGAGGATTTCTATGGGAAAACAAGTTCCTTTTTATGCCATGATTCTCACAAAACATGTTAAATTCAATGGAGCTAAACTCTCCACCTCTGTCAAACCTCAAAAATTTTATCTTCAAATCCATTTCATTCTCAACCATAACTTTAAATGCTTTGAATATATTTAGGGCTTCATATTTTTCTCTAAGAAAAGTAACCCATGTCATTCTAGAATAATCATAAATCAAAACCATGAAATACCTATCACCATGAAGACTTCTCACTCGTGTAGGACCACAAAGGTCTCTATGCACTAATTCCAACAATCTGATAGAAGATTGTTCTTTACCCTTGAAATTTTTTCTTGTTTGCTTTCCAATCTGACACTCCTTGCAGACAACATTGATAGGCTTTGTAATCCTTGGTGAATCTATCACTACTTGAACTAAACTAATTCTAACTAAGTTATCAAAATTTATGTGACATATCCTCCTGTGCCATAACTATCTTTCATTAATCTGAGTCATAAAACAATGACCATCATTACCCTTAAGCTGATAAACATTTCCATCTATCCTTTTTCCAGCAGAAATAATAGTTTTGAACCCCTTTTTGATCTCACATCCATCACTGAAACATAAGATTATATCCTTTGCTACACATTTTTACAACACTCAAAAGGTTATACCTTAAACCCTTGACATAGTAAACATCATCAGTATTATGCTTACCATAAAAAATGATTGAACCTATTCCACAAATCTTAGCACCTAAATCATCTCCAAATCTAATAATTCCTCCATCACATTTTTCAAGTTTAACAAACTTACTCTTGTCTCCAGTCATATGATTTGAGCAGCAACTGTCAATGATCATGTTGGTGTGAATAAATGTCTTGTACCTAGCTAATTCACTCACTAGGTAATTAGGGAACATATTCACATGTTAAGTGTACTTAGGATATAAGATTATTTCTAGAAGTCTTAGTTTTCTTTTCTAGAACTTATCTTATCTAGCTAGTATTGCTTGATTCCTAGGTAATTTGTTAGTTGCCTCATGTAATTGGATTAAGACACTTGTCATGATCTTGTCTAATCCTATCTCTCTACCTTTCCTTTATAATCAAGGAATCTCATGTACATTTGTATTCAAGCATATTCAACCATTATTCAATCTTGCATTGTTGAAGCAAGCTTTCTACCATTTCTCTCTCTTGTGGAAGATATTTTTCTCTAGCAACTATTCTTGGGGGTATTGGGGAGTCACCATTTACTTCCACATGGTATCAAAGCTCCATTGTTTTAGATTCCTTCTTGAGGGTTTCATGTTGGCTTGAAGATTTTGTTGGGTGCATTTTGAGGTTTCAAGGACCTCATAGTTGAATCTAGGGCATCAAAGAAAGTCAGGTTTTCCTTTTGTTTTGTCAAATTTGGTTATGTTTTTTCTAATCTATGAGGGTTTGAAAAAGTGTGAAGAGTAGCTAATCCAAGAGGTCATGGATTTTTCGGAGCACTTTGGGCCTAGATCGGCATCACCATTGCGTTTAGAAGGCCGAGTAGATGGATTTTGACTGTAAATTCGTCCATTTTCGATAAAGTTGTTGAGGCAAAAAACATTTACCCGGACAGGCCGTACGCCCTCCCGAATGGTATAGATCATCATTATTTTTTTTTTAGAATAAATTATTACAAAAATAATATTTCTACATTATTATATTATTAGGAAAAAATTCTAAAGTTATTAGGCTAAAATTATGTGGGGTTTGTATTGAATTTTTTTATCGACATTTTATTTTTGGGCGGCATCAGAAGATTCTCAAAGTACACCAGTCAAATCACATCACATTCAACCTTCAACATATTCAGTAGTCTGTGTATGTCCATCTATCGGTCATCCCATCATCGATGGCTACAAATGCTTTAACTATAGGTTTTTTATTATTAAGACTTTAGGTTTATTTGCAACCCGTGTATATATAATTAAAGTTTTTATTTCAAACAAAGTTTAAATACCGACCATATTTGGAAATATTTTTATGTATTAAAAACTTTATTCTCAAGTCTAAAAGGCCAACCATATATTATGGAGCCAAAAATTTGAGCCGAATTAGCCTTTCCCTACTCAAATTTGCCCTCTTTATGCCCAAATTAGCCTTTTTTTTCAAATTGTCATAATTTTCACATACGAAGGCAAAATTTTTGAAACGAAATATTGCCAAAAAGCTGAGAAGCTCAATTTTTTAGTGGTAAAGTTATTTTTCAAAAATTATGCAGTTTGGTTCCATTTTTTATGATTGAAGTCAGATCTTCTTTTTTGGCTCCCAAGTTCATAACTTCTTGTCACGATCTCCAATTTTTGAGATTTTTGCTGTGTTAGAAATGTATTAAGGAGCTCTATCCAACCATCCATGCACTTTTTCTTATTTTTGTCCTAGGTACATTGTGATTTCATATTTTTCCCAGTGGGTCTACTGAAGGGTACCTGGATATTTTGGTAGTTGGGAAAGTGTTGTTTTGATCATTGTACTTCATTTCAGCTGTATTTTATATGTTGATCTCATATTATCATTTGAGAAGTGTATTATCATTGTAATCATGGGTTATTCAACTCATACTTTTGTAATAGTTCTAACTAGGGATAATTATGAGTGATGACAAAAAGGAATCATAACACATTGTAAGTGGCTAAACATTTTTCCACATCTTTATGGACTCATTCCTGAACTAGAAATAACATATAAGAAATCAGTTTGGGGTAATAAAAATGATCATATCAAAGGATTGATTGGTTGTAGTTTCAGTGCAAGCATATTCAAAGAGACCTGGCATGCAATTTTAGGAATCTCATGCCCATGCATAGTTTGGACCAAATTTTGGGAGATATTTGGAGATCCACACAATCCTCCATTCCCAAAATATCCTGCATCAGATTGCTTCATTCCACTTACTGATGTTGACAACATACCCTATGGTGATGACACCTTAGAGGAGATTGAATACTTTGCAGAACTTGAGCATCTTGATGATCCAAAGATTTCTCGTACAAATCCTACTTCTCTAGTTGAGATCACATAGTCATCTTCTATTGATGATTCATTGAGTACTTACATTGAGTCATTGCAACAGGTATCAGATAGTCTTCCTAATTGGGATTCTTATTTGACAAACATTGCTTCTTTGTTTGTGGAGTCTCACATTTCAAATTTGGAAGACCAATTTGAGGGTCTATCTCTCCTATTTGATTATAGTAATGGATCAACTATTGTCACTTCATGTTGTCTTTGGAGTTAGTTCAAGATCAGTTTCCATTGGTTCCTAGTTTGTCACAGTTTGTTGTGATTGGGCATATACCTGATTGGATTATGGCATCATCTTCATCATCCAAGAACTTGGAAACACATGAGTAGATTTCAGAGACACAATCATCATACATTTGGATTTCTCTTCCTACTAATTCCTATCCAGAATTGGAAGCCTTCCTTCATTTTTGCTTGGTGTGTCTTCTTCCCAAGGGGAGAAACATTGTTTGTAGGCATTGTATTATGTTTTGTCTTCAGGAATTAACCATATTTGTAGGTGATCACACATTGTGGGGGGAATATCTTATCTCTCTTTTTCCCTCTTATGGGGGGTAATTGATTGTATATACATGATCGATGTAGTCCTTGGGGGGTATCATTGATTCCTCCGTACATCATGTTGTTTTGTTTCATTTTTCTCTCTTTTGGAGAGGAGTTTTGTCCCATTGGGTTTTCTCCTTTTTTCCACTTGTGAAAGATTTATTTCATTTGATTTATAAATGGGTACCTAACATGGCCTAGTAGCTGAGACCCATAGTCATTACATAGTTTGCATAATAATCTTCTCCCTAAGTTGCACTTAAGGGGGGTGTAGGTGTGAATAAATGTCTTGTACCTAGCTAATTCAATCACTAGGTAATTAGGGGACATATTCACATGTTAAGTTTACTTAGGATATAAGATTATTTCTAGAAGTCTTAGTTGGATTTTCTAGAACTTATCTAGCTAGTATTGCTTGATTCCTAGGTAGTTAGTTTGTTAGTTGTCTCATGTAATAGGATTAAGACACTTGTCATGATCTTGTCTAATCATGTCTCTCTACCTTGCCTTTATAAGCAAGGAATCTCATGTACATTTGTACCCAAGCATATTCAACCATTATTCAATCTTGCATTATTGAAGCAAGCTTTATGTAGAAGAGGGGGATTCGCTACTCATGAGTCATCTTCGTTTAGAGAGCCTCATAGGGAAAACTTCCCTAATCTACCTCAAGGGACAGTGGACAGAGTTTTAGAAATTGAAAGAGTAGGTCATAGGGATTTTTCGGACAAACTGTCAAGTTCTCAGCCAAAGGACGTTAGCTTAGAACACGGATGACAGCATGACGCGCTGGTGTCTCGGAGGCATGTTGGCATCTCGTATGGACCGGAGAACCAGTTTATCATAGAAAATTCCTAAATGACTGCTAGCAAACAGATTACTAAGAATTAATAGAATACGATAAAGTAGTAGAACTGAAGGAAAGTAAAGAATAAATGATAAGGATAAGGAGAAGAAAGGAAGGAAATACTTACAACCATGTGAATGATGAAGCTTCCAACTCATGAATATCTTCAATACCTGCACACAAGAGGGAGAGAAATGGTTGGGGTTGTATAGGGTTTTTCCTCAGTTAAACCCCCTGTTTTGGTGTTCCCACCTCCACGGAAAGCCAAGAAGATAGAAGAAAAGAGTGTGACGAACAAAACATGTGGTGAAAGAAAAACTAGCTCAGGAGTAGAACCCACACCACAAAGTAATAGTGATAAAGGAAAACCCCACTCGAGGAGGAGAACCTGTATCACAAAAGAGGTGATAAAAGCAATCCTGGCTCAAGGAGGAGAACCCATATCACAAAGTGTAAATGCAATAAGTAAAGGATGTGTGAAATCCCAAGATGCTCACAAGCATAAGGAAAGGGAGGTATCACATGCAAGAGCGAAAGGCTGCAAAGAGTGTTGCAAGGAGAACTTGAGAGAGCTTGAAGCTACTTCAACAAGTTGTAGGGAGCTATGTAATCTTCAGAGCAAGATGGGAGAATGTGTCAAGATGGAATCCAAGAAGAAGAACAAGCTAGAGGCCAAATGAATTGAAAAGATAACTTTTAAAGAGGGAAAAAAATATTCTCGAGTGGTTACAAGGAATCTCAAGCCGTTACCACCGACCAAAGGAGGTGACAAGTGGAAAGCATGCTAAAAAATGGCCATTGGAGCATTGAAACGTTGTAGGACACTAGTGTGGCACGCGGACATCCACGTAGTGTGGTAGCATCCAGACACGTCACGCTACAAAACGATGAAAATGAAAGAAGCACAAATCTCGATGCAAGCTAACATGTGAGGGTGGCTGCTGAAAAGGGGTGTTGGAGCATCCTGAGAGGGAAAGAGGCTGATGTAGGGGCTAAAATGAGCCTACTCAAGATGCTAAGGGAGTGGACACTAAAGTGGATGCAAGAATGTACGTGAAATTGCAAGGGGTGCAATTTTACGCTTATACACTTTCTACCATTTCTCTCTCTTGTGGAAGATATTTTGGTCTAGAAACTATTCTTGGGGGTGTTGGGGAGTCATCATTTACTCCCATAGATCCAATAGTTCTTATCCTTCCTAACATGAAAAGAAGATACCAAATTACCTTTAGTCTTATCTTTTCTCTCTGAAGCACTTTCCTTCACACATCTTTCAGAGTTAGCAGAAACAAATTCATCTTTTAAAGCCATAAACAAGCATCCATCATCATCAACATCTCCATAATTAGATTCATCATCAGAAATACATGCATCTTCTCTAACATAATATCTTTTCTTTATTTTCTTACCTTTGTTCTCCTTGTTTTTTCCATTCACAACTCTGTTTGGACATCTTGAAGCATAGTGACCTATTTGTCCACAATTGAAACATTTGAAAGGTAATTTATATTTGTACTTACTATTACCTCTTCTCATCCTTGTAACAAAGATAGCCTCCACGTCATCAATATCTTCTTGATCTGGTTCTTCAATCTTCTTTATTTTTGCATCCTTAAAAGTAGTCTCAACCTTTGCACTGTTATTAGTACCAAACTCTCTCATCTCAGATGCAGTTAAAGATCCATATAATTGATCTATAGAATACCGATCTAGATTTTTATATTCCTCAATAGCAGCAACTTTATAGTTGTAAGATTTAGTAAGATTTCTAAGATTTTTCTTTACCACTTTAGGTTCTTTAACCTTTCCTCCAAGATCTCTGATGGAGCTCACCACTTCATCTACCCTCTACATATAGCTTGTAATGTTTTCATCTTCAGAGATCCTCAAGTTCTCAAATGTGGTCTTAAAGTTTTTCATCTTAGCTTGTTTGACCATAATATCTCCTTTATAAATACTTTCTAACTTATCCCAAATTTCTTTAGCATTTTTCAAATCCATAACTTTCATTGATTCAAAGTTTGCAAGACTACTCAAGCGAAAAAACCTTGCTCTCCCATTTGTTTTGTATGCCTTGATCTCATCACTTGTGCTTGGTCCATTTGTAGGTATGGTATATTGAGTCTTTACTAATCACCAAACATCATATCCAAGGTAAACCAAATAGCCTTCCATCTTTTCCTTCCAAAATGCATAGTTTGTACCATCAAACATAGGGATCTCCTTCTTGTTCGCCATCCCATATCTACCTCAAGCGGTTAAGCTCTTCTCCAAGGAACCTTGCTTTGATACCAATTATTGAATGAACAATACAACTAAGAGGGGGGTGAATTAGTTGTATCTTATCAAAACATCCAAACCATCATTAACATTCAGATCCACATGCACTCGGTAAACCCTTAATTTGTTATGAAGTTTTAACATGAAAGGAAAATAACATAAAATGAAACAACTTTAACACCATGCACAAGAGAACACCAAATTTATGTGGAAAACCTAAGGAGGGAAAAACCATGGTGAGGATTAGCTCACAATATAAGTAATTGCAAAACTAATTGCAAGGGCTCACTGCCAGAATAGGACACAGTTTCCAAAAAGGCTCACTACTGAAATAGAAAAGAAGATAGAGAAGAAATGTTACATAGAGAACATGATCTCAATGCAACAAAAAATCCACCACAATAGCTCCAACACCTTTGCAATTTGTTTGAATGATTGCAGACACCTTTTGCTCACTGCATCTAGTAATCCAACTCTTAAAGGCTCACACTGTTCTACTTAATTTCACATCTTATAACTCTACAATTCACATCATTCTCATAACACACTTCACACTTTCATCTATCTTAACCTCCTTTAATAATTCAACTCATACTTATACCATCTTCAACCTTGAAACCATTTTCAAGGTCAGTAATGAACCTCAAATGTGAAAATTCAAATTAGGTTGGTGCCAAAACACTTCCATGGTAGATATAAGTGAATGAAGACCACATCAAAGCTTAATTGGAACCCAAATCAACAATACCACTTAACCACATGCTACCACAAACAATATTTATCCTTCGCATTAGTGTAAAAACTAGGTCAGTTGTTACCTATGCAAACACCATTAAAATTTTAAGTACACTCTTCCTCAAACCCAAAGATGACTTGTGAACCACACACCACATTTATAGATAAGCTAGAATAAACCAAAAACTACTTGAGATCCAACAAAATCCTTCATAAAAAATTCCACCTGAAGAATGTACAAACTCAATACACTCAGACTACTCTACCATGCACTGTTACTTCAAAACTTATCTTCTGAAGCACCAAACCTAAAATCCTCTTGACTGAGGTAAAGTACCAACACCATCAACACTCCTTTTGAATCACAATACCTAAAGCATAATTGTAGATACATGTAGAGAAAAACATTTCTCCCAGACACCTCTACAATGTACAGTCACACTGGTGAGAACAAATTCTATTATACAATGATCTAGCTTACCATCTCTTGAATATAAAATCTTTGAACACCTCTCACCAAGATATATGAATCACATAGGCAGATCTTCAACCTAGAAGAAATGCGGAGCAAAACCAAAACATCTCTTTGTAACCCAGATTAACACTACAACACATTATTTCCTCTTTTTATCAAATTTTCTCAAAAGAACTTGGATACAAAGAACTAGAGACACATAAAAAACATCTTCATCACTACTACATCCATAGATAGAAGATTATCAAAGTAACACTAGAGGTTAACACCAGTAGCTTAACTGATGACAACATAATACAACAAATCAAAGCATGGACAACACTAAGTGTTCATCTTCAACATCAATCTCCTTCAACACATACAGTTGTCATCAATAACAACACAATCTTGTTGACATCAATGAAAAAATCAATCTACACATACTTGCAACAAATTGTGACTGTATCTAACTCATATTTTTCTATAGGGTATTTAAGATGGGATCAAATGGTGGAGGTGAGGGGCTTGATTAGTCATGATATTAGAGGTTTAGGATGTGGATTTAGGAATCTCATACCCCAAAGGAACACAATTAACATTGACTCCAATAATAACAACAGGGATAGTGTTTGTTTTATAAGCAAAAGTGAGGGAAGGTATAGAGGGATTAGTATCGACCATGTGCATAGACACCTTTGGCATCAAAAGATTCAACTATGTACCAGGGATCTTTGATTGGGTATCTTGAGGGTAGCTCATGACTATTGTGTATGAGGATACATGAGTCTCTACTATATTAGCTATTCCATGAAGTAATTGAAGACCTTTATAGTCTGAGATTAGTAAGATTACTTAGATCACAGACGATAGGAGCAGCTTGAGTATATAAATTATCTCTGTTTATAAATTCTCTTTCCTCTAATGATTGAACCTACTCAAAGGGGACCCTAAGATAATATTCATGGTATATAGGAGAAGAATATATAGTTGGAGTACTCAGTTGAGAACTTTTTTGAACATCCACAGAAAAAAATAAGAGGCATATAGCCTAGTGACATACCCATAGTGAATTGTTCAAAATTAGGACCTTGATAGGTTGGACTGAACTAGCGTCTTAAACCCATATATAAGTGTCAAACACTTCTTCTTACTGTGTCCAAAATTTGTATATTGGGTTGTGAAACTCATAATAATATCACAACACTTAGTCCAAAAAACTTTCAAACAAGAGAAGAAAAATATTCTACAAAGACTAGAAAAAAGATGAGTTCACATCAAGTTCACCAAAATACAAAGGAGGAGATTTGACACCCTTAAGACGAAAAGGTCCAAAGGGGAAAATGGTCCTCAACTACCTCAGGGATCATTGCTAAGGTGACAGGATAAGATGATAGAAGGTGATTGTTTTTGTTTTACGCAAAATTAGAATGGGAGTTTTAGAAACCAAAAGAGTGGGTTGTAGAGGTCTTCTAGACAAAATAGCAAGCTCTCAGCTAAGGATGGCAATGCAATGTGAGGACATCTCCATGATGCGTTGGCATCTCATATAGACTAAAAACTTATTTTATAACAAAAAACAATTAGGAACGTACTAACAATCCGATAATTAAAATCTCAAAATGCACACGAATAATAAATAAGTAATAGAGACAAACATAAACTAGATTGATAAAATGAAAGAGAAGAAAGGAAACACTCATGAGAAGTTCAATATTGAAGCCTCCAAAAATGATAAATCATCAACACCTACACACATAAGATCAAGAAAAATGTTGGGGTTGTTTTAGGGGATTTCCTTAGTCAAACCCTCATGTTGGTGTTTTCACCTTCACAAATAGCTAGATATGATCAAGATGGAAAAATAGATGAGATAAAGAAAGATAGGTGTTCTAGAATAATATGCTAACAAGATAAATAGATAATGCAATAGATAATAAAGGAAAACCATAGTTACCCTCTGAAATGGTGAAAAATAGGTTTTGTAAATTAGATTGATGAAAATATGTGGGGTGAGAGATCTATTTTCCTTTATTTCATTAGGAAATGAGATCTTCACAATGAATTGATTAACAACCCTTAGGTGAATCAACCCAGTGTGAGAATCTTCAGATTTCCTTATGATTGAAGGACAGGGGTCAAGGTCAAACAACACTTGGGGAGAAAAACTAAAAAATAAAAAATCAACACAAAAATGCAATCTAACACTTAGAACACCAAGATTAAGCTCAATATTTGTAGAACCATAAAATAGAATGCAGATCTGAGAAGGGTAGAAACATGTGTACTAGTCACCAAAAGTGCTTTTCACAAGCTAATCTGAGACTCATTCGCTCATAGGTGAATGGGTCCAAGTATAGGGGTTGCAACAATATTTTGAGAACCTCTGGTGCAAGTTTGGAGCTTCTGATTTGTCCAGGTTTTAGTGTCGAAAAGTCAAAAATCTGATCTGTAGGTTAGATTTTGTGATTTGATGAGAACTTTGATAAATTTGTAAATCTTGCACTTCAAAAGTTCTTTAAATCATCTTCAACCTAAATTTCCAATCACACATACAAGAGATAAAAATGTTTGTTTTTAGGTGAATAGGGGTTTTCCTTGGTCAAACCCCATTTTGGTAATCAAACCTTGATTTGAAATAATGAAATGAAAGAGGGAATGAAGAATGAACAAAGCTATGTTACCACTCAACAAATGCTTGAATGAAACCTTGATAATGGAGATCATAGGAATTTTTCAACTTACATGAGATGGTTGAATTGGATGTGGATCTTGACACTTGAATCTTGCTTGAAATGATACTTTGAATGCTTGACTTGATCATGAAACCTACATCACAATGTTAGCTCCAAAAATATGCATGGTGCAAGAAGACTTTGACATGATGAATAGATCTTGAATGTTGTAGTAAATATTTGATATATCTTCTCTTGAATGCTCTTGATCATCAACTTTAGCTCTCATGAAGTCACATAAAAATTCTAGCTTGAAAAAATCTAGTTGAAACTTAGAAAATAACCTTGTATTTATAGGTATGTATCCTTAATTTCTAAAAATTCAAATATCACAAGTTGACATTGAAGTATAGATTTGAAAACATTAAATACCACCAAAAACATAATTTAAATTTAGGTCCAAAGGTTTAGGGAGGACCCATTTTCCCATGGGAAAATGGGTCCCAAATCCCTATACTTGGAACACACATTGCTCAATGTAAAGTGTTATGTTTAGGCATTAATTATTATCAGGTTTCCCCTTTAAAAAATATAATTTATTAGGCTTGTAAATGAATTAAAGGGCCAATTAAGGCATAATTAAGCTAATTTAATTAATAGGGCCCAAATAAGTGTGTAAATGTAAAGGGGTACATTTAACAACACTAAATTAAGGCATTATTAAATCCAATTTAACAAGGGCCCAAAAAAATGAGATAATGTAAAGGGTTACATTTTTCTACACTACATTTAGCCCCAACTTTAGTGAGAGGATGACCCTGCTTCAAACTCACACTAAAGTAGACAATCAAGAGAGGTCTAGTTCTACAATCATTGGAAAGATACGATAGCAAAGATCAAGGAAGGTGATCAAGCCCCCAAGATCTAAGATCTCATGGCAAAACCAAAAAACACACAAGGAGACACATGCCTATGTTAAACATATATATGTATGCAACAATGACAAGATACTCAATCATACAATGCCAAAGACTCAAAGAAAGAGAAAAAGGAAAAGGAAAAGGAAAAAGGGAAAGGATCAAGCCTCAATTGTCCAACGCGATGTGGAACATGCCTCAGCTATTTGTCCAAAAATGTTTACAAGTGGAACTCATTGTCCACTATGCAAACAACAATGCACGCTCACACAGGGCTAGTGAAATTCATTGTCCACTAGGTGAGCCCCCAAGGGTGGAAAATGAGAGAATATTATTAGGCTCCCATACCATACCAAATTTATACCTCCAATAACTTTAATAAGGCACCACACAATACAAACTTTGAGCTCCATAAGGCTTAGCAAGCTACATTATGCTAAACACTTATGAAAAAACAAGGAACTATAGGCAAGCAAAGTGTGTTATGCTTGGTGGCCATGAAAAAGGGTTGAAACTTCAAGCTTCATAAGGTTAGCAAGATACTTTATGCTTAGTTCATGCAAGGTCTTCTCTTAAGGAATATCGTGCCTAATGTCTCCAAGAGAGGACAAGTCTAGGATAAAAGATTCACAACTTAGGGAATGCAACACATAGCATCACCACTAAGAGGAAAGTTGTATGGAAAAAAAGGCCACACTCTTGGAGGACATCAAACCCAATGACACCACCAAGAAGAAGACACATCGTAAGAAGTAAGAGGACCACACAATGAAACATAAGAATATATTCCAAGATCTCCAAGATGATAATGCCAATGTATGCCTCCACTTTAAAGAAATTTCTAACACCATGCTATGAGAAATTACTTTAAAGTAGCAAATGATAAATACTAACAATAAAGAAGACACGAGAGCTTATTTGGAAATCCCTATGCCAAGTCATATGTTTCCAAATGAAGCTACATCATGAAGAAGGAAGGGGTTGCCCCTAAAATGAAATCCCAAAATCACATAAGGGATCCACGGATTCAGGGTCAGTGTATGTCTTTGCTACAATGATATGATAGAGCTTGGAAATGTCATCATTCCCCAAATACTTGTAGAATTGGAAGAATGACACATAAAGAGTGAAAACAAAGAAATTTTTTTGGGTCAACATGGAAGAGACTTAAATGTCTCGACGCCTTGCATCATCCCCAAAAGGAAAACACAAGACAAAAGAAAAGAGAAAGGTTTTACAACATATAGAAGAATGAAGGTACAAATAGAGGAATGAACATGAAGGCACATCAAACAGAACAATACGGGGGATCGCATTACACACATGCAATCACAAAAGGAACATGAAAAAGAAAATAAAGACAATACTAGTAAGGCACATGTGATTCAACCTATAGCAGGTCATCTACATCCCAATCTTGTTCATCATATGTGGAAGGCGGACAACTAGCCAAAGGGACAATGTCAAGTGCTAAACTAGGAAAAGGCTATCTAATTCCTTTTCCCCACTAAGTGTAGGACAAGGATGAGCTGAGATGGGTAGTGAGAATTAGCTCCTTGCAAGATATAAAATGATTTTCAATGAAGCTAAAACATGTAATAGTGAGTGTGCGATGATCCTTCAACTATCACATGGAAAGGATCAAATTTCATGTAATTGTTATACAATTATGTTCAAAATTTTAGGAGGAGCAAAATCACTCAATACGAGCTTTAATGCATGACACTCATCAATAAGATTCTTAAGAGTTCTATGATATGCACAATAATTCATGTTCTTAGGCTTATTGATTCTTGTGGGAGGAGGTAGTGTAATTCAACCTAGATGAAGAAGTTCCTCCATTTGTTGTTCAATTTCTATTTTAGTATGTAGGAATGGAAACTTTTTGACTTTATAAGGTTTATAGATCTTGTTTGAGGATATTTTTGAGGTGGATTTGAAGAAGAAGGGCCTAAAATGTCCCTATCATCTTTGTGAGGATTTTTTCATTATGACGAAGGACACTTGTTTCCTTAGAAGATGTGGAGGGAGGAGGATCTTGATATCCTAAACCTTTAGTATCTTCACTTGGGATTTTTCTAACTTATGAATCTCATGCTCATTTTTTGTGTCACATCCTTGTTTAGCTAAGATCTTAAAGCCTTTTCCATAAGTCTCTTCTAGGTTGATGGGTGTGTTGGAGACTTTATTAACGTAGGATAGATGAGTATGCATTTGGTTAGAGGAACTAGGTTAACTCATTGTTGGAGGAGGTTGTAGGCTTGGTTTGTGATTCAATCTCAAGATGTAAAAGAGAAAACATCTCTAATGGTGAAATAGTAGGATGTGTTGGTTGTTGCATGGAAGGGTAAAATGATGCATTTTTCTTAAGGTTGTCAAGGAAATTATGTATGAAATTATGCATTATTTCATCATCTTCACCTAAGATGTCAAATTTACAAGGACACTCATTGGGATAGGTTGAGTATGATTAGATTCTATTGCATTAGGATCATTACCAAAAACACAACTTTAGACATCAACTAAGGATGTTAAGGAGTTCCATATGTTTCCAATACACATTTCCATTATGAAAGAATGAATTGAAATGCAAAGAGATTACAAACTTTCATATTTGAAGCAAGATAATTTTTTGATTATTCTATGCAAAAACTTCAAAATGATGTCTTTTAGATGCAATTTTGAATTCAAAAAATGCACTGAATTTGACAAATTATGCTTAATATGAACAATTTCAGATAACAAAAATAAAGAAAACTGAAACAGCAGACTGAATATTGAAATAGAGAAGGTAGAAAAAGTGATTTTAATGCTTGGAATTTTAGGAAAAACCCTTATCAGGGACTCATTCTCCCATGGGAAAATGGGTCTCACTTCAGTGTTTTTAAAATTTAATTTGTAAGTTTCTAAGATGATTTCTATGGTTTTCATATTATGGTTTCAGACAGTGAGCTACTGTTTCAAAATTCTATAAAATGAGGTCTAAATGTAAGTGCAAAATAGTGCAAAATGACAAGCAAAAAGACCCAATTCGAGATTCAATTTTGATTCAATTTTCAAATGTAAATGACTAATTATGCAATGCTATGTAAACATTATACAAAATTACTAATATTTTTTAATTTTCTGAATTTTAAACAATGCAAAAATGCAAACCTAAAACCCTAAACAAGATGCAAATTAATGCAAGTAAACAACCCTAAATGACATGAAAATCAATGCAATGCAATGAAAATGAATGCAACACCTAGATCTAGGGTTGAAAATGGACTCCAAATCAGCAAGTTATGATGCATAAAAGTCAGGTTCACCAAAATGAAATGGTGAAAAATAGGTTTTGAAAATTGGATTGATGAAAATATGTGGGGTGAGAGACCTATTTTCCTTTATTTCATTAGGAAATGAGATCCTCATAATGAATTGATTAACAATCCTTAGGTGAATCAACCAATGTGAGAATCTTCAAATTTCCTTATGACTAAAGGACAAGGGTCAAAGTCAAACAACACTTTGGGGAGAAAACTAAAAATAGAAAATCAACACCAAAATGCAATCTAACACTTGGAACAACAAGATTAAGTTCAATATTTGCATAACCAAAAAATAGAATGCAGATCTGAGAAGGGAGAAAACATGTGTACCAGTCACCAAAAGTGTTTTTCAGAATTTGATCTAAGACTCATTCACCCATGGGTGAATGGGTACAAGTATAGGGGTTGCAACAATATTTCAGGAACCTCTAGCTCAGGTCTAAAGCTTCTAATTTGTCCAGGTTTCAAAGACAGAAAGTCAAAAATCTGATTTGTAGGTTAGATTCTATGATTTGATGACAACTTTGACAACTTTGTAAATCTTTCACTTCAAAAGGTCTTCAAATATTCTTCAACCTAAATCTACAATTGCACATACAAGAGAGAAAAATGTTTGTTTTTAGGTGAATAGGGGTTTGCCTTGGTCAAACCCCATTTTGGTAATCAAACCTTGAATTGAAATAATGAAATGAAAGAGGGAATGAAGAATGAAAAAAGCTATGTTACCACTCAACAAACCCTTGAATGAGAACTTGATAATGGAGATCTTAGGAAGTCTACAACTTGCATGAGATGTTTGAATTGGATGTGGATTTTGACACTTGAATCTCGCTTGAAACAATACTTGTAATGCTTGACTTGATCATGAAACCTACATCACAATGTTAGCTCCAAAAACATGCATGATGAAAGAATAATTTTTGACATGATGAATAGATCTTGAATGTTGAGTAAATCTCTAATATATCTACTCTTGAATGCTCTTGATCATCAACTTTAGCTCTCATGAAGTCACATAAAAATTCTAGCTTGAAAAAACTCTAGGTGAAACTTAGAAAAAAAAAATTTGTATTTATAGGTATGTATCCTTAATTTCTTGAAATTCAAATATCACAAGACAACATTGAATTATAGATTTGAAAAAATTGAAATACCACCAAAAACATAATTTAAATTTAGGCCCAAAGGTTTAGGGAGGACCCATTCACCATGGTTGACTAGGTCCCAGGTCCCTATACTTGGAACACACATTGCTCAATGTAAATTTTTATATTTAGGAATTAATTATTGTCGGGTTTCCCCTTTGGAAAATGTAATTTATTAGGCTTGTAAATGAATTAAAGGTCCAATTAAGGCATAATTAAGTTCATTTAATTAAGAGGGCCTAAATAAGTGTGTAAATGTAAAGGGGTGCATTTAACAACATTAAATTAAGGCATTATTAAATCCAATTTAACAAGGAGGGCCCAAACAAGTAAGAAAATGTAAAGAGTTACACTTTCTACACTACACCCTCCCTTTAGAAAAATTATAATGCTAAAAGGAAGAGACCAAGATTGATAGAACAATGCTAAGTGCCTTATGAGGACAAGAACACGCAATAACAATGATAGGATGATTCTACTAGGTTGTAGAAGAGAAAAAGAGATAGAGAGAATGGAGAGATTGAGTGAATAAAATGAGATTGATTGAGAGAATGAATGGAGTGAATGAGATAGATGAAAAATGAGGATTTTTGAGATTATGCATGTGAAGGGCTATTGTAGTCATGAATATTTTAGGGACATTTATGCAGTGCACAAACATCTACATGGCATGTGGTCGTCTATGAGAAAAATTCACCTAATAGCTAGGAACAAAAGGGTTAAGGATTAAATGAAAGGGATATTACATTATAAAATTTAATTTATCTAAAGAGGAGATTTATTAAATGTCAAATTATATAGGATGTAATTTTAACATGAAATTTGGCCCCCACTTTAGCAAGCATATGTATTCTATCAGATGTGAGATAAAGTAGAGAGAGAAAAAGGTTGAAGAGAATATACTTAGGATAAAGAGGAAACAAGCCTTCAATCTGGTATATGAAATTGTAAAGCTGAGCCAAGACATGAAGAGTACACAAGTCTTCTATCTTGCAAAGTTGACTGTAGACTCGCCAAAAAGGTGATAGTTGTAGACAAACACATTAGGCAAAAAAAGAAAAAAATGAACATGATAAAATTGTAAATTGATTAGATATAAAGACATAATTGATAAGTATGGCTAGCAAGCCATTCTAGAGACCATACAACAAGTGAATAAGCATGTAGCTACTATAAACTATGTTGTGGGATAGTCATAGAAGAGACAAGTCTAGTCAAGTTGCCCCCAAGCTATATGATGATATCATAAGACATTAAGATTTCTAAGGCATATTTCTAAAAAATATAAAAAATATTCAAATATGATAGCCCCCTTATAATTATATTTTCTACATAGATGATCATGAGTCATTCTAAGGAGAATAAATATAAATATATGGTGTGTCATAACCTACATAGCGAAATGTGTCTATGGAATATTATCACGTGAGGGATAACACATAGAATCCACAACATCAAGAAAAAGAAGAGAGATAAAGAGATCAAAAGTACAAGGGGATCCAAGTATTTAGGGTCAAAATTGATCATAAATTTGAGTATATATATTGGAAATTATAATAATTATCATCATCTCCCAAATAGATTAGAACAAGAAGAAAAGCACATGAAGACAAGTAAAAAATTTGGGTCAACATGGAAGAGGCCTAAATGCCCTGATACTTTATATCGTACCTAACATGAAAGACAAAAGTTTACAACAAATAAAAGAATGATGAAACATATATAATTTTTATAACTAATGTAGAGCAAGGGTGGGGATCACAATCCAACTCAAAACTAACACAACCAATCAAATTTTTCAATCTTAGAACCCTAATTTGATAGATTTCCTTACCAAACAGACTCTAGGCCTTGTAGGACAGCAAATAGGGTTTTCCAGGCATAACTTGAAGCAAAAAACTCAAACCCACAACCTAAAATTTTTTTTGGATACCCTTTTTGGCATTTGAAAACATACCAAATTTACAGGTGGGTGTGTTTTGTAACACAAAGCCCTAAAATTGACTGTCCCATTTTGACAAAAGGGTTAATTAGGCTTGTTCAACTAGGTCACTATGAGGTTTTCAATCTCCAGGTTTCAACTCTTCAAACCAATTCCTCAGAAATGTCAAATAAGGTCTATCCAAACATTTTCAATCACTAAAAATAAATTTCCAAGAGCTTTTTACCAAACCCTTACTCCTATGTTATTCCTATGCCAAAAACCATGAAATTTTTTGCCTAGGGCATCAAAAAACTTGCACTTACCACCACCCACTACTTTTGCAATCATTATGGACATGAAACTCAACCTACCTAAATCCATTCCATTGATTTTGAGGCCAATTCATTGGTGGAATGGAGAGAAATTCATCTTTCTTGCCTCAAACCAACTCTAACTAGGTTTTCAAACCATTTTCAAGAAAAGTACTCTTACTCCATACCTAATGAAGTCAAATGAAATCAAGTGCAGAAGATAGAAGATTCAATTCAACATCAAATGCAATGAAGCTTAGACCATTTCTAGGCTATACAGGGATGTACTATTCTGTGTAGCGGCAAATTATGCTTTAAAACGCATAAAAACAAAGTTCTTTTTTATTGTTCAACACCAAAACTCAACAACAGAACCTTCCTTAGCCTTCACAAGGTTTATTTAAACATATTAAAACCAAACCAACCGATCCTAACTGTCTCTCAACTCCTTAACCGTTCAACTTCCTTCAAAACTCAAAAATGCAAAGTTGTTTGGGCAACTTTTTACAACTTTTGTAACATTTACAAAATGGACTCACCAACCCACCTAACAACCTAAAATTGACTCAAAACACATGACATGGTCTTAAATGATCTTATTACAAACAAAAACATGACTTAAACAAAAAAAACACCAACATTAGACTCCCTTTACATCATGAAGATTCAAGTTCCTTGCACCATACTCCCTAGGCAAAATTGACTCAAGTCCCTTTGGGGACAGTGTTGCAACAGTGAATTCATGATTGATTATGTCATTCTCTGACCCCCAAGTGACATCTCCATTTGGTAAACCTTTCCAATGGACCAAGTACTAGAAATAGGCATTTTCCTTTGTCTTTTTGAGCTCCTTGGCACCTTGGATATATTCTGACTTCAAAGACCTGTTTGATGGATGATCTTTGACCTCTTCTTCACCTGAAAAATGTTGTTGAACCTACATTAGTACCTACAACCATACCTTCTCCATCCTTGTAATGAGCTTCCTTCTTCTTCACTTTAGGTGTATTCTTGGACTTGTCCATAGTCCCGTGTATTTTATCCTTAACCTCTTCATCTTTGTTGCTCACCTCTTCTATTTGTTGTTGTGTCCCTATAACTATTTCTTGATCATGCATACTAACCTCTGACATGAAAGAATAGAATGACCAGCATCCCCTTTTGAAAGCAATGACTGTTACACTCCTCCTATCATCATAGCAACATACCTTTTAAGCCAATCTTGAATCTCTAAAATCAATTCATCCTTGACCTTCAACGCAATAGATCTGGACACTAACTCAATATCATTTCCCTCCAAAATTAAGTCATTCTTCATGTCTATTGTCATAATGTCTTCAGGTTTAGGAGTGGCTGCAAGGTCCGTGTTCTCCTCTTATTTTACTTTTATGAAATCCTTCCTACCTACCATCATCACATTAGCTCCCTTAGTTTGTCCTTTGTCCTCCTCTTTCAATGGTGTCAAAGTACAGGAGACCCCATCTTTTTCTATCTCATAGGTATTCATCCTTCCATCATACATTGCATGCCTATCAAATTGCCAAGGCCTCCCTAGCAACAAATTCCATACATCCATGGGTAGTATCTCACATAAAAAAAATTCTTTGTATCCTCCTTTATTGAACTCCACCCAAGTTTGTTCATTTACCAAAACATATTGACCCTCATTCAACCAAGAGACTTTGTAAGGGGTAGTATATGATATTCTAGGCAACTTAATTTTTTCAACCATCTCAATTGAAACCATGTTATCTATACTTCTTGAATCAATTACAACTTTACAAACCCTAACCAAGCACTTACAAGTTTTCTTGAAGAGATTCTTCCTTTGTGGTGGCTCCTTCTCTACTGATGCCTTGATGAGAGTTCTTACCATGAGTGATTCACCCACTTCTAGAGCAACATGTGATGTTGAGCCCACACTCTCACAATCATCTCCTTGAACAATATGATTTCTCCTTTCTCCCCCAACTGAAGTAGTGGCTTGATATTCATTGCCATGCTTGATGTCCAAACTTGTTGCATTGGTAGCACCTTCCTGTGAACCCACTAGATCCTCTTCCTTGACCTCCAAATCTACCTCTAAAGCCTGATATACCTCCTCTAAATCTAGCTATCTGATCTGCAACTTGGTCTTGGACTTTTCTTGTATCTTCTTGGCTCTCATATGACTACCTTGGATTAGAAAATGACCCTCTTCCTCTAGAATTGCTACCTTTTCCCCTGTTTTGTTTTTCTTTCCTTCTCTTTAGCTTTTCTTCAACCCTAATTACCATTTGATAGCATTCCTCAACCATTCTTGGATTTTCCAAACTTAACTCATCTTGAATTTTAAACCTTAACCCACTGAGATATCTAGCCACCTTCTCCACATCATCCTCCATGTGACCTAATCTTATACTTAGCTTATAAAAATAATTAGTGTAAGCATTGACATCCATTTCTCTCTGTTTCAAACCTTGAATTTTCTTGTACAATTGAATTGCATAATCAACTGGTAAGAACTTACCCTTAAGCTTGGCCACCATTCTGTCCCAAGAGATAATTTTTGACTTGTCTTTCTTCCTCCTTTCAGTTTTCTCATAATCCCACCAAAGTAGGGCATGACCCTTCAAAATTTTTTTTCCAACTTGACCTTTTGTTCCTCAGGTATATCCTCACATTCAAAGTAATTATCAATTGTTGCAATCCAATCTAAAATCTCTTCATCATTCAAGTTCCCTCTATACATAGATACATCCATTTTTACCTTGTGTTTATCTACCTTGACTTCTCTCAGTAGCTTGGCCATCCTCTGTTCATCAGGATCCAATTCCTCTTCATCTTCTTCTTCATTCTCCTCTTCCCCTTCTTCGGGGTCACTATCACCACCCATGACCATACCTCTCCTCTAACTAGTTTCAATAGCCTCAAGCCTTTCTACCACCATATATTGTAGTTTTTTCAATATTCTAATCTCCTTTGCAATATTTTATTTCATCTCATTCATTTCCCTATCCATAGGGTTACCCTTTGGAGGCATCTTGTTCTCTTTCTCACTTCACATTTTCCCTTTTTACAGGCCTACCTATTTTCTGATACAAATTTGATGCAAAGAAAGGGTGGGGATCACAAACCAACTCAAAACTAACACAAACAATCAAAATTTTCAATCTTAGAACCCTAATTTGATAGATTTCCTAACAAATGGACTTTAGGCCTTATAGGACAGCAAACAGGGTTTTCTGAGAATAAATTGAAGGGAACAACTCAAACCCACAACCTAAAAGTTATTTTTGGACATCCTTTTTTGCATTTAAAAATATTCCAAATTTGCAAGTGGGTGTGTTTTGTAACACAAATCCCTAAAATTGACTGTCTCATTTTGACAAAAGGCCTAATTAGGCTTATTCAACTAGGTCACTATGAGGTTTTCAATCTCTAGGATTCAAAGCTTCAAATCAATGCCTCAAACATGTAAAATAAGGTCTTCCCAAACATTTCCAATCACTACAAACAAATTTCCAAGAGATTTTTACCAAACCCTTACTCCTATGCTATTCCTATGCCAAAAACCATGAAGTTTTCTGCCTAGGGCATCAACAAACTTGCACTTACCACCATCCCCTGCTCCTACAATCATTATGGAAATTAAACTCAACCTACCTACATCCATTCCACCGATTTTGAGGCCAATTCATCAGTGGAATGGAGAGAAATTCATCTTTCTTGCCTCAAACCAACCCTAACTAGGTTTTCATACCTTTTTCAAGAAAACTACTCTAACTTACTCCAAACCTGGTGAAAAGAAATCAAGTGCAAAAGATAGAATATTCTATTCAACATCAAATCCAATGAATCTTAGACCATTTACAAGTTGTACAAGGCCATACTATTCTGTGTAGCAGCAAATTATGCTTTAAAACACAAAAAAAATAGAGTTCTTTTTTATTGTTCAACACCAAAACTCAACAACAAAACCTTCCTCGGCCTTTACAAGGCTTATTTAAACATATCAAAACCAATCCAACTGATCCTAACTATCTCTCAAGCCCCCAACCATTCAACTTCAAAACTCAAAAATGCAAAGTTTCTTGAGCAACTTCTTACAACTTTTGCAACATTTACAAAATGGACTCACCAACCCACCTAGTAAACTAAAATTGACTCAAAACACATGACATGGTCTTAAATAACCTTATTATAAACAAAAACATGAATTAAACACAAAAAAACCAACATTAGACTCCCTTTATATCATGAAGATTTAGGTGCCCTGCACCAATGACAAATTTTATCTCCTATATCCAAGCACCAACAAGGGTAGCAAGGGTCCTTTAGGAGAGAGAACGAACATAAATAGACAAGTACGGGGGAACACAAATAGACATGCAAAACTAATCTAAAGATAAGAATATATACTGCTCTAGATCATTATAATGGGAGGGAAGATGAGCCAATAGAGGGAGAATAACAAGAGAAATATCAAGAGACTCACCTGTAGCAAGAGCTAAGGAATATGTTGCCTAAATATCCTCATCTAGGAGCTCATGTGAAGCTAATATCATCGACTTAGCAAAGATGGATGACAGAGTCGAGATTTCATTCATCAAGTTAATTATGCACTTGTTTGGGGAGTGCAATGATTGTGCAAAAGGAGGTCAATGAACTAGGGAGTCATTACCTACCTCTAGAGGAGGGAAAGTTTCAAACACTAGGGAAGTAGGAGACTCTTTTTTCATAAGAATGTAACAGGTCAGACTAGAACAAGATTAAAAAAAAATACTTGTTATGATTGTACTTTAGAATGAGGGCATTCTTTGATTTGTGCTTAAGAGGAGAATGTGGAATCCTCACATTGGAACCAGAATAAGTGGGAGTTGAAATGATATGACCTTTGTGTGAGTCATATCCATGGGTTTTAGAAAAGAAGGAAGATCAGGTAGAGAATTAATCAAGGGAGGCTCCAAAAAAGGAGCGATGAACACTTGTACCCTCTTGGGGTAAGGTACATTGTGTTGCAAGTAAGAGCATATTAGTTTTTTCATTGATGACAACAAGCTTGTGTTGTCATTGGTGTCAATTGTATGAGAAGAAGATGGTTGCAAGAGTATGTGTAGTTGTTGATGATGCTTTGATTAATTGAATTATGTTTTCATTAGTAAGCTATTGGTGTCAACCTTTAGTGTTTCTTTCATAAGATTTTGTCTATGGTTGAGGAAGTGATGAAGGTGATGAGGATGTGTCGTTGATGCTTGATTTTCAAGTACTTTTGAGAAAATTGATAAAAAGAAGAAACAATTTGTTGTAGTGTTGTTCTAGGTTACCGAGTAGTTTTCTAGTGTTTCTCTATATTTCTTCTAGATTGAAGATCTTCCTGTGCATTTCAAATATGTTGATTAGAGGTTTTCAAAGGTGTTGTAGTCAAAATTTGGTATGCTATATCATTGTGCAGAATTTTTTTTCACCATTGTGTGAACAATGTATTGCAAATGTGTCGAGGAGAAAAAAATTTCTCCACGTTTCTTCACAATTTAGTTTTAGGTCTTGCGGATCTGAAGGGGTGTTGACAATGTTGGTATCTTTCTTCAATCGAGGTTGTTTGAGGTTTGGTGCTTCAAAAGTTAGTTTCTTAAGTTACAGTGTATGGCAAAATTGTTTGAATGTACTGGGTGTGTACATGACTCACGTGAAAGTTTTTGTGAACCTAATTTTGTTGTATTTCAGGGTGTTTTTGGAATGGTGTTTACATGGGTAATAGTCAAGCTTGGTGTTTACACTAATTATGGTGGATGTTTATTGTTTATAGAAGCATGTGGTAGTGTGGTGTCATAGATTTGGGTCCCAAATAAGGAGTGGTGTGGTCCACCTTCACTTCTATCTGCCATGGAAGTGTTTTGGTGTCGACCTAATTTGAATTTATACGATTGAGGTGCATAGCCAACCTTAGAGAATATTTTCAAGGTTGAGGATGATATAAATATGAGTTGAGTTGTTGAGGGATGCGAAGATAGAAAGGAAATATGTGAATGATGTGATGTGCAAAGTATTAGAGTGTGAATTTGAGAAGTGCAATGTGAGCTTTCATGTGTTAGATTGTTGGATGCAATGAGATGAAGGTGTCTACAATTCTTTAGTCAAGATGCAAAGGTGTTGGTGATGTTGTGGTGGATTTCTCTATTGCATTGAGATGAATTTATCTCTATAACATTCCTCTCTATCTTCTTTTATATTCTGGTAGTGATCCTTTAGCAGTGAGCCTTTCTTTCTTTGGGCAGTGATCCCTTCAGCAATGAGCCCTTTTGTATTCGATGTTGATATTACTTTATATTGTGAGCTAATCCTCACCGTGGTTTTCCCCATATTGGGTTTTCCAAGTAAATCTAGTTTCATGGTGTTGATTTTATTCATTTTATGTTATTTGGTTTTCATGCTAAATCATTATTATAGATTAAGGATTAATTAAGTTAATGTGGATCTAAATGTGTATGAGGGTTTTGAAGGATTAAGGTACAACTAATTCACCCCCCCCCATCTCAGTTGTCTTGTGCATTCAACAATTGGTATCAGAGAAAGGTTATTTGGAAGAGATCTTAACTACTTGAGGTAGATCTGGGATGGCACGCAAGAAGGAGATCCCTATATTTGATGGAATGGATTATGCATTCTAGAAGACAAGGATAGAAGGCTTTTTGGTTTATCTTGGATATGATGTCTATAAGTTTGTTAAGACTAGATACACTAAACCTACAAATGGTCCAAGTATTGCTGATGAGAGCAAAGCCTATGAAGGAAATGGTAAAGCAAGGTATCCTCTCTTAAATAGTCTTATAAATTATGAATTGGTGAAAGTTATGAGTCTAAAAAATGCTAAACAAATTTGGGAAAAGTTAGAAAGCATTTATGAAGGAGATGATAAGGTTAAAGAAGCTAAGATGCAAAATTTGAAGATCATGTTTGATAACTTACGGATGTCTCAAGAGGAAAATATTACAAGCTATATGCAAAAGGTAGATGAAGTTGTTAGCTCCATCAAAGGTCTTGGTGGCAAACTCAAAGAACTAGAGGTGGTAAATAAAATTCTGAGGAATTGTCCTAAATCTTACAATCATAAAGTTTCTACTATTGAATAACTTGCAAATTTGAATCAATATACCAAAGATCAATTATATGGCTCTTTAATTTCTTTTTAAATGAGAGAATTTGGAACAAATGGTGATGCAAAATTTGAGACTACTTTTAAGGTTGGAAAATCAAAGGAGATCAAGGAATCAGGTTAGGAGGATTTTGATTATATAGAAGCTAACTTTGTAAGGAGAATGATGAAGGGTACTGGTAAGTACAATGGTAAGCTACCTTTTAAATGTTTCAATTGTGGAAAGATAGGTCACTATGCTTCAAGATGTCCAAATAGAGCTTTGAATAACAAAATTAAGGAGAAAAAAGGTAAGATGATTAAGAAAAGTTATTATGTTAGAGAAGATGCAAGTATTTTTTATGATGAATCTGATTATGGAGATGAAGATGATGAATTCTTGTTCATGGATTTAAAATATGAATCTATTTCTACTAACTCTGAGAGATGTGTGAAGGAAAGACCTTTGGAAACAAAGAATAAAGTTGAAGGTACTTTAGTATTTGATTTTCATGCTAGACAAGAGAAGAACTACTGGATCATTGATAGTGGATGCTCAAATCATATGACCGGTGACAAGAGTAAGTTTGTTAAACTTGAAAAATATGATGGATGGTATGTTAGATTTGGTGATGATACATCTACTAAGATATGTGGAAAAGGTTCTATCAATTTTTATGGTAGTAATAATATTGATGATGTTTACTATGTTAAGGGTTTAAGACATAACCTCTTAAGTAACATGGATAAATGTGTAGCAAAGGATAAAATCTTATGTTTTAGGATGATGGATGTGAGATCAAAAAAGGATCTGAAACTATAGTTGCTGCTAGAAAAAGAATAGATGGAAATTTTTATTAGCTTAAGGGTGCTAATGGTCATTTCTTTATGACTCAGATCAATGAAAGCTAGCTATGGCATAGAAGAATGTGTCACATCAATTTTGATAACTTATTAAGAATCAGTTAAATTCAAGTTGTGATAAATCTTCCAAAGATTACAAAGCCTATCAATGTTGTTTGTGAAGAATGTCAAATTTGAAAGCAAGCAAGAAAAATCTTCAAAGTCAAAGAACAATCTACTACCAGATTGATGGAATTGGTGCATACAAATCTTTGTGGCCCTACAAGAGTAAGAAGTCTTCAAGGTGATAGGTATTTCATGATATTAATTGATAATTATTTCAAAATGACATGGGTTACTTTTCTCAAATAAAAATATAAAGCTCCAAACAAGTTTAAAGCGTTCAAATTTATGGTTGAAAATCAAATGCTTGAGGTCTAACAGAGGTGGAGAATATAAATACATCTTCCAAAGTTGAATGGTGGGTTGGAAAAACTGATTTTGAAGTTTTTTTTTTAATGAAAATAAGTTTTTTGTGTGTTTTTCCCAACGTTCCAGTCCGTTCTTCTTTATTGTATGGCATGGTACGGCCTCATATCAAGGAATATAATATATGGATGGAAAGATATTTTTTTCTTGTTTACAATTCTTTTTCTCTTGTTAAATTTCATTGAGTTTTGTGTGAGATATGACCATTTTGGTGAAGGCTTCCCTATTCTAACAATGTTTTCTAGAATTTGCAGTCTGAAAATGTGATAGTACGGCCATGTATGGTACATTATGGGCCTAAAACCAATTATAAAAGTTTAAGGCATGATTCTAGTTTCATATGATTTTGGTTTGAAAAAATTTAATTAATTTTTGAATGAGTTATGTCATTTTTGGTGAGAGAAAGTTTGTGGCTGGCCTAGGGTTTCCAATTTTGGGAAAAACGCCATAACTTTCTTTTCCACCATTGAATCTTTATGAAAATTGGAGGAAAATACTGTAATTAGGTTATCTTCAATTCCATTAAAGATATTTCCTTCATTATTTTTTTTGTGAAATTTATTAATGACTGTTCCTTTCATTTCACAGTGAGGCAACCTATGGGTTTAGTTGTATAAGGTTATAAGAAAGTATACATTGTATTGATATGAATAAATGGGTGATTGTTTGAAAATAATAAAATGCATTATAAAATGGGTTTGGACAGTACAAGAATACATGCTTGTGTTTTGTGAATGCTCATAAAATTCATTGAGCAAGTTCACTAAGAAGAACTAAGCATGGCCCTAGATTGAAACTATGTTTGTATTGAATCAATATTTGTTGTAATAGATCCTTTCTCTACATCATTTTGGTATCAGAGCTAGAAGACCCTAAGGGTGCAAGATATGCACCAGGACAAGAGAGTTGTGAAAGAAATTTTGTTGCAGGTATGAAAGAGATCTGGTGACTTATATCCTCCAATAGTGACGAAACCGAGTAGAAGGTGTGCAGATTTCTTCCACTGAGAGGAAGTGGGTAGAAGAGGTCTTGGAGAGTACATCTTCCAGAATCCTATTGGGTAGAGGATAGTTGTGTATGTGAAGGTATTGGGATACCAAAAGAATGGAAGTATTGAGGAGAATAATCCATGAAGACTTGAAGAATATGAATTTTTCAAGCAAGAAACAAGAGATGAGAAGAGAAAGGAGTGAGATGAAGAAGAAAGATGAGAAGCTAAAACAAAAAAATATTCAGTAAGAGATAACAATGATGAGACAAGATTTGGAACAAATGCAAAAAAAAATTGAAGAAAGAATAGAGAGTATAGTAACAAGTGTGTGGATTTGGAACATCACCATTCAAAAATTGTCAAGTGGTCGATAAAGGAAATTGTGGAAAGAAGAAAGAGGCAACAATTGACTAGGAAGATAAAAAAGTAATCAAGACGATGGAAGAGCCAAAGCCATTCAAGGAAGAGGAAAAATATGAAGAAAATGAGTCCATTGAGACTCAAAATTTTGTTTCTAACAATATTTGTGAGTATGTGTTTACAGGTGCAGCGGATGAAGATGAAGATGGAAAAAAGTATAAAGAAAAAGGAGAAGTGAATGTAGTGTATGAAGATTGTTATGGAAATGTAGCACAATATGGTGAAGAAAAGGTTTAAAAAAAAAATAGAGGTACTGGTTGTATTTTTTGATTTTATGGATGATGAATATGCTGACAAATTGTATTAAAATGATGAAGATGAAGACATGGGCAGTGGTAATGCGGCATATGAACAAGAACTAGAGTTTTAGAACCTTGACGCTGAGAAGATGCTAAGTAAGAGACCATGCAAGAAGAAGAAGAAAGATCCTGGGAAAGTCAGGAATGCAAAACATACAACAGGGTGTAAGGAGCATCATCTCTTGGAAATGAATTCTCAATTGAATGACAAGTGGCAAAGAAGTAGAAGACCTAAGGTAAAAATGAAACATGTATTTAAATGTTTACAAGCAGAGCAAGATTCCACATATCAGATTTGTAGGTTGAAGAAGTCCATGATGGAAGACATTGACAAATTTGCAAATCACATCTCAGATGGAACTGATATTTTTCTTTCCTTGGGAGTATGGTGCAGGGACATCAAGAGCCTCATAAGCATATTTTTGTTATTTTTGAGTTTTAGGTTGTTGGTGCATTTTGGAGTCTAATAAGGTCATTTATGACCATGTGGGATCATGTTGATCCATTTTGGAGTGTTAATTGGGTTTTTGATTAAAAAGTGTAAAGTTGCCAAAAGTTGCTAAAAGTTGTCATACAACTTTAGCAAGGTGGAAAAAAATCAAGAAAATGGTTACATGCAAGCAAGAAATGGTTACAAACCATTTGTATCGATTTTAAATGCACAAATACATCTTCCAAAGTCGAATGGTGGGCTGGAAAAATTGATTTTGAAGTTTTTTTTTAATGAAAGCAAGCTTTTTGTGTGTTTTTCCCAACGTTCCAGTTTGTTCTTCTTTAATGTAAAAATTGGTATGGCCTCATATCAAGGAATATAATAGATGGATAGAAACATATTTGTTTCTAGTTTACATTGTTTTTTGTCTCATTAAATTTCATTGAGTTTTATGTGATATATGGTCATTTTGGTGAAGGCTACCCTATTCTAACAATGTTTTCCAGAATGTGCAGTCTGAAAACATGCTAGTACAGCCATGTATGGTATAGTACAGGCCCAGAACCAATTCTAAAAGTTGAAGGCATGAGTCTAGTTTCTTTTCTTTTTTTGAGTAAAATTGATTAAGTTTTGAATGAGTTATGTCATTTTTGGTGAGAGCAGGTTTGTGGCTGGCCTAAGGTTTCTAGTTTTGGGGAAAATGCCATAACTTTCTTTTCCACTATTGGATCTTTATGAAAATTGGAGGAAAATTCTATAATTAGGTTATCTTCAATCCCACTAAAGAGATTGGCTTCATTATTATTTTTTTGAAAATTATTAATGATTGTTCCTTTCATTTCATAGTGAGGTAGCCTATGGGTTTAGTTGTGTAAGGTTCTAAGAAAGTATGCATTGTATTGATATGAATAAATGGTTGATTGTTTGCACATCATAAAATGCATTGTAAAATGGGTTTGGATAGTCCAAGAATTCATGCTTGTGTTTGGATAATGCTCATCAAATTCATTTAGCAAGTTCACTAAGAACTAGGCATGGCCCTAGATTGAAACTATGTTTGTATTGAATCAAGATTTATTATAATAGATCCTTTCTCTGCATCAAATTCACCTCCAATGAGTTTAAAATATTTTTTGAGAATCATGGCATAAAGAGGTGCTTGTCTATCCCTAGGACTCAGCAAAATGGAGTAGTTGAAAGGAAGAAGAGGACTATTCAAGAAGCTGCAAGAAGAATGATGAAAGAGGCAAATCTACCGAAAGTCTACTAGAGAGAAGCAATTCATACTATTGTTTATATACTTAATAGAGTTCAAGAAAGAGAAAATAGTACAAAGACTCCCTATGAGCTATGGTATGGAAGGATTCCTATTTTCAACTACGTCAAGGTGTTTGGAAGAAAATGTTATATCAAAAGAGATGAAGATAACTTAGAAAAGTTTGATGCAAGATCTAATGAAGGTATTTTCATTGGATATTCTACTAGACACAAAGCCTACTAATGCTACAAGAAGAGATTGAGAATGTTGAGAGTGCAAGTGTCAAATTTGATGAATATTTATAGAAGAATTCAATGATGATAGATATATATGAATTTGATGAGTCTTCTTATAGAGAAGAAGAAAATGAAAGAGAATTTTTGCAGATTGAAGAGGAAGAAGCTCCAGAAAAGTGGTGTAAGGTCACCAGGACCTTATTTTGCATATATTATGTAATTTTGGTTTTATGTTTTGTGGTGTGTTTAAGTGTTTCCTAAGGTCATTTATGACCATTTTTATCATGTAATCCACCTTGGAGTGCTTAGAGGTTCATTGATGCAAAGTTGCAAAAAATTGCCAAATGTGCACAAAAAGATGTCATGCAACTTTTAGAAAGTGTCAAAAAATAAAGTAGCTGTTACATGCATTCAATAAAATAGTTCCTAATGATTGTAATTAGTTTTAATGAAAGTAAAAAGACTCCTCCAAGTTGAAAAAGTGGATTGGAAAAACTGATTTTGCAATTTAGTGAAGAAAGAAAGCTGATTTTATGTGTTTTCCTATTGTTTTAGTAATTTCTACTATATGCTACAGCCTATACAGCCCATGTAATGGTCTAAAATCTATTGGACTTTTTCAAGCTATGAATCTACTTTATTTTTGTTTTTGTGCCATCAATTTTTGTTGAGTTTTAAGAAAGTTAGAGCCATTTTTCTGAAAACAGGTTAAGTTTTTTAAGGTTTTTCTGAGTTACAAAAAATTTTGTCCTCTTGTACGTGTTGTACAGACCATGGGATCACCTAAAATCAATTTCATGTCATAGATACATGAATATTCTTCTTCTTTTTTTGTTTCATCAAATTTCATTAAGTTTTGTTAAAGTTATTGATGTTTTACTAAAAGTTGTTAAAACCCTAGCTAGGGTAGACCATGAACACTAAAAATGTGATAACTCGAGTTTCTTCCATGCTAAGGTGATGAAATATTGAGAAAAAATTTGTTTGAGCATGATGAATGACCCTGCAAGTTTGTGGATTCTGGGTTGCACGCGTTTGGGAGATAACTTCACCAGTTTGCTCTAAGAAAGCATAAAAACAATGTTAAAACCTTTATTTTGTGTTTGCTAGTTAAAACCCAAGTACATTGTTTCAAGAGTTTTGGTTGTGATATATGTTGGGAGGTGTTTCTAGATTATATGCATCCCAGTACAAGGTTCTTTGGAACATTTTAAGATTCATACAAACTACATTTTGATTGTCCCAAGAAGATTGTCTTAAGACAGCCATAAGGAATTGTTAGTGATAAAACAAGTTTAGGTTTGGGCTAAATCTATGCATTGGAAAGCTCATTGGAATCATGTTTAGAATGTTTATGAAAGGTCTCCCAAGTATGTATTGAGGATTGGATGCTCTTTAATGGTTTCCTTTGTTACATTGAAACCACCTTTTCTAGTTTGAGTGATGCAAAAGTTGTAGTTCCCTTAAAGGTTGTTTGTTTGTCATCTCATTGAGTTGTGTTCAAGGTTGTAAATCCCATGGAAAGGCTGCCATGCATGAGCATTGTCTCAAGGTTGTTGAACTTGATTCTTCCTATGAATCATTTGTTAGAAACCATGAAGCTACACCTAGGAGCAGAAAAAATGGAGTTGAGTTTTGAATACCCTGCCCCTTGGGTCTGTTGCTAAGTTGTTCATCCTTGCTCTATGTCAAATTGGTATCAAAGCAAGGAAGGTAAGTAAGGGAGTTTAAGTAATTTGACTAGAAGTCAAGACAATATTTCCCCTAAGTTGAATATGGAAATAATAATTAGAGAGGTGAGAGACTCTCTTTCCCTAGAATTAAGAGCCATAAAGGAAATCCTTGATGCAAGACTCATATCAGTTGAGACCAACCAGAAAAGAGGAGTGGTCACAGGAGATTTGAGTGACCAAGAAGAAGAGAACAAGGTGGGTGAAGAAGAAGAAGAAGAATAAGAATAAGAGGAAGCAGATGTTGAAGAGAAGAGGTTGGAGATATTGCTAAAGGCAGTTAAGAAAGATGGTTCCAAGGTGAAAATAGAGCTTCTAGTATATTTAGGGAGTCTAAATGGAGAACTCCTAGATTGGATAGAAGAACTAGACAAGTATTTTGAGCTTGAAGAGATACCTGAGGGGCAGCAAGTGAAATTAGCAAGAACAAAGCTAAAAGGGCATGTAATTCTTTGGTGGGACTATGTGCAAGAAGAGAGGAAAAAGAAAGGTAAAGCAAAGATCATATCTTGGGATAGAATGGTTGCAAAACTGAAGGGTAAATTTTTACCCAGTGATTATGCCATTCAGTTAAAAAGGAGGTTGCAAAATTTGAAGAAAAAGGACATGGATGTGAAGTCCTACACAGAAGAGTTCTACAAACTAAGCCTAAGATCAGGCCACACGGAAGAAGATGCTGACAAAGTTGCAAGGTACCTGAATGGGATAAAGTATAGCCTACAAGATGAACTCAATCTCACAAGTCCAAGTATAGTATAAGAGTGTTATCAGTTGGCCATAAAGGCTAAAGACAAGTTGAAAAGGAGACAAGAAAAGAAAAGTAGAGGTAGGTGAAGGACAATTTTCAAAGGAAGAGGGACTTTTGTTGGTAGAAGACAGTCCCAAAGGTCTCAAGGAGAGACAAGTAACTCACAAGAACAAGCATCAGATTCAAGGGGTAGCTTTAGAGGAAGAAGGCCAAGCTCTAGAGGCATATTTAGTAATAGAGGAGGCTCAAGTGGATTCACTGGAAAGTGTTACAAGTGCAATAAATTTGCAGTCCACCAAGCATGGCAGTGCATTGAGGAGCAGTCATCTACTTCTTATAAAAGTGAGAAGAAATCAGATTGCACAAGGTGGATATGATGTTGAAAGTGTCAATTCACCATCACAAAATGTAGAACCAGAAGTGGGAGAGTCCCTATTGATGAGAAGAACCTTGATTAAGTTTCCTATGGAGAAAGAACCACCACAAAGAAAGTCACTTTTCAAGACTACATGTAAAAGCCAAGGTAAATGTTGCAGAGTTGTTGATTCTATAAGTACTAATAATTTGGTTTTTGTTGAAATGGTAGAGAAATTAAAGCTACAAAGGTTGCCTCATGCCACTCCATACAAGGTTTCTTTGTTGAACAAACGGTAGCAAGTATTAGTGAATGAAAAAAATTGGGTAGAATTCCATATAAGGGGTTATAAGGGCAAGGTTTTGTGTGACATCATCCCTATGGATGTTTGTCATTTTCTTCTTGGAAGACCATGGTAGTATGATAAAAATTCCAAGCATGATGGAAGAAAGAATACATATGTGATAGAGAAAAATGGAGTTTCATACACTCTAACACCATTGAAAAATGAAGACAAAACACCACAAGTAGAATACAATGTGATGTTGGTAGGAGAAAAGGAATTCATAAAGACTATAGAAGGGGAGAAAATGGGTTTTTCCATCATAGTCAAGCCTAGGTTTGTTGGGACAACAGCAAAGAAAGAAGAATTTCCTTTGGAAATTCAAAACTTGTTGAAGAGGTATGATGATATAGTAGTGGATGAACTCCCAAGAAATTTTCCTCCTATGAGGGATATTAACCACCACATTGATTTCATACTAGAGACTAGCTTACCTAATAAGGCAGCATATAAGATGACACCACAGTAGAATGAAGAGATTAAGAGACAAGTTAAAGAGTTGCTTGATAAGGGGCTAATGAAAGAAAGCCTTAGTCCTTGTTCGGTTCCTACTGTCCTAGTACCAATGAAGGGAGGTGAATGGAGGATGTGCACTGATTCTAGGGCCATCAATAAGATTACAATTAGATATAGGTTCCCCATTCCACGCATGGAAGATTTGATGGATTTCCTAGGTGGATCATGCTACTTTTCCAAAATAGACCTCAAGAGTGGGTATCACCAAATTAGGATCAGACCAGGGGATGAATGGAAGATAGTATTTAAGAAAAATAAAGGGATTTATGAGTGGCTTATAATGCCTTTTGGTCTCTCAAATGCACCCAGCACTTTCATAAGGTTGACGAATGAAGTCCTCAAACCTTTCATTGGTAAGTTTGTTGTGGTATACATTGATGACATTTTTTTTTTAGTAAAACTAAGGAAGAGCATTTGCACCATTTGGATTTGGTTTTGAGAAGATTACACGAAGAGAAACTAATGATCAATTTGAAGAAATGTGAGTTTATGAAAACAAAGTTGGTGTATCTTGGTTTTGTGGTTACAAATGGGACCTTGAAGATGGATCCTAGCAAGATTGATGCTATCCTAAGTTGGCCTACACCCAAATCAGTAGCTGAGGTAAGGAGTTTCCATGGTTTGGCCACTTTTTATAGAAAATTTATCAAAGGTTTAAGTCATATTTGTGCTCCAATGCTTGATACTGTAAAGGGAGAAAAGAGAAAGAAGTTTGTTTGGACTAGTGAAGTTGAAAAGAGTTTTGAATACTTGAAAAAGAGGGTAGCAGAGCATCCCATACAAGCTTTACCTGATTTCAATAAGGTGTTTACTATTGAATGTGATGCAAGTGGTTATTCCATAGGGGTAGTATTAAGTCAAGAGGGCAGGCCCATAGCTTTCTTTAGTGAAAAACTCAATGAAGCTAAGAATAAATACTCTTTGTGTGACCTAGAAATGTATGCCTTAGTTCAATCACTGAAAAAGTGGAGACACTACCTACTTCCAAAGGATTTCATAGTCTTTACTGATAATCATGCTCTCCAATTTTTGAATAGTCAAGACAAACTCGGTCATAGGCATGTCAAATGGGTAGAATATTTGCAAGTTTACACCTTCACCATAAAACATAAGAAGGGGCAGTCAAACAAACTAGTTGATGCAATGAGTAGAAGGACACTCATGGTGCAAGAAATCCAATTGCAAAGTGTAGGTGTTGAAGCACTAAAAGGTATGTATGTAGATGAAGTTGATTTCAAGGAAATTTATGCATCTTGCAGCCGATCTAATGGTGTTCCTCATGAGATAAGTTCTGATTTTCTGATTCAAGAGGGTTTTTTGTTCAAGGGTTCTCAACTTTGTGTGCCTAAATTTTCTATGAGGGATAATTTGATCAAGGGAAAGCATAGTGGCAGCCTTGCAGGTCATTTTGGTCTTGATAAGACCTTGGAGTAGCTGAGAAGGCACTATTTTTGGCCTAAAATGCAAAGTGATGTAAGAAGGTTTGATGAGAAATGTGTTATTTGTCAAAAGGCCAAAGGCAGCAATGCAAATGCAAGCTTATATCAGCCTCTTCTTATTCCAAATAGGCCTTGGGAGTCTATAAGCATGGATTCTGTAATGGGTTTACCAAAAACACCTAGAGGTTTTGATTCTATTTATGTTGTAGTGGATAGGTTCTCCAAGATGGAACATTTCATCCCATGTAAGAGCACTAATGATGCATCATACATTGTTGGTTTTTTCTTCAAGGAAGTGGTAAGAATTCATGGTTTACCTTTGATTATTGTTTCAGATAGAGATAGTAAGTCTATTGGGCATTTTTGGAGAACTTTATGGAAGAAACTTGGTACTAATCTTAGTTTCAACTTTTCCTATCACCCTCAAAATAATGGGAAGACCAAAGTGGTAAATAGGAGCCTCGGTAACCTCTTAAGATGCCTTACAAAAGAGCATTCTACTTAGTGGGATTTGATCTTTCCTCTGAAAAGAAATTCCTATAATGATGCAGTGAATATGAGTGTGGGTAAGAGTCATTTTGAAGTTGTTTATGGTTTGTAGCCTAGAGGAGTCTTTGAGTTAAGGGATATCATGGGAATGGGGAGGATGAGTGTTGAGGGTGAACAATTTGATGTGTCTACAAAGAATATTCACCAACAGGTCAAGGATCATTTGCAAAGAAGTGTGGACAAATACAAACAACAAGCTGATATAAAGAGGAGAGAACTCACTTTCAAGGTTGGAGATTTAGTTCTAGCTCATCTAAGGAAGAAGATATTTCCTAAGGGACAGTATTCCAAGTTACAAATGAAGAAAATTATGCCTTGTAGAGTTGTTCACAAGTTTGGTCCCAATGCTTATGAGACTGAACTACCAAGTTGAATATGAATCTCACCTATTTTTAATGTATCTAACCTATACCCTTTCAAAGGGGATGTTGTTGCAGGTAATGAAGCAGGTTCTCAAGCATTTGATGATGAAGAATGGATCAAAGACCTTCCTCCCAACCAGCCTTTAGATTTGGAGTGCATATTGGATACAAAGGAGCTCAAGAAGACAAGAAACACCACATATTTACAATACTTGGTCAAATGGAGGGGTCTTCCTATGGAAGATGCTACTTGGATGTCTAAGTTTGATATCATCAAACATGGTTATACAGTTGCAGACCTACACTCAAGTGGGACTTGAGTTTCTTTCCCTTGGTTATATGGTGTAGGGTCACCAAGACCATATTTTGCATATCTTATGTAATTTTGGTTTTAGGTTGTGTGGGGTGTTTAAGTGTTTCCTAAGGTCATTTATGACCATTTTTTATCAAGTAATCTACCTTGGAGTGCTTAGAGGGTCATTGATGCAAAGTTGCCAAATGTGCACAAAAAGATGTCATGCAACTTTTAGAAAGTGTCAAAAAATCAAGTAACTATTACATGCATTCAAGAAAATGGTTCCTAATGATTGTAATTAGTTGTAATGAAAGGAAAGGGCGGGGGCCCTAGCTCGGTTGGCTAAGTAATTCCGTTCGGCTCTGCTGGTCACGAGTTCTAGTCTCCCCCCCTCCCGTGGTACCGGGTCGCGCCAGCTAAAAAGTTTGCACTACAATTTATAGGGGGTCGTGCTACCCGATTCCTGCAGTCCAAAAAAAAAAAAATAGTTGTAATGAAAGGAAAAGACTCCTCCAAGTCGAAAAAGAGGATTGGAAAAACTGATTTTGCAATTTAGTGAAGAAAGAAAGCTAATTTTCTATGTTTTCCTATTGTTTCAATAAGTTCTTCTATATAGGACAGCCTGTACAGACCATGTAATGGTCTGAAAGCTATTGGATTTTTTCAATCTATGAATCTACTTAATTTTGGTTTTTGTGGCATCTATTTTCATTGAGTTTTAAGAAAGTTGGAGCCATTTTTCTGAAAACAAGTTAAGTTTTTTCTGATTTTTCTAAGTTGCAGCAACTTTTTTCCTCTTGTACGTGTTGTATGGACCATGGGATTACCTAAAATCAATTGCATGTCATAGATCCGTGAATCTTCATTTTTTTTTGGTTTCATCAAATTTCATTAAGTTTTGTTAAAGTTATTGAATTTTTACTAAAAGTTGTTAAAACCCTAGCTAGGGAAGACCGTGAACACTAAAAATGTGATAAATTGAGTTTCTTCCATGCTAACGTGATGAAATATTGAGAAAAAAAAAATTGAGCATGATGAATGACCCTGCAAGTTTTTGGGTTCTGGGTTGCACGCGTTTGGGAGATAACTTCACCAATTTTCTCTAAGAAAGCATAAGAACAGTGTTAAAAACCTTGCATTGTTTCATGAGTTTTGGTTGTGATATATGTTGGGAGGTGTTTCTAGAGTTTATTCAGCCTTGTACAAAATTCTATGGATCATTTGAAGATTCATACAAACTACATTTTGACTATCCCAAGAAGATTGTGTTAAGACAGCCATAAGGAATTGTTAGTGATCAGATAAGTTTAGGTCTGGGCTGAATCTATGCATTGGAAAGCTCATTGGAATCATGTTTAGAATGTTGATGAAAGGTATCCCAAGTCTTTATTGAGGATTGGATTCTCTTTAATGGTTTCCTTTGTTAAATTGAAACCACCTTTTCTAGTTTGAGTGATGCAAAAGTTGTGGTTCCCTTAAAGGTTGTTTGTTTTTCATCTCATTGAGTTGTGTTCAAGGTTGTAAATCCCATGATAGGGATTTCATGCATGATCACTATCTCAAGGTTGTTGAACTCAAGTCTTCCTATGAATCCTTAGAAACCATGAAGCTACACCTAGGAGCAGAAAAAATGGAGTTGAGTTTTGAATGTCCTACCCCTTGGGTCTATTGCTAAGTACTTTAGGATGTTTGGAAGAAAATGTTATATCAAAGGAGATGAAGATAACTTAGGAAATTTTGATGCAATATCTGATTAAGGCATCTTCCTTGGATATTCTACTAGAAGCAAAGCCTACCGATGCTACAACAGGAGATTGAGAAATATTGTTGAGAGTGCAAGTGTCAAAGTTGATGAAGATTTACAGAAGAATTCAATGATGATAGATATATATGAATCTGATGAGCCTTCTTACAAATAAAAAGAAAAAGAAAGAGAATTTTTGTAGATTGAAGAGGAAGAAGCTCTAGAAAAGACTCCTAAAACTCCTAATTATGTGAAAAAGAATCATTCTAATCAGATCATTGGAGATTAAAAAAAGGTGTATTGACAAGAAGGAAAGTTGTTGAAGAATAGGTAAATCTATGTTTACTTTCTAAAGTTGAACCTAAAACAGTGATTGAGGCATGCAAGGATATCAAAGCTATGAAAGAAGAACTATTGCAAATTGAGAAGAATCAAACTTGAGAACTTGTCCCAAGACCAGCAAACAAAAATGTGATTGGAACTAAGAGGGTATTCAGAAATAAACAAAATGAGAATGGAGAAGTAGTAAGGAATAAGGCAAGGCTTGTATGCGAAGGCTACTCACAAGTTGGAATAGATTTTGAGGAGACATTTGTTTCGATGGCAAGAATGGAAGATATCAGGATGTTTTTAGCTTTTCCAGCACATAAGGATTTCAATTTTTATCAAATGGATGTGAAGTCTACTTTCTTGAATGGAGAATTGGAAGAAGAGGTATACATAAAACAACCGGAAGGATTTCAGTTATCAAACAAATCAGATATGGTTTGTAGATGGAAGAAGGCATTATATGGATTGAAGAAGCTCCTAGACCTTTTTATGCAAGGTTGGATAAGTATTTGATACAACAAGGATTCAATAAAGGTATTGTAGATAGCAATCTTTACTTTATTTGAAAAATATCAAAAATCTTGATTGTGGTTGTATGTGTTGATGACATAATATTTGGAGGAAATGAAGATGTGTGGAAGAATTTTGTAGAGGAAATGTAGAAAGAGTTTGAAATGTCTATGTTTGGGGAGGTGAATTTATTCCTTGGACTACAAATAAATCAGACAAATAGAGGTCTTTTCATTTCATAATCAAAGTATTTCAAAGAAATTCTGAAGTTTGGAATGGAATATTCTAAACCGATGTGTACTCCTATGGTTATTGGTTGAAAGCTAAGAAAAAATGATGAATATCCTAAGGCTGATCAGAGCAAGTATAGATCAATGATTGGTGGTTTGCTATATCTGATTGCTACTAGACCAAATATCATGCATGCAGTTTGTCTTGTGGCTAGATTTCAAGAAGATCCTAGAGATTCACATGTTGCAGCAGTGAAGAGGATATTCAGATACTTGAAGGGCACTCCAAATCATGGGTTTTGGTATCCAAAGGATATTTATTTTACTTTGGGTGCTTACACAGATGCAGATTGGGTTAGTTGTGTAGAAGATAGGAAAAGTACAAGTGGTGGTGTATTATTTCTTGGATGGAGATTAGTGTCATGGATAAGTAAGAAACAAGAATTAGTGTCTTTATCTAATATAGAGGTAGAATACATTGCAGCAACATCTTCCTGCACACAAGTGTTGTGGATGAGGCAAACATTGAAAGATATTAGGGTGATATATGAGGAACTATTTATATCTTCTATGATATTACAAATGCTATCAATATTTCAAATAATCTGGTAATGCATTCAAGGAAAAAACATATCTCAATCTGGTATCACTTTCTAAGAGAGAAGGTTGTAGAGAATATAGTAAAGCTTTAGTATATGCCTACAAAGGGTTAGGTTGTTGATATATTCACTAAGGCTCTTCCTAAGGATACATTTGAGTATCTCCGAGAAAGGTTGGGGGTCATTGCCCCTCCTTCTTTGAACTAGATGCATAAGGAGATGTATCAGTCCAATGAATTTCAAGATTCATTCCTTGGTTTTGACTGATGTTGGTGGCTACCTCTTAGGGGGAGTAGGTAGTAACATTGTTGATTGTTGTAATCAGGGAGAGTATGTGTTTTCATTTTGCAATAGTTATTGTTTGGTGTAGTATGGTGTGTGATCCTAAGGAGAAGTATGTAGAGCAGTTGTGAAAAGGTTGATTGATTTCAAAGGGGAAATATAAGTGATACAAATCTTTTTTCCTTTTCCATTGATGTCAAAGGGGGTGAGAGATTCATGTGAAAAAGAAGAAAATTAAAGGAGAGAGAATCATGTGAAAATGTTCAATTGTCAGTTGAGAAAAGGGGAGAGAATAGTATAGATGAATAAGGGAGAGATTGTTGCAAGTATGAGAAAATTGGTGTTGTCATTGATGTCAACAAGCCTGTGTTGTCATTGGTGTCAACTGTATGAGAAGAAGATGGTTGCAAGAGTATGTGCAATTGTTGATGATGCTTTGATTAATTGTATTATGTTCTCATTAGTAAGCTACTAGTTTCAACGTCTGGTTTTTCTTTTATAAGCTTCTATCTATGGTTAAGGAAGTGATGAAGGTGATGAGGATGTGTCGTTGATGCTTGGTTTTCAAGTGCTTTTGATAAAATTGATAAAAGAGGAAACAGTGTGTTGCAGTGTTGTTTTGGGTTACCGAGTAGTGTTTTGGTGTTGCTCTGCATTTCTTCTAGGTTGAAGATATACTTGTAAATTTTGGATATATTTATTAGAGGTCTTTAAAGGTGTTGTATTTAGAATTTGGTATGCTATATCTGTTGGCTCATAGTTTTTGTCGCACCAAAAGATCAACATGTTAATGCCTGATACAACTTCCAAAGTTAATGAATACATGGGAGGCAGTTAGTCCATGTCACAAATTTTGAGGGGAGTGATGACCATCTACCAACAAACTCCCCCTCAAAGTTACTCAAGGGGATTCAAACCTAACACCTTTGGCTCTGATACCAATTGGTGGCTCACAGTTGTTGTTGCACCAAAAGATTGACTTGTTAATGCATGACACAACTGCCAGAGTTAACGGATCCATGAGAGGCGGTTAGTCCATTTCACGAATCCCGAGGGGAGCATTGACCATCTTCCAACAAGATCATTGTGCAGAAAAAGTAGTGTGAACAATGTATTGCAAAGGTGTCTAGGAGAAATGTTTTTGCTCTACGTTTCTCTATAATTTGGTTATAGATCTTGTGGATTTTAAGGGGTTTTTAAAGTGTTGGTATCTTTCTTTAGTCGAGGTTGTTTGAGGTTTAGTGTGTTGGAAGTCAGTTTCTTAAGTTACAGTGTATGGAAGAATTGTTTGAATGCACTAGGTGTGTACATTTCTCAAGTGAAAGTTGTTGTGAAGGAGTTTGTTGGATTTTAGGATGTTTTGGAATATTCTAGATTATGTTCAAGTGAAATTTGTTGTCTACAAGTTGTTATTGGATCAAAGGAAGCATGTACTTAAAATTTTAATGGTGTTTACATAGGTAACAGTCGACCTTGGTGTTTACACTAACTGTGATGGATGTTTATTGTTTATAGAAGTGTGTGGTAGTGTGGTGTCCTATATTTAGGTTCCAAATAAGGAGTGGTATGGTCCGCCTTCACTTCTATCTACCATGGAAGTGTTTTGGTTCTGATATAATTTGAACTTGCACAATTGAGGTGCATAGACAACCTTGGAGAATGTTTTCAAGGTTGAGGATGATATAAATATGGGTTGAGTTGTTGAGGGATACGAAGATAGACAAGCAATATGTGAATGATGTGAAGTGTAGAGTATTAGAGTGTGAATTTGATAAGTGCGGTACAATCTTTCATGTGTTATATTGTTGGATGTAGTGAGCAGAAGGTGTCTACAATTCTTCAGTCAAGTTGCGAAGGTTTTGAAGATGTTATGGTGGATTTCTCTATTGCATTGATATGGATTTCTCTTTGTAGCATTCCTCTCTATCTTCTTTTCTATTCTAGCAGTGATCCTTTCTTTCTTTGGTTAGTGAACCCTATTGTACTTGGTGTTGATATTACTTTATATTGTGAGATAATCCTCACTATGGTTTTTCCCATCTTGGGTTTTCCATGTAAATGTGGTGTTCTCTTGTGAATGGTGTTGATTTGATTCAGTTTTTGTTATTTTCTTTTCATACCAAATCATTATAATGGATTAAGGGTTAATTAAGTTAATGTGGATCTGAATGTGTATGATGGTTTTGAAGGACTAAGGTACAAACGATTCACCCTCCCTTTCATTTGTCTTGTGCATTCAACACATCGGGGTCTGTCAAGGAAGCTGAAAGAAAAAGTGAGGTAGTAGGAGTAGAAGTAGGAATAGAGATAGAGTTGGTAGAGAGAAACAAGAATAGAAATAGAGACAGAAGGCTCGCCCTTGGTCTTTTGCAAGGTATTGCATTCTTAGCCAATTCCTATCGATGATGCTTACACTCACATGCAAGTTGGTTCCAATGGTTATGATTACCAGAAATAGAGTCCTAAGAAGATTCTAGGGAGTCTTGTTCCATTGGAGGAGTAATATTCAAGGTCATTACTAACAAAACAATAAGCTCATTAGGGGGAGTAGGGGGTGGCATGGAAATAAAGACCTAAGTCTCAACTATAGGCTCCTTTCATTTTTCTACTTTGGGAGTAAGTGGAGGAATAGAAGGATGCCTTGAGGGCCTAAATGTAGGAGAAATAGAAGAAGGGCCAACTTTAGTTTTATATTTTCCCTTACCATACAAGGTGGGGCAAGGAATTGTGGGGAAAAATAGAAGTTGAAAAAATTGAGGTTTAGATTTCACAAATGCGGGTGCCTTTCCATTCCTCATTCCAGGCATAGTAGAAGGAACTGAGGACACCGTTGACAATTGTGAAATTGTAGCAAAAGAAGGTCTACTCAAGAGATCGTGCTTATTTTTAGCCTTCGAGAAGAAGGCACAAAGGGTGAAACACGCTACCACACATGCATAGATGCCTTCATGGAAATTGCATGAGATGAAGGGGGAAAGGTAGTAGTAGCATTGAGAATCCAATCTCGTGCCTGAAATAAGCCTTGTAGAACAAGTCTCCATGAGGTTGTAAAGGTTCAATAGGAGCAAGTCTAAAATGGTCTAGTGAGAAGCCCCCACTCGACACAAGGGGTTTGTATCCTGTGTCATGGATAGTATGCACTAATACATCATGCGAGAACTTCAAGAATTTTTGGATTACCGATGGGACCACATTCATGGAGACTAGCCAAGGAATTCCTAGTCTTACTCTTAATAGGTCAGATTTGGAAATCATGACAAAAGGAAAATTTATGGATTTGAGTCCAACTAGGATCAACAAGGAAATAGAACAAATGGGTGGTACAAAAAGGCCATCGTGAGTATGGATCATGGCCTTAGATTTTTTAAGGAAGCTAAGGTAGCAAAACAACTTCCTACACTAATCTTGAGAGGAGAATAATTCAAAAAAATTTAAGAACTTTTCAGTTACATAAACTTAAACAGAAATAAACTAAATATCATGCATGCTACAACACAGTGATTTATGTGGGGAAAACCCTTTCGAGAGAAAAAAACCCACACTCTAAAATTTTCCCAATAAATTATTCAAAAATCACAAAGACTACAATATACTTGTAGAGAAAGATTCTTACAGGAGTATCACCAACTAGGGATCCAGAGGGAACACAACCTGATAATACATCACAATACATAGACTTAATGTAATTCCCTCATAAAATAGGGTTTCCTTCTAAGGAAAGTCAAGCTAATAAAATATCAATCATCAGATCATTGTGTTTATTACCTTTCACCATGTAGTGCTCTAGCTATGTTGAATATAAAAATCCTCCTCCAAGTCACCATGAAGGAAAGCAATTTTCACATCCATTTGCTCAACCTCTAAATCATAAGTAGAAGCAATAGAAATAAAAAATCTAACGGATGTCATTTTTGCGACAAGAGAAAATATCTCACCATAATCAACACCCTCAACTTGAGAGTAACCTTTTGCAACCAACCTCTCTTTGTACCTCTCAATACCTCCATCTGAACCAATCTTTTTATTGATCACCCATTTGCAACCAACATGTTTTGTTCCTTCAGGCAATGGTACAAGATCCCATATATCATTATTTTTCAAAGCTTCCATTTCTCCATCCATAGAAATCTTCCAAGATTTTGCATCATTCATACCCAATGCCTCTTCTATCAATTTAGGTTCATCCATGTTAGTATTCAAAGAAAAAATACATCTCCAATCATTATGTGAATACCTTTCAGGTGGTTGTCTATGCCTTGTAGACCTATGAAAAACTTGAGTTGGAGGTTCTTCCTCCTCTTCTAAATATTTAAATCTAGATGATCTCTCATCAACTTCTTATCTATCAATGGGCCTTGATTCAACTTTCTCAGGTGTAGAATGAAGTTCAATCATAACTTATTGTTTACTTTGTTCTAGCTGCAATGTAATAGAAGAATGCTTAGTGTCTCTAAAAATAACACTTCTACTATATATTAACTTTTGTGCAATAGGTTCCCAAAGAATGTATCCTTTCACACCATAACTGTATCTGATGAAGATACATTTCACAACCTTGTTCTCCAACTTTGTCTGCTTCTCTTTTGACACATGTGAATATGCCTTGCAACCAAAAACTCTAAGATTTCTTATGAAGGCTTGTGACCCAACCATGCCTCTATAGGCATCTTATCAACAAGAGCTAATGTAGGAGACCTATTAATCAGGTAACAAGTAGTGGAAACAGCTTCAGCCAAAAACCTTTGTTCTAGACCAACACCACTCAACATACTCCTAGCCTTCTCCATCGATGTCTTATTCATTCTTTTTGCAACTCTATTCTATTGTGGAGACTATGGAGTTGTCTTTTGTATATGAATACCAAAATATTTACAGAATCTATCTCATGGAGTTGTCTTTTGTATATGAATACCAAAATATTTACAGAATCTATCAAAATCATTAGAGAAAAATTCACCGCCATTACCAGTCCTCAAACATTTTATTTTCTTTCCAGTCTGTAACTCAACCATTGCTTTAAATTTTTTAAATCAACTAAAAAGCTTTAGATTTACTCTTTATAAAATACACCCATATCCTTCTACTATAATCATCAATAAATGAAACATAATATAAGGATTTACCAATTGAAGGAACATCTACATGACCAAACACATCAAAATGAATAAGATCCAATATACCACAAGATTTATGAGAACTCGAGTAAAACTAAATGTAGTTTTGTTTTCCATAAATCTAATGCTCACAAAGATAAAATTCAAGATTACAGTCAAACAACCCTTCAACAAGGTTTTTATTTTTCAAGGTCCTTAGACCCTTTTCTCCAATGTGGCCAAGTCTCTAGTGCCATAACATAGTTTTCTCTACATGTAACTTTGATTCAAAAGAAAGAGAACCCTTAGGTACCCAGAATCCATGACCATCTATTGAAGGTGAAACCCTCACCTCTTCCACATACTTTCTTTTCACAGAAGTACTATTGCACTCAAAAATTCATGCATCAAGCTTATACAATGTGTCATATCTAACACCTCTAGTAATCACCATAGAACATCTAACTATCTTGCATCCTAAATCAGAAAATACTACCTGCACACATGCATCTATTAGTTTGCTCATAGATAACAGATTTCATGATAATCTAGTCATATGAAACACACCATTAATCCCTTTTATTCTACCATCAAGAAACTTGATTTTAAATTTACCATGACCAACAATATTTAAATAAGAATCATCACCCAAGTACACCTTACTTCCATCAAATTATTCATATTCAAAAAACAAATCTCAATTAAAGGTCATATGGAAATATACACCTAATTCAATTAACCATGCATCATTACCTATACAAGTTGCCAAAGTTGCAATGAATGCATCACCATCTTCCTTCTCAAACTTAGAATCAGAATCGAATATCTTCTTTTTCTTCTTCTTTTCTTCTTTTCATTTCTTACAAATTTTTCTAGGCTTACCACAGTTCCAACAAACAACTTTGTACTTTCCAAGAGATTTGGATCTCCCCTTGGACTTGGATTTATCACACTTCTCATTCTTCTTTCCTTTTTCCTCAAGTCTTCCATGAACATTTAGGGCCTCCTTTACACTGATGGATACTTTCCTCCTCTTCACTTCAAAAAGAAAAGAACCCACCACATCTTCATTCTTCAAACAAATCCTTCGCAACAACAAACACCTAAAAGATATATTCATTATGTACACTTAGTTAACCTTCCACATGTTGTAACTCATGAATCCAACCTTGCAAAGTACCAAAACTAAAACAACTCAGATTGAAGATAGATGTGAGCAATATAAGCACACTCCCATATTTGTAAAACTAGAAACCAAATTGTGAAGAAATGCAAAGAAAAACCATTTCTCCCAGACATCACTGCTTCACAGTTCACACACTGGTGAACACAACTTCTTCTGCCAAATGATCCAGAACATGAAACTTTGTATATTACACCTTTGAACACCTTTGATCAACATATCCGAACCACAAAATAAGATATTCAACCATGAAGAAATATGAAGCAAAACACTAAACACTACTCTGCCACACTGAACACTCTTTACCACACATATTCCTCTTTTATTCAAATTTGCTCAAAATCACTTAGAAACCAAGCACTATAGACATCATATCATCACTTGCAACACTTTCTTAGCATCTCAACCACACAAGAGGTCAAAAATCCACACATATTCTCATCAAAGCAACACTAGAGGTTGACATCAATGAGACTACTAATAACATAATGCAACCAATCAAAGCATCTCCATAGGTTGACATCAATGCAACAACAAAGATCTATTGACATCAATGGTAACAAAAACTTCCAAAAATCTCCCCCTTTGTCATTGATTGCAACACATGATATGAAAAACATCAATAACAACAACTCCGATCACCAACACATATACTGCACATTAGTGCACATTGCTCCCCCTTGCACAAACATTTGTTCTTTTCAACACTTTCTATTTCTCCCCTTTTCTTCATATGGTTTTTCATCTAACTTTCTCTCCCCCTTTTGACATCAATGGCAAAGGGAAACACATATTTTTTTTTCTTTGCTTCCCCTTTGATATCAATCACACATACACCTGCTCTACAACTTCCTTTTCAATTCACTTCTTTGCACACTCCCCAATAGGAGTACACAACATGTTGCATCAACTAGCAACCACTGCAACCTACACACTTTCCATTTTCTACTCATATCCTTTGACACAACTAAAAAAGTACATCTACATGCTTACTCTCTTCCCACACAATGACAACACTTACTCCCCCTGACTACAACAACCAACAATGCCACTACCTACACCCCCTGAGACATAGCCACCAACATCATTCTAGAACAAGGAATTAATCTTGAAATCCACTGGACTAATACATAAACTTATGCATCTAATTGAAATAAGGAGGGGAAATAACCACTATCTTCTCCCAGAGATACTCAAAAGTATTCTTAGGAAGAGACTTTGTGAAGATATTTGCAACTTGATCCTTAGTAGGTACATACTCTAACTTCACCTTATTCTCTGCAACCTTCTCTCTTAGAAAGTGATACTCGATTGAGATATAATTTTTCCTTGAATGCGTTATTGTATTTTTTGAAATATTGATAGCACTTGTATTGTCTCATGAGATAGGAATTGGTTCATCATATCACACTCTAATATCCTTCAATGTTTGCTTCACTTATAACACCTAAGTGCAGCATGATACTGCAGCAATGTATTATGCATTTGTAGTAGATAATGATACTAAATCCTACTTCTTGCTAAGCCAAGACACCAACCTGCTTCCAAGAAATAAAGCACCACCACTTTTAATTATTTTTTCATCCATACAACCTGCCCAATCTAAATCTTTATAAACACTTATAGAGAAATCAGTAGCTTTTGGATACCACAAGCCTTATTCCAGAGTTCCCTTTAAGTATCTAAATATCCTCTTTACTACTACCACATGTGACTCTCTAGTATCTTCGTGAAATCTAGCCACAAGACAAACTGCATGCATGATATCCACTCCAGTAGCAGTTAGGTATAACAATCTACCAATCATTGATTTATACTTGCTCTAATCAACCTTAGGAGATTCATCATTCTTACTCAACTTGCAACCAGTAACCATAGGAGTGCATACCAGTTTAGAGTCTTCCATTCCAAACTTCTTCAGCATTTCCTTAACATACTTGGACTATGATATGAATATTTCTCTCTGTCTGATTAATTTGTATCCCAAGGAAGAAATTCATCTCCCCAAACATATACATCTCAAAATCTTTCTACATTTCTTCTAAAAATCTCTTACACATACTTTCATTTCCTCCAAAGATTATATCATCAACACACACAACCACAATCAAGATTTGATCTTTCTCAAATTTAAAATAAAGATTGCTATCTATGGAACCTTTTTGAATCCTTGTTGCAACAAGTATGTATCTAATCTTGCATACCAAGCTCTGGGAGCTTACTTGAGTCCATATAATGCCTTCTTCAATCTATGGACCATATTAGGGTTATCTAATAACTAAAATCCTTCTAGTTGTTTGATGTATACATCTTCTTCTAACTCACCATTCAAGAATGAAAACTTCACATCAATTTGATAAAATTTGAAATCCTTATGTGCTACAAAATCCTAATAGTCTCCATCCTTGCCACTGGAGCAAATGTCTCTTCAAAGTCTATTCCTTCTACTTATGAGTAGCCTTTACACACAAGCCTTTCCTTGTTCCTAAAACATTCTACATTCTCATTCAACTTGTTTTAAAATATCCATTTAGTTCCAATCACATTCTTATTTGTTGGTCTTGGGACAAGTTCCCAAGTTTGATTCTTCTCAATCGGCATGAATTCTTCTTCCATAGCCTTGATCCAAAATTCATCTTTGCATGCTTCAATCATTGTTTTAGGTTCAAATTTGGAAAGTAAACATAAATTTATCTATTCTTTTGTCATAGCAGCCTTTCTTCTTGTCAATAAACCTTTGTTTTTGTCACCAATGATCTAATCTTCAAAATTATTCTTCTACACATACTTAGGAGTCGTAGGGATCCTTTTTGGAGCTTCTTCCTCTTCAACCTACACTTCTTTTTTCCTACCTTCATCTTTCTCTTATTCTCTATAAGAGGACTCATATGATTCATATCCTTCTATAAATATTGAGCTTTTATGTAAGTCTTCATCCACTTTGACACTTGCACTTTCAACAATAATTTTTAGCCTCTTGTTGTAGCACTGGTAAGCCTTTCTCTTTGTAGAGTATCCATGGAAGATTCCTTCATCAAATCTTGCATCAAAATTTCCTAAGTTTTTTCATCTCTTATGATATAGCACTTGCTTCCAAACACTCTAAAATATTTGATAGTAGGATTTCTTCCATACCATAACTCATAGGGAGTCTTTGAACTGTTTGTCCTTGCTTGTGCTCTATTAAGTTTATAAATTGCAGTATAAATTGCTTCTCTCCAATAGACATCCGGTAGATTTTCTTCCTTCATCATTGTCCTTGTTGCTTCTTGAATAGACCTATTCTTCCTTTCCACCACTCCATTCTGTTGGAACTGTAAAAGTCTGATGATTTTACATATTGATTTCACTCATAAATTTCCAGATAGGTCCTACTGTGTGCATATTTCACCCATATTTTTCCATATGGTCCCATTGTTTCCATCGAGTCATGCATTTTTTACATTATGGTCTCTATCGGCATGAAGAAATCAGGATCTTCCTGATCCATATTGTATTTCTGTGAGCATAAGTCTGTGTTTCCTATCAGCAAGACTTATTTGATGTCACAGTGATTGGGATCCATCTCCAGGCATCCATCGGCATGACATACACATTGTTTTGGCGACAAAAAAGGGTCATATTGGCATGAGTTATACCGTCGGAGTGATGTCTTACCGATTACATCATGTCTCACTGACTGGTTGTGGATGCATATACATATCGGCCAAGGATTTTCTTCGGGGTAACATCTTGGCGAGTGACCTTCGGTCTCACTGATATTACACAGGAGGCTCGTCGGTGAGAGATTTTTTCTTTGGATTAAGTCATAGCGACTCCACATTGTCTCATCGATTAGTGGCGGAAGGATGCACGTATCGGTAAGAGTTTAAGCTTTCGGCATGTGGTCTTGGCGAGTTTGGATTGTCTTACCGACTGACAACATATGGATATGCATCTTGGTATGACCAATGGGCATCGATGAAACATCTTGGCGATCTTGTCTGGTCTTGTCGATTTGTTTTCTCATGCCAAGATGCAGATTGCATCAGCGTGAGAATGCTAATGTCTCAGCGAAATAAATGTATCACGAGGTGCTTTTGATAAGACTTAGGATAATCTACGAAGCCTCTTCCCAACTCGATATTGTCTTGGTGATCTAAAAATGAGCTCGAAGGCTTTCGGGGAAACATAAAGTGATCTACAGGATATCTCCCTGACTCAGATAAGTCACGGCGAAAGCGAATAAAACACGGGGCGACTGTGGCGATTTAATTGCCTTTGGCATCACTGCGATATGTCTTGGTGACTGTTCCAGTATTAATTAATAAAATTCAAATACTGTGGTCGACATGTAAATGCTTAATTTCAGTTGCAGGCCGACATGAATTGAGCCCGAATTCTATGCTAGGCCGACATGGGATCTCAATGTGATATTTTTCTGATGCTGGTGTATAAATAGGCATTTGGTAATTGTAAAAGGATGATGAGCTATTAGTTTTTTTGATATACAATAGGAAAATCTGATGGATACAGTATAATAGATTTATCAGATCAGAGACTATGATGCATGTTTTCAAAATGGAGGTATTTATGAAAGTCAATTGATGTTGCTACACATTTCTGGTGTCAATTATCTATTGAATTTAATGAAAGTATTGCTAAGCTATCTCCAAGGTGGATTCTTTCTAATTGTTTAAATTGATATAACAAGTTTATATTCAATTCATCAGTGCACATTTGTTGTTTCTGTGTGGTTAATCGATTGGTTCTTTCAAGCAAAGATTAAATCCTTTTAATTGATCATAGTAATCAGAGAGATTCATTTGGATTGTTCAAGTAGAGCTTTGTAGTTATAGTATTGCATGTTTATACAAGTTGTAAACAAAATGTATGCCAGATAATTTGAGTTTTCTCCAGAGAGTGTTGCTCATCTTGATTTCATTTGACTCTGCATACCCAATAAGGAGCTGGTCTCTACAGTTTCATCATTAAGATTCATTTATTCTCTTTACATATGTTAATTGAGCATTTTAGGATTTAGATTAAAAAGATTGCTATTGCGCTTGAATTCATTTGTTCACTTGCATCTGCCATTGTGGAAAAATCATTGCAAGAAGGATAACCATAAGTCAAGTCTGCTTCATTCATAAAGGTACACCCGCCTAGGTTTAGCAACACCTAAAGAGTAGAAGGTTGAGTTCTCTTGACCTTGTCTGTTACCCTAAAGTGTATCAAGAGATTGGCAGCCTCTTGAGGCATTCCACCTACGTTTTTGAGAGCTAAAAAATTGGCGAATCTTCTAGGGATACATTCAAAATCAAGGCCTTAATCATAGAGTCAGGAACTTTATACAGACTTTGCTGGGAATAAGAAACATCAAGTTTTTCTCATTTTTGAAAAAAGTGAGTGGTGACTCTGACATAAATTTTGCAGCTGTTCAAACATGAATGGAAGAAGATCTCAATACAGGGGAGGTCATACTGGAGCTCCTGCTGGCAGCAGTAAGTGGACACACAAAGATGACAAGGTTGATAAGGGAAAAGGGATAAGTGAGGACATGTGCATGACAGATAAAGATAAAACATCAAGAGCACATTGTGAAACATATGATCGCTATGACACATGGAGAAACAATTCAAGTGCAAAGCCTTGTACTCCAAAAGATCAAAGAAATCCTTTCTCTTTTCTCAATCCTTAGAAACAGGCTGAGTTTGAAGCTGCATGTGAGGCTGAACGAATCAGAATTCAGCATGAATATGATCAGAAGATGGAGGGTAACCAAAATGAGTTTATTAATCATGAACTTCCTAAGGAAGTAAAAGCACGGTTGGAATTACAGGAGAAGAAGATAGAGGAACTAAAGGCTGAATTGTTGAAAGCCCAAATTACTACTCAGACAGTTGATTGCCCCCCAAAGTATGTACCACCTCATAAGCAGGGTAATCATGGTGCAGGGCCTTCTGATCCACCAGTGTTTCCTCCCCATCAGACAGGGAATCACTATAAGCAGCCAAATCATCCACCTCATATTCCCACACAGCATACAGGTATGCATCCACCTCTTGGTCAGCCTTTTATCCCACAGTATAATGCACAGTATAATAATCCCATGCACCAGCATCAGTGTCCACCTATTCCTCCCCCTCACCAGCATACAACCATGATCAGACAATTTGATTTAATAGGTTTTTAGTTATACCCTTACCCTATGGATGGCAGTTGGAGGGGTATGGTGCCCAAATTTGTAGGGAGTAATGCAATCACTGCTGAAGAGCATTTAAGGATTTTCAACGTTTTCATCCAAGAGATAGATGTGCCATATAAAGATTTACACATGAAGTTGTTTATGATGTCACTTATTAAAGATGCTAGGGATTGGTTCAACATCTTGCCTCCATTCTCAATCAATTCTCTTCAAGTATTCCAAGATCGATTCTTAGAACAATATGGGAATCTAAATGCACCAGATGCAACTCTTTATGAATTGATGTGAATTCAGAAAAATCAAAATGACTCAATTTTTTATTTCAACCGAAGATTCAACAAGTTGCAAACTAAAGTACCTCCCGGATCGAGGTTGCTAGATTTTGTAGCATTGAGTGTTTATTTAAATGCATTTGATCCTAAGACAGGTTATGAATTGAGAAATAGGTTCCCAAGAGATCTGGCTGAAGCTCAGAAGATAGCATTGACAGTTGAAAACAACAGGAAGGCTGCAAGTATAATCAATAAAAGAGATAACCCTAAGGCTCCTCAGTAAAGCAATAATTATTAGTACAAATAGGAAAGCACATACAAAAATGAAAGTCCGAGGTTGCATGACATGCCATATAATACAGACTGGAAGGATGGAAAACCTATAATAGCTAGGCCTAGAAACAAAGAGACTCCTGATCCATTGAGCAAGAAAGGAACCTATATGGTAAGTAACAATTATTTTTGTGAAGCTTGTGATAAGCCACATTCCCTAGATTATTGTGTTGTGGCCTAGAGAATGCAAGAAGAGGGAATGTTAATGGGAAACAAGGGGGAAGATCACAAAGTGTATTTGACTTCGAACACTTTTTACCATGTGGAAGAGAGGTACTCATCTTTAGAGGAGGAAGGTTACGAGTATGATGTTTCAAATCAGAAATACAATGTGCATATGGCTGAACAGTAGGTCCTCTCTGACTTTGAAGAAGATTATACAGAGCCACATCCTATTGAGGTGCCTTCTCAATTCAGTATGAGGAGACTCACCGAAGAGGAGATAGAGAGGCTAACTGTTGCTGCAATTGAGGAAGCAAAAAGTAAATACTGGTTGAGAAATAGAACAGTAAATGAGAAGGAAGGTGTCCCCAGGGGAATTTTTATGAAGGAACAGAAGGTGACACAAGAAACTGTGAAGAAGGCAGAAAATAGACAGCCTGATAAAAGTGAGCATAGGCTTGTCCAAAAGGAGTAAGTGAAGGAATTACACAAAGAAATGCAAAAGCTTGACCAGCCTAGTAAAAGAGAGAAGGAAGAAAACAAAGGAGAAATATCAGAACAAAAGAAAATGATCAAGGCATAAGGCTCTTCTTTTGATTTCACTCAGGTGTTATGCCAGGTAAAAAAATTTGTTCCTCTACTAGAGATGATGAAAATTGAGGAATACAGAGACAGTGTTGTTCAATTGATAATGAATTCTAAAAATAAAGTAGCTATTAAAGCAGTTAATAGGCAGGAGAAAGTAAATATTCCAGAAGTCTGCTTGAGTGATATATCAACAACTCCCCCACATGTTGATCCTTTTTTCACTACATTACTCATAAATAACAAATTGCTGAGGAATTGCATGATAGACTCTGGTGCTGCTATAAACATCATGCCAATAGGAGTTATGAAGCAGCTTGGCATGTGGGTTGATACATGTGAAGGGAAGTGCTATGCAATGGATAACAGACCTGTACCTATGGTAGGCATTATGAGAGGTGTTGAAGTCAAACTGGCTACTTATCCATAGGTGGCTTATAATATAGATATAACAGTAATTGATACCCCTCCTTAGTTTGGGATGCTTTTATCAAGACAGTGGACAGCAATAGTTGGGGGAAATATTCAATTTGATTTGTCTTATGCAACTATTCCAGTGAATGGTCAGGAATTCAAGTTGTATAGGGAGCCAAGAATGAACCAGCTTGTTGATTGTGTACCACAGGATCAAATTAATTGTTTCTATGATGTGAATCTTGGAAATTTCAAGATAGAATCAACCCATCCAGAGTTAATCAGTACTGATCCAATTAAAAAATATGTTGCGCATGACTGCAATGGTGTCTGGAGGACGTATTTTGGTGGAGCATGGGAGCCTGAATCATTTTATTGGCTAGAGTCATCGGAACAATGTACCTTTGATCCAATGAATAAATTTATTGATACCATGCAGGGGAAAAGGTATGAAGACAATGGTGATGTCACAGATGAGCATCAGGAGATCAGTCATACACTGCAACCAATAGAAGATGAGACATGTGCAAGTCAATATGGTTCATATGATAGCCTGCATAAGGAAGATGAGGATATTGATTTTCTTTCTTGCATATCAGATTATGACATAGAAAGCAGTGAATATTTAGAATGTGAAGATGGATTTGTGGATTTTAATCCGCAGCAAGATGATTCTTACAGCTCTTGTGATGACCTGGAAAATGTGTATCCCTTTGATAGTAAACAAGTAACACATCCAGCTGCGATTGAGTACTATGAAGATACATTTGATGATGAAGAGGTGCTTTCAAATCTGCTTCACGGTGAGGAGGAAATATTTTTAGAAAAACAAAGTGGTATGTTGAATGATGGAATAAATGATTGTGCTAGTAGTGTTTCTATTTTTTCATTCTCTGATGATCTTGGACCTCTTTTTGATGATGACAAAAGTGAAGAATATAAATGTAGTGATGAAAATGATGAGACTTGTTTACTTAGCAGTGAGCAAATTTCATATTTTCTAACTCTTGAATATCAGAGCTATACACATGAAGGTGATCCTGAAGTTTTGTATCCAGCCTACGTTTTTTTTGACAATGAAATTTCTTTGTGTGATGATTCTTATGACTCTCGGTGCATTTCTCGAGTTGATGGTGAAGCCTCTAAAATTGATCAAAAGTTTGTGACCATTCAAGATGAGCTGGGAGAGTGTTTCATAATACACAACAGTGAGAAAGATAATGAGGATTTTTGCATTGAATATGCATATACTCTCTATGTTGAAGATAACAGAAGTTTGCTCCATGATGATGAAAATTTGAATTGCAGAATGATGAAGGGAGGTTGGGCCAAGCTAAGCAAGATGATTCTCTAAGAACCTTCAATAACAATAATAGAGCAGGTTGCATGATTGTCCTCGGGATGAATCTAATGAACTCAAGGCAAAGCCAGGTATTTGACAAGGGAAAAGTATGGTTTGAGTCTCAGACCATAATAGTTCAAAACTGATGAAGTTGAAACATAGAGGATTGAGGGTTGCCAGTGCATGGCCAACTCTTCTTTATCCTCTTTAAAATTATTTTCCATGCACAGTAGTTTAGGGTTCTAGTTCACCTCCATTTTGCATTCATTTTCCATTCATTTTCATTTCCATTCTACTCACTGATTCATCATTTTGTGTCTAGTCTGCTCACCCAAAGATCTAGATCCTTGCAATAATCTCACTATCATTCATCCCCAGACGGAGCCACTATTGGAACTGTAAAAGTCTGATGATTTTACATATTGATTTCACTCATAAATTTCCAGATAGGTCCTATCGTGTGCATATTTCACCCATATTTTTCCATATGGTCCCATTGTTTCCATCGGGTCATGCATTTTTTACATTATGGTCTCTATCGGCATGAAGAAATCAGGATCTTCCCGATCCATATTGTATTTCTCCGAGCATAAGTATGTGTTGCCTATCAGCAAGACTTATTTGATGTCACAGTGATCGGGATCCATCTCCAGGCATCCATCGGCATGACATGCTCATTGTTTTGGCGACAGAAAAGGGTCATATCGACATGAGTTATACCGTCGGAGTGATGTCTTACCTATTACATCATGTCTCACCGACTGGTTGCGGATGCATATACATATCGGCCAAGGATTTTCTTCGGGGTAATGTCTTGGCGAGTGACCTTTGGTCTCGCCGATATTACACAGGAGGCTCGTCGATGAGAGATTTTTTCTTCAGAGTAAGTCATAGCAACTTCACATTGTCTCACCGATCAGTGGCAGAAGAATGCATGTATCGGTAAGAGTTTAAGCTTTCGGCATGTGGTCTTGGCTAGTTTGGATTGTCCTACCGACTAACAACATATGGATATGCATCTCGGTATGACTAATGGGCATCGATGTAACATCTTTGCAATCTCGTCCGGTCTTGCCAATTTGTTTTCTCATGCCAAGATGCAGATTGCATCAGCGTGAGAATGCTTATCTCTTAGCAAAATAAATGTATCATGGGGTGCTTTCGATAAGACTTAGGATAATCTACGAAGCCTCTTCCCAACTCAGGATTGTCTTGGCGATCTAAAAATGAGCTCGAAGGCTTTCGGGGAAACATAAAGTGATCTACAGGATATCTTCCCAACTCAGATAAGTCACGGCGAAAGCGAATAAAACACGGGGCGACTATGGCAATTTAATTGCCTTCGGCATCACTGCGATATTTCTTGGCGACTGTTCCAGTATTAATTAATAAAATTCAAATACTATGGCCGACATGTAAATGCTTAATTTCAGTTGCAGGCCGACATGAATTGAGCTTGAATTTTGTGCTAGGCCGACATGGGATCTTAATGTGATATTTTTCTAATGCTAGTGTATAAATAGGCATTTGGTAATTGTAAAAGGATGATGAGCTATTAGTTTTTTCGATATACAGTAGGAAAATTTGATGGATACAGTACAATAGATTTATCAGATCAGAGACTATGATGCATGTTTTCAAAATGGAGGTATTTATGAAAGTCAATTGATGTTGCTGCACATTTCTGGTGTCAATTATCTGTTGAATTTAATGAAAGTATTGCTAAGCTGTCTCCAAGGTGGATTCTTTCTGATTGTTTAAATTGATATAACAAGTTTATATTCAATTCATCAGTGCACATTTTTTGTTTTTGTGTGGTTAATCGATTGGTTCTTTCAAGCAAAGATTAAATCCTTTTAATTGATAACAGTAATCAGAGAGATTCATTTGGATTGTTCAAGTAGAGCTTAGTAGTTACAGTATTGCATGTTTATACAAGTTGTAAATAGAATGTATGCCAAATAATTTGAGTTTTCTCCAGAGAGTGTTGCTCATCTTGATTTCATTTGACTCTGCATACCCAATAAGGCACTGGTCTCTGCAGTTTCATCATTAAGATTCATTTATTCTCTTTACATCTGTTAATTGAGCATTTTAGGATTTAGATTAAAAATATTTCTATTGCGCCTAAATTCATTTGTTCACTTGCATCTGCCATTATGGAAAAATCATTGCAAGAAGGATAACCATAAGTCAAGTCTGCTTCATTCAGAAAGGTACGCCCGCCTAGGTTTAGCAGCACCTAAAGAGTAGAAGGTTGAGTTCTCTTGACCTTGTCTGTTACCCTAAATCGTATCAAGAGATTGGAAGCCTTTTGAGGCATTCTGCCTATGTTTTTGAGAGCTAACACATTCTACTGAGGAGGCCTGGGAGCTGACAAATGCCCCTTTATTCTATGATCTTCACAAAAACTATTAAACTCATTGGAGGTGAACTCCCCACCTCTATCAAATCTTAAACATTTGATTTTCATATCCATTTTATTCTCAACCATAGCTTTAAATTCCTTAAACTTATCTAGAGCTTTTGAATTTTCTTTGAGAAAAGTTACCCAAGTCATTCTAGAGTAATCATCAATCAATAACATGAAATACCTGTCACCTTGAAAACTTCTTGTTCTTATAGGTCCACAAAGGTCTATATGCACCAACTCCAAATGTCTTGCAATAGAATATTCTTTGGCATTGAACCTTTTTCTTATTTTCTTCCCAACCTAATATTCCTTACAAACTACATTTATAGGATTTGTAATCTTTGGAAGATCTCTCACAACTTGAGAAGAGTTGATCCTCACTAGGCTATCAAAATTTACATGACACATTCTTCTATTCCATAGCCAACTTTCATTTATTTGAGTCATAACGCACATACCATTAGCACCCTTAAGCTGATAAACATTTCCATCTAACCTTTTTCTTGCAAAAATCAAAGTTTTAAAGCCTTTCTTGATTTCACAACCACCATCTTGAAATACAAGATTATATCCTTTGTTATACATTTGTCCTACACTTAGAAGATTATGTTAGAGACCCTTAACATAAAGAACACCATTTGTATTATGCTTGCCATCAAAACTAATTGAACCTTTTCCACATCTTAGCAGATGTATCATCACCAAACTTAACAAGACCACTTTCAAACTTCTCAAGTTTAACAAACTTACTCTTATCATTTGTGATATGATTTGCGCATCCACTATCAATAATCTAGTAGTTTTTATCCTCTCTTGCATTAAAACCAAACACCATAGTTCCATTATGACCTACTTCTAGAGAAAATTCCTTCATGCATCTCTTAGAGTTAGTAGAATTAGTTCCAATATTTAGATCCATGAACAAGAATCCATCATTTTCATCATCTAGGTAATCAGATTCATCATTATATATGTTGGCATCTTATTTAACATAATAACTTCTCTTAATTGATTCACCTTTATTCTCCTTAAATTTTTCATTTGAATCTTTGATTGGACATCTTGAAGAATAATGACCTATCTTTCCACAATTGAAACATTTGAAAGGTAACTTACCTCTATATTTTCCAATGCCCTTTTTTAATCTCCTCACAAAGTTTGCTTCTAACTCATCAAACTCATCCAAATTTGATTCATCATTCTTATCTGCTTTACCAACATTAAAAGTAGTCTATTTTCTTGAATCACTTGGACTAAACTCTCTCAGTTCAAAAGTAGCTAAAGCACCAAACAATTGATCTCTAGAATAATGATCTAAATTTTGAGCTTCTTCAATAGAAAAAACCTTATGACTATAAAATTTAGGTAGAGTTCTTAATACCTTCTTTACCACCTCATCTTCTTCAATTTTTCCACCAAGGCCTCTGATGGAATTGACAACTTCATCCACTCTATGCATGTAGCCTATAATATCTTCATCTTCTGTCATCCTAAGGGTTTCAAACTTAGTCTTCAAATTTTGCATCTTTGCTTGCTTGACCTTATCATCTCCTTCATGGACACTTTCAAGTTTCTTCCATATTTCTTTAGCAAATATGTATCTCATAACCTTCACAAGTTCTAAATTAGAAAGACCACTCAAGAGAGCATACCTTGCTTTTCCATTGTTCTCATTAGCATTGATCTCATCATTAGTTGATGATCTGTTTGTAGGCATTGTATATCCATCTTCAATTCACTTCCAAACTCCAAACCTTAGGGAGACAAGAAAACCTTCCATCCTAGTATTCCAAAATGCATAATCAAATCCATCAGAGGAGCCCCATTCTTGTGCACCATTACATCTACCTCAATTGTTTAAGATTTCTTCTAAGGAACCAAGCTTTGATACCAATTATTGAATGCACAAGACAACTAAGAGGGGGTGAACCAATTGTACATTAAAACATCAAAAACCCTCATTATCATTCAGATCTACATTAGCTCTTAAACCCTCAACAACCATTAAACCCTTATCATGTATTAGCATAATATAAACATGAGAAATGGTAATGAAAACACATCCAAACATATGAGAACACCAGATTTACGTGGAAAACATAAGAAATGGAAAAATAATGGTGAGGATTAGATCATAATATAAAGTAATTGCAACATCGAATACTATAGGTTCACTGTCAGAGAGCTCACTGCCCAAAAGAAAGAAGGGATCACTACTAGTGGCACACTTTCATATTAGAAAGAAGAAGAAGATAGAAGATTGTTACAATGAGAAATCCATCTCAGAGCAACAAAAAAGATCCACCACTTCTTCACCAGAACATTGACAACCTTACTAAAGAATGTAGACACCTTCTGCTCACTACTTCCAGTAGTCTTAGGCATTAAAGCTCAAACTTCATTTCACACTTTCGTATTTCACATCTCAAAACTTCTCACAACACACTCTACACATGCATCCATCAATTCATCACACATATATACCATCCTTGACCTTAAAAACAATCTACAAGGTTGGATATGCACCTCAAATGTGTAAATTCAAAATAGTTCAGCACCTAAACATTCCCATAGTGGAGAGGAATGAAGGTGAACCACATCACACCTTAACTTAGACCCAAATATACACACACATGCCACACCATGCTTCCACAAAAATTGAAGCACATCCGCAATTAGTGTAAACACCCAAGTTCGGTTGAACCTATGTTAACACCATTAAACATTTAAGTACATTCTTCCTCATATCTAAAGATGACTCATAGACCACACACAACTCTTAAAAATAATTTAGAATATTCCATCAACACTATGAAATCCAACAAATCCTTCACAACAACAAACACATGAAAGATATATTCATCTTGTACACTTAGTTAACCTTCCACACACTGTAACACATGAATCCAACCTTGTGGAGCACCAAAACTCAAATAACTTAGATTGAATATAAATTTGATCAATATAAGCACACTTCCATATCCACAAAACTAGAAACCACATCGCGGAGAAATGCAAAGCAAAACCATATCTCCCAGATAGCGTTGCTTCACAGTTCACACATTGGTGAACACAACTTCTGCTAAACGATCCAAAACATGAAACTTTGGATATAACACATCTAAACACCTTTGATCAACATATTTGACCACACAAGTAGATCTTCAACCATGAAGAAATGTGGAGCAAAACACCGAACAGTACTCTACCACATTGTTTCCTCTCTTATTCAAAGTTTCTCAAAATCACTTGAAAACCAAGCACTACAAACATCATTTCATCACTTACAACACTTTATTAGCATCTCAACCACACAAGAGGTTGAACATCCACACACATATGCTCATCAAAGCAACACTAGATGTTGACATTAGTGAGACTATTAATGACAACATAATGCAACCAATCAAATAATCTCCATATGTTGACATCAATGCAACAACAAATATTTTTTGACATAAACGACAACACAAACTTCCAATTTTCCAAAAAAAATCCTATTTATGACTATGCAATGCAAAATGCAAGTGTGCAAATAATTTTCAAAATGTTCCAATAATAAAATGCAATTCTAAATGTAATTTCTAGATCTAAAATGCATCAATTGACTGATCCTAATGTGCAAAATTTGGAAAACTGTGATTTTTTATATTTTTTTGACACAAAATAATTAAACTTTTCACCTTTTGAACTATATGCAAATTACCTAAATGGATGCAATAAACACTTTCAAATCTAAAATGACCTAATGCAAATTTTTAAACGCAATTAAGATGTAGATCTGACCTATGATAGCTGAAATTAACCCTACAACAACCTATGATACAATGTGGTATGCAATTTTTTGAATTTTTGTACTTTTTTCAATGCAACAATGAATGACTAGATGAACAATGCAAAAAAAATGTAATGCTAATCTTAGATATAGGATGATATGCTTCAAATTTTAGAATTTTTATAATGTTAATGTGTTGGGTTCACCAAAATGATATGTTGTAAAAGGAGAGACCCTAGGACTTCACTTTATGATTTCAAGGCTTTTCCACATGTTCATATCATTTAGAATTGGGGATCGACTAGGATATCAAATTGACTTACAACCTAAAGGTGATTCAATAAAACTTAGGATCCCAATTTGGGTGGCTTTAGAATGGATTTTGTATGAAATGTAATGATGCAACTAACCAACAATGATAATGAACTACTTAGATGTAAAAATAGAAAATCTAGAAAGTTACAAACAAATTTGGTGTTCAGAAATAGACTAAGCAGACTTGTGTGCACTTATATAAATTTGGAGATGAATTTGTAGGACTAAGTCACCCAGGGTGCCTATGTCTAAGTAACTGAATTTGAAATATTTCCTCATAGACCTCGAGTGTCTGATCAAAGGATTCTCCCTTTCAAATCTCATTGTCGGATGTTGAGATAATTGAGTTTTTTTAGATTGTCAAGTTGTAGGATTTGAATGCAGCAATGATCGATTGGTCTCTAATCTTCCTCCAATATTGTTCAAATCTATAACCTATACATTCAAAGAGAGCGGAAGGGTTGTGCCATATAGGGGCTTGCCTCAGTCAAACCCTTGTTGGTTTTTCCACCTCCATAATGGAAAAATTGATGATAGAGAGCTTTGTTGGAAATTTGATTGTCATTGATGTTAAAAGGTGATATTGATATCCAAGGAGAGATCATAGAAGCAGTGAATCTAGGTCTAGAAGATGTGATGAATAATGGTGAAGTCAAGTGCATGAATCTGAAAATGTTGCAAAGTTGCTCAAAATGTTGTCATGCTATTGCACAAGTTACTTTCATAGGTTTCTGGAGGAATCTAACTACATATTCGACATGGGTTTTTCAAGAAGAGTAAATTGGTATGGTCTGCATGTTCTGAGGGTGTCAAATTTTCTCAAAAATGATTTATCTTTACTCTCAGACAAACCTGGGGTTTTGCAATTAAACCCTAATGTCTAAATAGTCATGGCGATGAACTAAGCTTATATTTTAATGGTGACTGGGTATTGGTGGTGGTAGGTTGTTCAAGTTATCACATGAGCCATCAAAGATGTTGGCATGACCATCCCTCTTTCCTAGAGCTTTAGTTTATCCAGTGATGAGGTTTTATGGAAGATCAATGGTGTGCATTGGAGTTTGTAGATCAGACAGTTGTCGCGATTATCTTTCACATCACTCTTTGTTATCTTTGGAATAGAAGTGTTTGTGCTTTACGTGATGAAGGGTTGTGATCAAACCGATGATGATTGATGGTTCCTGCCAGCCCACAGTTCATCTGATGGGTCACCATCCAAGTCTCGTGGGCTAGTGTGAAATGGTGGAGATTGAATGGTCGATGATCAGATGGTGCATGAAGTGTTTTATGTGGGTCCTGAATCTACAGGTTGACAATGACATCATGAGGACACATGGTAATATATCGCTTGGTCATTTCACATCACTATTGTGAAGTGAAATGAAGGGATGTGATTGGTGATGAGCGATGAACATCAAGTGATAGTGGATGGTGATGATAGCTAAGGATAGTTGGTAGCCACCCGCTGCCTCACTATGAATATGGTGGGTCCCTAGCTCAACCCTACGGTATGGTTGGCGCTCAACACATGACATGGATGACAAGTGGCAAGATTCTACTGCATCGTGAGTGTTCTATGCATCATGATATTAAAATTTGTGGGCATATGGATTTTGCGATATGCAATGGTTAAGATCTACAGTGCCAGTTAAAAGAAGACAATTTAATGGTGGTGTTTTAAAGTTATGTTGATGAATGAGGAATGGATGATCATGGCGTAAAGACCTCAAATAGATGGCCCAAATTTAAATTCAAATATCTCAAATTTTTAAGTCTATGTGAACGAGGGTTTTGGCTCTATGCTTGAATTTAATTGGTTCACATGCACCCTCGACAAATGTAAATGAATATTTTATGTGTCGAACAATGGCATAGATAGTAACAAAGATTGGAATCAAGATCAAATCGAATAAATAGAGGAATACATTAAATGCATATCCAATCTTAGGTTTTTGCATAGAGATGCATTTAGAAAATTCATTGTATCAAAAATTAATGAATGGAAGGATTGATGTAGAGGTGGTGTGATGAAGACATCAAGAAAACCCTAATAGAGGTTGGTGAAGGAGATACAAAATAGAAAATCATTTCCTAACTAAGAGTAGAAAGTAGTGAAATAGAGAAGAGAGAGGAGAGTTGAAAAAGATATAGTGCATATTGTAGAAGAGCATTATAATCTTCTTGAGGTGGACAGAGAATGCATTAATAGAGAAGAGCAAGAGCAAAGAAAAATATGAGGGGTGTAGAACATTTTGCAATTGCAAAGTAAGTTGAAACATTAAACTGAGTTCTTGTGAACAAATTGTAACATATTTCTTTATAAATTTGATAGGTGGGTGTCATCAGATATTTTGGTAGGTGCCTAGAGTAGGGAGTGGGTGCTTCCTTGGAGTGGGTGCTCCTAAAACCAAGGGATTGGTGTCTCCTTAGGGTTGGTGCCCCTAAACCTTGTAACTGAATACTTAGCTTGTGAGGCTAGATTAGGACAGTAGATCCTAGCATTATTTCTCACCGTGGTTTTTCCCATCTTGGGTTTTCCATGTATATCTTGTGTCATGTGATAATTGTATGTTTGCATGTTTATGTTGCTACATCTTAAGTTTCAATCTACACATTAAGGGCTTAAGGAAGTAATCTACATAAATGTTTTAAGGGATGAAATTTAAATATCTACTAATTCACCCCCATCTTAGTATACTATTGTGTTCCACCAATTGGTATTAGAGCACTAGGTCCCCTAGGAGAAGCTTAATCAGCTCCTGTAGATTCTAATAAAGTGAACACAATGAACAGCTAGGAAGGTTCCTCTACAAACAAGGCACCTCAATTCGATGGATCATATTATGCTTTTTGGAGCATACTAATGGAGGCATATTTGGGTTCTCTAGGATTTGATGTTTGGATGTCTGTGAAGAATAATTACATTCCTCCTACTACTCCACCCACTGATGTTGTAGGAAAGAAGGATTATGAGAACAATGAAAGAGCAAGGCATGCCATTATCTGCAGTTTGTTTAGATTAGTACTTGGCAAGGTTATGCATTGAAATACTGCACATGATATATGGGATAAATTGAAAAACATATATGAAGGAGATGAAAAGGTAAAGTTAGCAAAGTTGCAAGTTCTCAAAGCTAGGTTTGAAGGTCTGAAGATGACTGAAGAAGAGAAGATTGCAGATTATCTTCTAAGAGTTTAAGATGTAGTAAACTCTATTAGAGGATATGGAGAAGAGGTAAAAGAAGATGTCATTGTACAAAAGTTTCTAAGGTCAATGACAAACAAGTATGAACCCAATATTTCTACAATAGAAGAAGGAAGAGAATTCTATAAACTTGCTCTTGATGAGTTGCATGGTATATTCACTACATATGAGATGAGAATGGGAGATGCCAAGACCTCCAAGAAAGAAGCAGCATTCAATATTGTGAACAAGGAGAAGGATGAAGCTCCTAAGAAAGGAAAGGCTACAACCACTACATCTGAACATGATGAGACTGATGTGGAAGAAGCCAACTTCATAAGAAGGCTAAGGAGAGGATCTAGCAAGTACAAAGGTAAGTTTCCCTTCAAGTACTTTAACTATGGTAGAATAGGTTAAATTTTTCTTCTAAGTTCCCTTATGATATGGAGAATAACACCAAGTAAGAAGGCGATAGCAAAATGAAGAAAACATATTATCCTAAAAAGAAGATTTTTGGAAAGAAAAAGAAGATCCTATATATTCAAGAAGAAAGTGACTCGTTTGATGCTAGTGATAGCTCAAATGGTGAACAATACCATGCTCTTGTAATGAAGGAAGAAGAGGAATAATTTCTCTTCATGGAAAAAGACTCTAAAGATGTGAAGGATGGACAAGATAAGGGCCTTTGTGAAGAAGGTGAAGTGGAAGCAATTGTTGATCTTGAGGGTGAATTGATTAGTGCTCTAGAATATCTAAATGACCTAAGGGATAAGTATGTTGATCTTAAAAAGGAAAATAAGCATCTGAAAAAGTGAGCTTAAAAGAAGACTATTAAGATAACCAAGGATCTTGAGGAATCCAATCAGATGTTTGTGAATCTAAAACTTCAAGTGGAGGAAGTGAAAATAATGGAAGAATTGATGAAATCCAAATTAGAATCTTAAATGGATAGATGTCTGAAGCTTGAGGAAGAAGTAGTTGCTTTAAGAAAACATTTGGAGAAAGCCAAGGAGCAGGTTGAAAAAGGATTAAATCTAAAGGGAGGCTTAGAGATCCTTGATGGATTATTAACACTAGTACAAAAACAGAAATAAATGACCAAAAAAACTACTAAAAATTGGTCACATGACCATTAGTTTGGTCATGCAGCCATTAGTAGTTTATTTACAGTCATTTATAACGCAACCAAATTCATGACTAAACCATTTTTAGTCATTTATTGGTTGTTTTGATTGATCAATTTGGTGGTATATTTAGTCATTAATTTATTCATTGATTGTTGTTAACTAGTGGGTGATCCCACAATAGTGGTTTAGTATTTTTGGCCAAACTGGACACTGAAATTATTATTTTTAACTAAATCTTCACATTCGAGCACCTATAACGGCTAAACCATGAAGAATTTGAAGATGATGCAAACTAGAGTCTCGTCGCATTTTGTCTGTATATTTTAAAAATATTTTTTTCAAAATTTTTGGAATCAGATTGCACTTCTTTTTCCATCTCCCACGAAAACTAGTTTTTTTTTCAAAAAACTGCATTTTTAAAAAGTGACGCACACCGTATAATGCATAATTTTTTTTCCATGAAGGATAAAATCTAATTCTTTCGAATTTAGATTTGTAACTTGATATCTAGTGCTTCCACTTGGTTAGACAATTTCTTAATTGAATATTTTTTCGTAATCAAGTTTTGAAGTCAAACCAATTACAATTCAAACATAAGCAAGTATAATGCATAAATTTTTTGTATATATCAAAATTCAATTTATTTATTTTTGTTGGATCAAGGACTTCAATATTGCACTCATATTTTCAAAAAAAAATTATCTTTTTTTCCACCCTTGATGTCGAAGGAACCCCTGAACATTTTCATCTCAAAAATCTGTTTTTTTGTGTGTCAAGGGGGGATGAGGAATAAAGGGGGTTTGAATGAACCCCTAGGGATTCGAGCGAACCCCTAGGGGTTCGTTCGAACCAGGGTTCATTCGAACCCCCCTTCTATAAGGGGTTTTGTTGGCTTTTTTGGCGGGAAAGAATTAAATGTGTTCACCCGAACCCAGGTTCTAGCAAACCACTAATGGGTTCGGTTGAACCAATAGGCTCGTACAAACCCCTAAAATCATGTTTTTTGCCATGAATTCATTTTTTGTGAGCTTTCCTTCCTCACTTCAATTGTAAACCATTATTGTGGCTTCACCCTAGTCATTTGTTTAGTCATTGTAGTCATTTATTTAGTCATTGTAGTCATTTATTTAGTCATTGTAGTTGTTTATTTATTCATGGTAGTTGTTTATTTAGTCACGGTAGTCATTTATTTAGTCATGGTAGTCATTTATCTAGTCATGGTAGTCATTTATTTTAGTCATTGTAGTCATTTATTTAGTCATTGTAGTCATTTATTTTATTCATGGTAGTCATTTATTTATTCATGGTAGTCATTTATTTTAGTCATGGTAGCCATTTATTTAGTCATTGTATTCATTTATTTTAGTCATGGTAGTCATTTATTTAGTCATGGTTTACTCATTTATTTGGGTGAATCAGTGATTCAAGTTACAAATAAAATCTAACTTAATTAATCCTCACAAATTTATGCATATAAACTCCAAGTATCATAGATATTCAAATGTTGAAAGAAGCACCATGAAATGAGGACTAAAATGCTTGAACAAATATGATTAATCAGACACAAATAGATCACAAATCAAGAGGAGCCACAACACAATATTTATGAGTGAAAATTTACTTCATTAAGCCTCATTGGCAAATTAAAACCTCAATGGTTACAACATTTATTGAAGAATTGAAGAATTCAAAAAGGCATAAAAACAAAGAATCACTTTGTATCAATGAATTTCTTTACTTGAAAGTTTCATTTGGATTTGAAACTCAAACACCAAATGAAACTCAAGAACCTTTACAACAGTTATACTTTACAAATCTTACCAACACAATTAGTACACCAGAATATTTGAGATGAGCTTCACTTCAATTTCAAATTGAATTTAATGCATGGCTAAGCTGAGAATGGACTAATGATAGCTTCTTCACTGCCACTACTTTTCCACATTTCAATGTGCCCTGCAACCAAACAAATCATCAAAAAATGGACCCTTTATATATTTATATATGTAAATATGTCAGTCACAAAAGAAAGTGTCATTTCTAATATACATAGAACCACAAGGATCTACACAAATCCAATTTGGGGGTGTATTTACCCATTCTAATTTCAATACCATGAGGATCACAACTACAATGCAACACACAAGTCATTAATTCATAGATCATATTTTTGTAACATAAACACTTACCAAAAAATAAAATGATTCTATTTTCAAAACTAATATATCAAATGATACCCTATTTTCAACATAAGCTTTTTCTTCATCCTAATGGACTTCAAAAATATCATCTATCTTATATTTTGCTGAAATTTCTTTCAATTTGATGAACTAAAAATCCCATCTACACTAATAAATATTTAGTTGGCCTTGTCAAATCTTCTCTTGTTGTCAATCTAGTAGCTCTGAAGCACTGTAAACATATGCAAATCAAAAGCAGTAGCAATGGCATAAGTAATTTGGTCTCCATCCCATTCATGGAAAGAAGCAAATTGAAAAATAACAACCAATTTGAAGCAATGGCAGCTTCAACCATTTATTTCCCACAGATTTATCCCATTAGAAACAAGTTTATACCTTTCTCTAATAGAATTGAAAACATAATTTATATTTGTTCTATCAAGATAGAAAATACAATTTATATTTTCATTGTTATGATTGCTAGTAGCCACCTACAATCGTCCCTTCTCCAATTTGGTGAGTTGTAGCCTAAAAATAAGGTTTCAACGAGGGTTTTAGAGTATGTTTTTAAAATAAAAATTATGGCCAAGATCCTAATATTGAGCTCATTTAGGTTTTAACATTAGGGCATTACCTGTTGCTTTCCCCACCGCTATTGGATTTAGCTCCTCCAAACTCTTCCTCGATAGTATTGGTTTCGACTCCTTCAAACTCTTTTGCCGCTAATGGATTCCCTGGTATTGACCTATCACTTCTCCAATTTGGCGAGCTACAGCCTAAAAATAAGGTTTCAATGAGGGTTTTAGAGTCAATTTATTCAAATGAAAATGTCCGCCAGATTTTCCCGCGCTCGCTAAAAACTAATTTCAAAATGGAATGAAAAAAATAAACTGCAATACATAACCCGCTTTTGATAATTATATTATTATGGAAACAAATCATATTATAATATAATTTATTTCCATAATAATATAATACAATATATATATTATTAGATTATAATATAATACAATATATATATTATTAGATTATAATATAATATAATAATATTATATTATATATGTATTTTATAATATTATATAATAATATAATATAATATAATATTTATATTATATAATATTATATTATTATATTATTATATAATATTATATTATTAATATTATAATATTATAGTTATATTATAATGTATTTATTATATAATATATAATATTATAATATTATATTATATTATTATAATATTATAATATTATTATAATATTATTATAATATTATTATAATATTATTATAATATTATAATATTATAATATTATTATAATATTATTATATTATTATTATATTATTATATTATTATTATATTATTATATTATTATTATATTATTATATTATTATTATATTATTATTATATTATTATATTATTATATTAATATTATTATTATATTATTATAATATTATTATATTATTATATTATATTATTATATATATTATATATTATTATAATATTATTAGAATATTATAATATTATTAGAATATTATAATATTATTAGAATATTATAATATTATTAGAATATTATAATATTATTAGAATATTATAATATTATTAGAATATTATAATATTATTAGAATATTATAATATTATTAGAATATTATAATATTATTAGAATATTATAATATTATTAGAATATTATAATATTATTAGAATATTATAATATATTAATAGAATATTATAATATTAATAGAATATTATAATATTATTATAATATTATACAGCACATTATTTTTTAAATGAAACTTTACTACACCGGCCAAAGCTAAAAGATCACAATTGGATTGTGTATGTTGCAAGACAACGGTATATATCGCAAACACTAAGGAGGAGCAACGAGTCTATGGTGAAACACGAAAATAGGACAATAAAATATTAAGGTAGAGTCTACAGTGAAATATGAAATGGGATAGGTAAAATATTATATTATTATATTATTATTATATATTATATTATATTATATTATATTATATTATTATTATATTATATTATATTATAATACAATCCACCCCTCAATTCGAAATATTTCTTTTAATTATCCACTTTAATATCATATTGTCTAGTTTTTATTTGTGTGACTAATTATTTAGTTGTGTTTTTTACCCCATGATCAAATTAGTCACTTATGATGATCAAATTAATCATTTATTTTGTCATTTATAGTTGTGCTGCAAAAAATGAGTAGAATTTAGTCATATTTAGTTGTTTTGACTAAAAGTTTTAGTCACGTAGTCATTTATTTGCCAAATTCTACTCGTGTATAACACACAAAACCTCTAACAAAGAAAAAATCAGGTTTAGGTTGGAGAAAGGAAGAGTTCCTTTATCAATGAGTCTACAAAACTTTATGAAAGATTCAAAGGTAAGAAAAAAGATGGTTCAATTGGTGAGAAATCATGCAAGGAAGACCTTGAGAGGAGAAGTTTGTCGAGGTAAAGAAACTAATGAAAAGAAGAAGCGTAACACAAGAAGAACTAATGTTGATCGATTTATAAAGGTGAGAGATACGAGGAAGCAATTGCAAAGAAGACCTCCTCATCCAACACAAGCAAATGCTATGACCAGGTATTCCTCATACTTTTATGGATATTGCTATACATGCAATCAATTTGGTCATAGGGCTAAAGAATGTAGAGTTATTCCTAAGAGGAGTACAAACTTTGTAAGCAAGAACCCATTTTCTCCCTTAGTTGATATGAATATAGTATGTTATAATTGCAACAATTATGGCCATTTAGCTAGAAACTGTAGAACAAAATTTAAAGACCAAATGTTTAGTCTGAGAAGAAGGAAAACACGCCTCCCACAATGAAAAAGGAATCAAAGGTTCCTAAGAAAGAAGAGGAAAAGGTTGAAAAGAAACCTAAGAAAGTGTGGAAGGAGAAAGAGAAGAATCCCACACAATCAAGGATTGCATAGACGGCATTGCATGCCAAAAAGATAAATATGTGGGTAATAGATAGTGGTTGCTCCAAGCATATGACGAGACAAAAGAAAATTCATTGAACTTAAGAAGTGTAAAGAAGGATCAATTAGCTTGGGTGATAACACTGTAGTGAAGATTGGTGGTAAAGGAATCTTCAGCATAGATGGCAAGAACAAGACTAAAGATGTTCTCTATGTTGAAGGTCTAAAACATAACCTTCTTAGTGTCATCCAAATGTGTGACCACGACTACAAGATTGTGTTTAATTTAGAATACTGCAAAATAAGAAATAATGGAAAAACAATTGCACAAGGAGTAAGGACTAACAACAATCTCTATAATCCATGTGAAGTAAAAGGCCAAAATTGTCTAATAGGCCAAGTAGATGAGATTTGGTTGTGGCATAGGAGATGGGGCATGTCAATTTTGGAAATTTGGTAAAAGTAAGTTCAAAGGGACTGGTCAGACACATACCTAAGATAACTAAGCCTGCAAGCACCATTTGCAAAGAGTGTCAACAGGGAAAACAAACAAGGGTTAAGTTTCCAATAAAGGATTACTCAACTACAAAACCCTTGCAAATAGTTCATACTGATTTGTGTGGTCCCACGAGGACAAGGGGTCTGAAAGGTGAGAGATACTTCATGCTATTAATTGATGCCTACACTAGAATGACATGGGTAACATTTCTAAAGGAGAAGACTAAGGCATTTGAAAAGTTCAAAATATTCAGGAAATTGGTTGAGGAGACTGGAAGAAAAATCAAATGCTTAAGATCAGATAGAGGTAGTGAATTTACATCAAGTGAATTAATTGGATATTGTGAGAAGCATCGAATCAAACGGCAATATTTTCACTAAGAACTCCACAACAAAATGGAGTAGTTGAAAGAAGGAACATAATTTTTAAACACATGGCTAGAGCAATGTTGAGTGAGGCTAAATTGGAAAATACATTTTGGAGAGAAGAAATTCACACTATAGTTTACATTCAAAATAGAGCTCTAATAAGAGAAAACAATGGTAAGACTCCATATGAACTATGGTATGGAAAACCTACATCTGTCAAGTACTTCAAGGTGTTTGGTAGTAAATGCTACATCGAGAGAAGATGGGAAGTTGGGAAGCTTTGATTCAAGATGTGATGAAGGAATATGAACTTAGGATATTCCACCCAAATAAAAGCTTACAAGTGTTATAACAAAAGGAAGAAGATTGTAGAAAGCACAAGATTGTGGAAAGCATCAACGTAAAGGTTGATGAAAATTTGAATCATAATAAGCCCAGTAGAAGTAATTTTGAAGATGAAGAAGAAGTTGATATGAATGAGGAGGAAGAGTCTGAATAAGTTGAGAAGGCACCTGGAAAGTATGTGCAGAAGGATCATCCTACAAAACGGATAATTGGTAACAAAAATGAACAAGTTTAGACTAGGAGAATATTATCAAAGAACAAGGAACAAGTAAACTTTTCTCTCTTATCTCAAATTGAACCAAAAAGCTTCACTGAAGCTAGCAAGGATGATATTTGGATAAAGGCCATGGAAGAAGAGCTAAATAAGATTGAGAAGAACAATACATGGGAGTTGGTTCCTATACCCCCAAGAAAAAATTTAATTGGCACTAAATAGGTGTTTAGAAACAAGCACAATGAAGATGGAGTTGTAGTAAGGAATAAGGAAATATTGGTGTGCAAGGGGTATGCACAATTCGAAGGCATTGAATTTGAAGAAACATTTGCACCAGTGGAAAGGTTAGAAGCTATTAGAATGTTTCTTGCATTTTCAATGTATAAAGGATTTAAAGTATATCAAATGGATGCCAAATCTACATTCTTGAATGGAAACCTAGAAGAGGAAGTCTACATAGAACAACCATAAGGTTTTTAGCTATCAGAAGAAGAAGATTATGTTTGTAAATTAAGAAAAGATTTTTATGGTCTAAAACAAGCACCTAGAGCATGGTATTCTAGATTAGATTTGTATCTTCAACAACAAGGATTCAAAAAGGGATGTGCACATTTTGTGGTATTTAAAATTAGAAGGTGAGCACATGATTATTGTTGTTGTATATGTGGATGACATCATATTTGGTGGTAGCAATGACAAAATGTGTAAAATAATTGCTACGCATACGCAAGATGAATTTGAGATATCAATGTCAAGAAAGTTGTCATTTTTACTTGGTTTACAAATAGCACAAACAAAAAATGGGATATTTATATCTCAAAATAAATATGCTAAGGAAATTCTTAAGAAGTTTGGCATGGAGGATAGTAGACCAATTAGTACCCCCATGATAACTGGCTATAAGTTGAGCAAATCAAATGAATCACCAGATTCAAATCTGATTATGTATAGGCCGATGATTGGAAGCTTGTTATACTTGACTACATCAAGGCCAAATATAATGCAAGTAGTGTGCATGGTAGCAAGATTTTAGGCTTCACCAAAAGAGTCACATGTCAACGCAGTGAAAAGAATTTTCAGATATATCAAAAGCACTATTGAAAATGGGCTATGGTATCCCAAGAGCAAGGATTTCTCTTTGACAACATATACAGATGTTGATTGGGTTGGATGTTTCGATGATAATAAAAGTACAAGTAGAGGAGCATTATTTTTTTGAAAAAATTTGGTTTCTTGGATGAGCAAGAAGCGAGAATTGGTCACTCTATCAACAACAGAAGCAAAGTATGTTTCAACTACAGCATGTTATACTTAGCTCTTATGGATGAAGTAGACACTTAAGTACATTGAGGTGGAATACAAAGAACCTATCTATATTCTTTGTGACAAATCAAGTGCAATAAACATCTCAAAGAATCTAGTGATGCACTATAGAACAAATCACATATCCATCAAGTATCACTTCATTAGAGAGAAGGTTGCAAACAAGGAAGTAAGCATGGAATATGTTCCCACAAAAGAACAAATAGCTAAAATTTTCACTGAGCCTCTTCCCAAGGAATAATTTGAATATCTGAGGAAAAAATTAGGAGTAATTGCTCCCGCATCATATTACTAAATATTAATGATAAGGAATGGATCCAGGGGAAGCTTCATTGGTATCTTAGTTTTTCCCTTTAAATGTAAGGAAAGATCAAGTCAGGTAAACATGGTTTTACAAAATTTTAACAAATTGATGGTTGCATATGGTCTTAAAATCCCCTCTTTCTCTTTGAACTATTTGTCAAAGGGGGAGCATATCCAAAGGGGGAGAAATCTAAAAACAAACCCTTTTCCCTTTATGTCAAAAGGGGGAGAAAGCTAAGCAAATTCTCAAGAAGGAGTTGTTTGTTTTAAGTGGTACAGAGAATGAATTGCAACATCTACAATTGGTATCAGTTTCATTTGGTTATGTTTGGTTGAGCATTTAGTTTTGACATCAATGAAAAAGGGGGACATTGTTGGAAATTTGGTTGTCATTGATGTCAAGGGAGGGATCACAGAAGCAGTGGATCTAGGTCTAGAAGATGTGATGCAGAATGGTGGAGTCAAGTGCACGAATCTAAAAATGTTACAAAGTTGCTCAAAATGTTGTCATGCTATTGCACAAGTTACTTCTAGAGGTTTGCAAAGGAATCTAACTGCATACTCAACATGGGTTTTTCAACAAGATTCAATTGGTATGGTTCACATATTTTGAGGGTGACAAATTTTCTCAAAAATGATTTATCTTTGCTCTCAGACAAACTTAGGGTTTTGCAGTTAAACCCTAATGTCTAAACAGTCATGGTGGTGAACTAGGTTTATATTTTAATGGTGACTAGATATTGACAGTGGCATGTTTTTCAAGTTATCACATGAGCCATTGGAGTCATTGGCATGACTAGACCTCTTTCCTAGAGCTTTAGGTTCATCTGATGATGACGTTCTATGGAAGATCAATGGTGCACATTGGAGTTTGTAGATCGAATGACTATCACAACCATCTTTCACATCATGCTTTGTTATCTTTGGCATAGAATTGTTTGTGTGATACGCGATGAAGGGTTGTGATCAAGCCAATGATGATTGACAGTTCCCACCAAGCCGCAGTGCATATGGTGGGTTCCTGTCCAAGTCTAGTGGGCTAGTGTGCAACGGTGGAGATCGAATGGTCAATAATCGAATAGTGCATGAAGTTTTTCATGTGGGTCCTGAAATCTATAGGTTGATAATGGCATCATGAGGACACGTGGTGATATATCGCTCAGTCGCTTCACATCGCTATTGTGAAGCAAAATGAAGGGACACAATTGGTGATGAGCAATGAACTTCAAGAGATAGTGGATGGTGACAATAGCTAAGGACACTTAGCAGTTGCTTGCTGCCCTACTATGAATATGGTGGGTCCCTATCTCAACCTTGTGGTATGGTGGGTGCTCAACACATGACATGGATGACAGGTGGTGAGATTCTATTGTATTGTGAGGGTTCTATGCATCATGATATTGAAATTTGTGGGCATATGGATGTTGTGATATGCAATGGTTAAGATCTACAGTGCTAGTTAAAAGATGACAATATAACGACAGTGTTTTAAAGTTATGATGATGAATGAGGAATGGATGATCATGGCACGAAGACCTCAAATCGATGACCCAAATTTAAATTTGAAGATCTAAAATGGTTAAGTCTATGTGAATGATGGTTTTGGCTCTACGCTTAAATTTAATTGGTTCGCCTGCACCTGCGAAAAATGTAAATGAAGCTTTGATGTGCAGAAAAACATAGACAACAACAGAGATTGGGATTAGGATCAAATCAAATAAATAGAGGAATATATTAAATGCATATCGAATCTTAGGGTTTTGCATAGAGCTACATTTAGAAAATTCATTGTATCAAAAATTAATGAATGCAAGGCTCAATGTAGAGGTGGTGTGATGATGAAGACATCAGGAAAACCCTAACAGAAGATCATTACGTGGATGAGAATCTCAAGGAAATCACTACAGGTCAGTGAAGGAGATACAAAACAAAAAATCATTTCCTAACTAAGAGTGGAAAGTAGTGAAATAGAGAAGAGAGAGGAGAGTTGAAAAAGAGATAGTGCATATTGTAGAAGAGCATTATGAGATTCTTGAGGCAAACAGAGAATGCACTAATAGAGAAGAGGAGGAGCAGATCAGAATATGAGGGATGTAGAACATTGTGCAGTTGCAAAGTAAGTTGCAACATTGAATTGAGTTCTTGTGAACAAATTGTAATATCTTTCTTTGTAAATCTAATAGGTGGGTGCCATTGAATATCTAGGTAGGTGCCCCTAAAACCAGGGGATTGGTGTCTCCTTAGGTTTTGTGCCCTTAAATATTGTAGCTGAATATTTAGCTTGTGAGGCTAGATTAGGACAGCAGATCATAGTAGCATTTCTCACTTTGGTTTTCCCATCTTGGGTTTTCCACATATATCTTGTGTTGTGTGATGATTTTATGTTTTCATGTTTATGTTGCTACATCTTAAATTTCAATCTATACATTAAATTTTTAAGGAAGTAATCTACATAAAGGTTTTAAGGGATGAAATTTTAATATCTACTTATTCACCCCCCTCTCAGTAGACTATTGTGTTCCAACAAGCTTATCCTTTTGAGGGATAGAGGCTAAATGATGAATGAATGATGAATCAACAATGGATTTTAAGTCGACACTCAAATTTTCTTTCCTTGAAGGATTGAAGTCACACACATCCCTTCAAGGCTTCATTGCAAATTGGCTTATACTTGCTTTGAATACCTACAAGTGTTAGTCTTCACAAACAAAATGATAGCATAAACATAAATGAACTCGCATAAAACTTGACATGATGCTTTGATATTGAAATGCTACAATATTTTTGCTCTTCAATGCTCTTGACTTGATAATAATTGCTTAATAATGATCTTGATTCAAATATTTCCACTTCTTTCTAGATATTTCTTGTTAGATTTCAAATGATCCAATGACTAGGTATTTATAAGCATTTAATATAATTTTCCAAAAATTACATCCTAATAGTCAATATTTGACATTGGAAATTCAAATAATAAAATGCCAACTCTAACATATTAAAAATTAGAGCCAAAATAGGGGGACAAAGTTGCCTAGGGCACCATTTTCCTAGCCCTATTTTACAAAGTGTAAAGTGTTGAGAGCAAGATATTAAATGTTTACGTTGGATTTTTACATGGTCTTTCTTGATAAATGTTCAAATGGCCATAAAATGTATAATTTAGGACATTAGATGTATAATTAGGTCCATGCACATATTAGGGAGCAAAATCTAGTGCAAAATTTTCAAGGGTGATAATTTATGATGCTACACAAAGTATTCTTCAAGAGTATCTAATTTGAAGGGTTATGATTCACTTGAAAGAATTCTCATAGACCTGTTGAAACCCTTCAACCTAAACCTTGGAACCAATGCACTTTGAAGTTGTTGATATCTTGATGTTACTTTTGTTTGAAGGAGTCAAAATATATAACCTTGTTTGCAACTAATTTTAGGTTAAAGACTCTAGAGATGAACACCTTATTAATCCCAATTAATTCCCCTCCATTTTCATCTCTAATAACCTTTACATTTTCATCATAATTTACAACAATATGTCTAAAAAAATCTACATCCATGAATATATTAGGGACTACCAACTTTCCCAGGTCATAGGTCCAGATATTTAAAATGGGAACTTTGGAATTCCTCTTTCCATACCAATATACAAATAAATCCCACTTGGTGAGAGGAAGTTCCACATCCCTACATTCTCTAGCATTATCAACTAAACCAGAAATCACACTAGGACCATGGGGATGAATGAATTTTCTTGTAGAACCATGGAGTTGAGAAATAAGGTCTTCATCAAATGGTCTTGGAATGGCACAAATTTTCACCCTAGGAAAATTCCCCATTTAATTTCCCCTACCTTAGAAAATATAAACTCGATGATGTAAAATCCATCATTGCCACCTTGTCCCTTCCACCTAGCCACATCTTTTTGCATTAGTGGGGGAATTTTTGTTGATGACACGTGCATGCCACATGGACATTTGTGTGCCACGTTGTTGTCCTAACAAGATTTCTACCCCTGGAATCTGTAGAAATGTTACATTTTCCATTGGCTATTAAAAGTAACATTCCTTGCCTCCCTTGACCAACAAGATTTGACCTCTTAGCTCTATTTTACCAATTCAAACTCAATTCATTCTTATTCCTTCACTCTTGCTTCATTCTTGTATGCTTTCCCTCACATTCTAAGATTTCATTTTCTCTCATTCTCTCATTCTCACACTCTTACTTCACTCTACAACATTGTTCTTCTTGTTGAAAGCTCCTCATTTGGCTCCAACAGTGTATTCTCGTTGTAAGACCACTCTCATTGTAGGATCATCAAGCTTCATCTTCTCTGCATTGTGGTGTCACTCTATCCCTTCTGCTATTGGCCTTGAGAGCTTGTAGTTGGGAAGCTAACTTCATATCTTTCTATTTAGTTGCATCATCATGCTCATTGGATAGCATTTCAATTGTCTTCGCTTTCTATCTAGTTTCACTATTTTCTTTCTACTTTCTTTATCTATTTCCATATCTTGTAGCATCTTGGTTGTCCATGGAGGTGGGAACACCAAAACGAGGGTCTGACTGAGGCAAACCTCACACATAGCCCAACATTTTTCTCATTTCAATGTGCATAGGAACATTCAAGTGGAGCTAATTGAAGAACCAAGTCATGGGAATCACAATACCCCTTTCTATACTCTCTTTGTCATTTCTAGAATAGTTTGATTCGAATAGTTTCCTTTCCAGTACTTTGTCTTCTATATTTTTAGTACTTTTTGTCAAATAGTAAAACATAACCAATCAGATAGCTAGTAGGCTCGTAGTGTTTTATTTTTTTCTTTTTGGACCTTTGTTAGTACAAGACACCAGCGCATCCCTAAGACGCCAATGCATTGCACTAGAGTCTAAGATCTACACTGTCATCCTTAGACAGTGAGCTATCTAGGAAGCAGACCGAAACCTTTGTAGTCGGCTCCTTTGATTCTGTAAACACCTAGTTTTAGCAGAAGAAAAGTGGTGCACTACTTGCCCTTCCTTTTCAGCCTTAGTCTTTTTATCTTTTCAAACCTATCCATTCAACCCAAGGTAGTTTAGGGTAGTATGTTCCATAGGACTCTTCCATGACTTGGAGTCCTGGGGATGATAGATCCCCCTCTTCTACAAGTCTCTTGGAGGTAGAGAGTTGATCTTTTGATTGACTCATGGTTTCAAATTGGTTTCAAGAAAAATTCATTTATGTGTAATTTTAGAGTTTAAAGTCTCTTAGGTAGAGAATAGGATACATGAATTTTGGTTATGAACCTTAGGATTGCAAATTTGGCAAATTTATCCAACAAAGAAATGCATACATGTTCTTGTCCTTTTGGAAGCTCTAGTTTGTTGTAGAAAGAGTAGAGTTCTATGGATTTGTCTCCATACCAAATAAATATGAATTAAAATGACCACTTGAATTGAATTACAACATTTATTAAGGAAATCATTGCAAATATTGAGCCGACATCCATTATTGTTGCCATTACTCCTCATTCATGCAAGAGCAATCCATCCAACTATTTGTTTATCAAGTTTGAATACAAACCGTCCATTTGGTGATGAAAGTACAAGATCAATAATGAGTAGTGGCTCGATCCATTTGAATAATATGTTGATAGATCTCCAACCAACAAGATTAATCCATGTAGGATCAATATCACACAACACTTTTCTACAATTTTGCATCATGGGAAAAGATGTACAGTGATGAACTTGTGGAAACCATTAACCACCTGCCACATGTCATTATTTCATGACTCCCATACATATATTTCCTTAAAATTCTTTACAAAGCCTGGAAATCCTTAGAAACATGACACATGTCCCTCTTCCATGGTTTTATGGGTCATCATCTCCTTAGCAAAATATTTCATGCAAAGGTGCAGAAAAGGGAAATAAGAATGGTGGGGACTACATACAAAGCGCAGATGGCTCAAGTAATTTTATTACAACACATGCAATATTTATCTCTTAAGTGAGCACTAGGGAATAGGAAAAAGTGGGTCAAGATGAAGGAGTTTTAGTGTTGAGATTGAGATTCATTATATTTTACACCCTCCTCTTTAGACAATACAAAATCTCAAATCCACTATTCCACCTCCTAATTCAACAAATTGACAAACACCATCATTCCATGATAATGTGCCTTCTTCTTCTAACAAATTCCTCTATAAAAATGAGGGCTCTTTAGCATTCATCCCTTAAGTACTGGTTAAATATAATAATGACCCTCCTAATCTTTACATCTCAACACTCAAAAAGGATCTATATTCTTGCAAAATAATTGATCCTCCCCATGTCAATGTTACTACCCCTTCTTCAAAAATTTATCATACTTCTAATTCTGAAAAAAAAATAGTAAGGTGGCAAGTCTCCTCCATCTGAGTTGGATACACATGATGAGCTTGGTTTCAAAATTCTATCTAAACTTGGATACAAGGGAAATGATTTAGGGTGCATGGAACAAGGATTCAATTCTCCCATGCAACTTACACCACACATTTCTACACTACAACAAATCCTTGTGATTAGCTCACTTTTTTGCTTCGTTTTTTGCTTCCACCCAATGTTTTAATGTATTTTCTCCAATTTTTGAAACAGTTGGTGCTATTTATCGAGATAGCACTATTTTTGGCATTTTTTGCACCGATCAAAACAAGTAGGCACTAAATTAGGTGCAAATTAGCACCCAAATTAGCACCCAAATTAGCACCTACATTAGTGCCTAATTTAATGCCTAATTTAGCACCTAATTTAGAGCCTGCTTTAGCACCTAATTGAGCACCTAATTGTTTTGATCTAGCAAGGATTAAGGGTTAAGGGATTAGGGGTGTTAGAACAAAAAATCCTTCCCCAATATTCACTGGCCTTCAATTGCTTGCCTACATTTCACTTGCATCAAAAGATCTACTTCCTTTGATTTTTCATTGTATTTAACATGAAATGCAACAATTTGTGTGATAATATCCATATTGTCACCAGCATTCCCTTTGTATATACCCAATTCTTCCTCCAGATAATCATAAACAAAGCAAATTTCACCATTACCACAGTACCGCAACATCAAAATAAAGGCAGCACGGGATGGTAGCTTCTAAGTTAAGAAATAAGCCTTTAGCGCCATACCACCAAGAGATTATATAGCTTGTGAAGTAAAGTAGTACTCACTGCCACCCTGTAGGGAGAATTATAAGGCAATGTGGTAATGTGGTACCTACTACCATCCCACATAAGGCAATTCAAAAGATGTGGTAAGGTGGTAAACAACAAGAAGATAAAGCATACACCGCTATACCACCGGGAGGGTGAACAACATATGTGGTAGAATGGTATACACCACAACCCCACAGCAAGAAGTCGTGAGCACTAGGCAGTAGAGCGGTAAGCATTGGGAGAAAAGTGGACACCACAATACCGTGTGAGGTAGATAATATGGCTACGATAGAGTAGTATACACCACAACCCTGTAGTAAGAGGTCTTAAGCAAGGTAGTAGTGCAGTAAACAGTAGAAGGGAAGGGAAAAACACCACCATATCACAGCAAGTATAATAAGATATGGTGGTAGTACGATAATCATGGCATAATTACAATTTATAGCAATAAATACAGAAAATACGTCAATTGCCCTAACACATGCTTCAAAATTAATTTCAAGGATTTGAGCTTGTTGGGAAACTATCTGGAAAAGAATTGGAATTAATACTGATATGACTAAATACTGTGCCCTCAAAAGCAAGTGAATTTTCCTAAGACTATGCTTAGTTGAAATGCATTGTTGTGGACGAAGCTAAGGATGTCGAGAAAAGGAGCTCTGCAAAAGATGATCACTGGAGTAAGTGCATGAATAACCCTCTGAAGAAGCTTGATTGGTGTAGTATTTGGTAGAGCTCTGTTATTTGAAGTCATAGTAGGAGAAATTGAAATATACCTCCTAAAATAAAACAATCGGAAGTAAAAGAAAGTAAGGCCAAAATTAAGGAAGAAGAACCTAAGGTAAAGAAGAGACCACTCTTCCATTCTATATTAGATATACTTCCAAGATCAACCAAAGAGGGAAATAAGAAATTTCTCATAGACACTACACAAGGTTGTAGGGATGCTCTCTTTCCCAAATCCAGGTGGGACTTATTTTGGTATTTTTACAGTAAGAGAAATGAGAAGATTTCAGTGTCAAACCCTTGGATGTTGGATTTAGCAAATTTGATTATCCCAAACTTGTTTATTGATGTGGGGTTTATCAGATTACTAGCCAAGCATTATCACTCTACAACTAAGACAGTAAGGTTTCTAAATGGCTCAATATTGGTAGAGGTAACCAGAGCTTCTATCATTGAGTGTTTTGGCTTAAACAAGTAGGCTTTGACCAAAATAAACCTACAGAAGAGCAAGGAAGATTATACCAAGTTAAGAAGAACTTATAGAAGTGATGAGCTACCCCTATATATGAAAAGAGGCATTGGTAACAGAACGATTCCCATTTCTACTTCCACTACTAAACCATTCACTATGACAGATTTTCAATATTATTTTGTGAATACATATCTAGCTCTATGCCAAGTACTAGGGGTGGATGATCAAGATAAAATGTTAATAAGCCTGATGATGATGCCCATAAGAATTCAAAACCCTAAGACTAATATTGAGTATGACTTCACTTCATACTTTGAGAGGGCATTGGATGATGAATTATCACAAGTCATAGAGGATAGAGCGTTGATTACATTCAAACACTATTCCTTATTGTGCCATTTGATACTATACCAGAATCAGGACCATTGGACTAAACAAATGGACTTGGATAGAGTGGATGAGCAAAGGAACCCCACACCTATCCATAAGTGGTGCTATATTTGGGATAGTCAGTGCAATAATTCAAGTTTTGTTATATTCTATGAAGACTTTGTGCATAGAATCCTTGGAGTTCTTGGTTATTCAATGCCAAGATTGCCAAAAAAATGCAACACTTGTTAAGACCTTTGGCCATGAGATAGGAACAAGTTCATACACATAATTTTGGTGATTGGTTCTTTCTCCCAAAAGTTACAATAATAAGAATCTATGGCTGCCCTATTGCGCCATACATACTACCAAAGTTTGTGCCCATTAGATTAGCATTTCTTGAATTTAAATGGAAAATGATGTGGATGGAAAAGGATGTAATGTACAAACAAAATAAGGGCACATTTCTATTTAACTTAACCAAATGTGGAGACTATATAGTAGGCTCAAATACACTAGAGGAGTTGCAATATTACTTGAAGACAAGATATGCGTTGGGTTCTAGAAAAGCAAGAGCCTTTGACCTTGAAAATCATATGAATAACATAAGGCATAATTTTCTTACCAAAATGATAGTGGTACACCAAGTGGACTATGAAGAGGACATGATAAGAAATTGTCTTACTTTTCAAGAAGTATCTAGTAGAAGGAAAAAATGGGAATATATGAGGAAGCTGGAGGAAGAAAGGAAGCAAAAACACAAAGACCTCTTAGGCTATTTTGTTGAAGAGAAAGACCCTATCAGAAGAATAAACTTGATAATTGATAGATTTGAAGACTTATATGGCCAAAAGGAGGCATATCTTCAAAAATATGGTGATGAAAAGGTAGCAGAACCCATCCCAGACACAATCTTTGAATCTCCCATGGATCAATTGCCTTCCAAGAGACAACACATAAAGCACTAAGCCATTGGTACCTTATGATGAGAGTGAAGGGGTGGGAGATACTAAAGAGGCGGCCACTGTATTGCAATCATTAAAGGGTGATATTGAGGTTGATCAGCCCATCCATGAGACTAGCACCCATAGGCATGAGGAGAGGATGGATGATGTAGAAAAAACAAGTGCAGAGATACATGAAGATGAGAGAGAAATTGCTGCCAGGAGTTTATAGAGGATGATTAGTTCATCAAGACTCTAGAGTTTAGGAATTTCTCTACAAAGATGAAGATAAAAGAAATTGAAGAGAAAATGGAGTTAAATGAAGTGGGAATTGAAGAACCAGAAAAGAATCAAATGGTGGCGCAGACCTTCAATGAATTGAGGGTTGACCACATTGACATTAGCCCTTAGAAGGCTAGAGAGATGATTTTGAAGAGAAATATGCTCATTTTTCCTAGGTTGGAATTAAAGAAAATGTTTTTGTTTGATCAAGTATAGGCTCAAGAAGATCCAATGTTAGTTTTAGATTTTGAATTTGATGGAGTAAGTGGAACTGGGTATAACCTCAAAATTGAAACCCTAGCCATTTGGATCAAGAAAAAAAACACACAGAAGCCTAAACTGTTGGTTGTAATACAGGGAATGAAAGGGGTAGCAATGGTAAGAACAATAAATAACACCACCCCTTTGGAGGTAGCCATAATGACCATGCACTTAGCCATGTTCACTTGTGCAACTATTAAGGGATTGGAGGATAGATTAAAGGAGTATGAAAGGGAAAAAGAGTTCTTAATGATGAAGTTAATGAACTATTTATGGAGAATGCCAAATTGAAAGAACACTTAAAAGGAGTAGGAACTTCACAAAGAAAGGAGATAATGTTATATAAGCCTCCTAGTGCCCCATTAAATAGTGTATAGATCATTCTGACAGAGCAAGCAAAGGCTCCTAAGAAGGAAGTGGATGAAATGAAGGAGGCTCGGGATGAAGTAAAAAGCCAATTTTGTGAAGCTATGGAAATGATTCTTGAGCATAGAATAAATTTGGTTAATGATAAACTAGATAGTGTGCATGACAATTATAAATCACTTCAACAAGCAATTGATCAAATAAAATCACCTTCCAAAGAAGAGAAAATAGAAAAAGCAAG
>VDFB02373365.1:271279149-271357282 GCA_007258455.2 Sequoia sempervirens
AACCTATACTTTTGTTGCCTAGTTTTGATAAGTTATTCACAGTTGAGTGTGATGCAAGTGGAGTAGCAGTAGGAGGATTCCTTAGTCAAGAAGGTAGACCTGTAGCCTTGTTTAGTGAAAAACTCAATGAAGCCAAGCAAAGATACTCCACCTATGATCTGGAACTTTATGCTTTAGTGCAGTCCCTTAGGAAATGGAGGCATTATTTACTGCCCAAAGAGTTTGTGGTTTTCACGGATAACCAGGCACTTAGCTATATCAATACCTAGGAGAAGTTAAGCAATAGACACTTGAAATGGATGGAGTACATTCAAGCTTTCACATTTACCATTAAGCACAAGAAGGGACAGCAAAACAAAGTGGCAGATGCATTAAGCAGGAGGATGTTGACAGTCCAAGAGATACAGCTGAAAAGCATTGGATTGGAAAGTTTTAAAGATCTCTATGGTGATGACGAAGACTTTTCCGAAGCCTACAAGGTATGTTCAGACTTTGCAAATCATTTTCACAGTCAATATGCTGAGTATACATTGCAAAATGGGTTGTTATTCAAGGGTAATCTGTTGTGTGTCCCAAGAGGATCAATGAGGGAAAATTTGATCCAAGAGAAACACAATGGTAGTCTTAGTGGGCATTTTGGTATTAACAAAACTTTGGAGCTGGTACAAAGGTTTTACTATTGGCCTAAGTTAGCATGAGATGTCAGAAAGTATGTTGAATAGTGTGTTGTTTGCATGAGAGCCAAAGGGGGAGCTAGCAATGTTGGGTTATATCAGCCTTTGCCTATTCTGAACAGACCATGGGAGTGTGTGAGCATGGATTTTGTGGTGGGTCTTCCCAAGACTAAATCTGGTTTTGACAGTGTTTTTGTAGTTGTGGACAGATTTAGCAAGATGAGTCACTTTATTCCTTGCAAGACTACACATGATGCAAGCTATATTGCCCATCTCTTTTTCAGGGAAGTTGTGAGAATTCATGGATTGCCATTGAGTATTGTTTCTGACAGGTATGTGAAGTTCATGAGCCATTTTTGGAAAACACTATGGAGCAGATTGGGAACTAATTTTTCATTTGGATCAGCTTACCATCCTCAGACCGATGGTCAAACCGAGGTGGTTAACAGAGTGTTAGGTAACCTATTGAGGTGCTTGACAAAGGAATATGGACAGACCTGGGATATGGTGATTTCCCAAGCTGAATATGCATATAATGATAGTGTGAACAGGACTACAGGAAAAAGCCCATTTGAAGTTGTGTATGGGATGCATCCAAGAGGAATTTGTGAGCTCAGAGACCTTGGAACAATGGATAATAGGAGTGGACATGCAGAAGATTTCAGTCAAACCATGAAGGAGATTCATGAGCAGGTTAAGAAGACAATCACAGTAGCAACACAAAAGTTAAAGGATAAAGTTGATGAGTCAAGGAGAGATGTGCAGTTTCAAGTGGGTGATTATGTGATGATTCACCTCAAAAAATCCAGATTGTAGAAGGGCATGTCCACCAAGTTTCAAATGAAGAGGGTAGGACCATGCAAGGTGTTAGCTAAGTATGGAAAGAATGCATACAAGGTAGAACTTCCATCAGATTTGGGTATATCTCCAGTCTTCAACGTTGCTGATTTGATCAGGTACAAGGGGACAGTCAATGATGAAGTCCAGAATAGTCAGGAAATCTTCAAGGACATCAGCAATGTACCCCTACCTAGTCAAGAGAAAGCTCAGGCAGAGAAGGTCTTGGAGTCCAGGGTGAAGAAAGCAACAAGGAATAAGGTATACATGGAGCACCTTATCAAGTGGAAGAGCAAACCTGACTCAGAGGCTACATGGGTACAAGATGATCAATTCAAGAAGCTTGGCATTGACCTGAAACTGATACCACCTTCCAGTCCTTGATCTTCGTGCTGAGAGGGGGAGAATGGTGCAGGAGCACCTACTTGAATACAAGTGTAATTTTAATGTTTTTCTCTTAATCTTTTTTTTTTGTTTTGTAATGGTCTCATACACCATTGATAAGGTGTAAGGGGACCTTTTTGAAGCTTAGGTAAAATTCAAATAAATTGGGAACTTGTTTGTAGGCGTTTCCTTAAGTTTTGGCTGAAATTCGAAAACACAGTGTGTTTTCAAACGCGTGTTATTTGGCCATTTTTGAGCTCGAATGTTAAACCTAACTGTTTTTTTTCGGGTTGGAAAGAAGGAGCCCGACATTTTGAGCAGATTAGTGGTCTTTTGATGATGGCAGTTGTGAAAAATAAAGAGGAAACAACATTTTTTTTGTGAGCAGATTTGTTTTTTTCTGTGCATTCTGGCGTAACAGCAATAGATGTATAGCATGAGTCTTTTATTGGAATAAGAGCATGTACAAAAACGTGTTATAGTTCTGTTTTTGGTATTTTTAAACTGTTTTTCTATCGCTCTTTCCTTTTTATAAAATCTGTCTTTTCTTTAAATATGTTTTGGACTGGTAAAATAAACCAGAAACATGGAGTTTAGATGTTGTTTCTGAATGTGCCAGGCAGCATGGATGAAGAGTGAACAATGCTAAACTCCACCACTATATATATTGTACATATGGTAAATATTAGAGGTTTTTCTTGCAAGTTGGAGGACTGTTTCTAGGAGAGTTGGGAACCCGGCTAGAAAATACAGTCAAGAGAGCAAAATCCCAACGTGGCAGGGGTGGTATCTTTAAAATATAATTTGTATTGTGATTGTAGACAGTACTAAGGAGGTGTAGAACAGTAAAAAAAATTCTTTAATGCTTGTGGTCAGAAAAGGCAGAATAGGCCAATGAAAAGCCTTAAGAAACCCTAGGTTGGATTTTTCCCCTGTACAGGCAGAAAAAGGCATCAATCTCCAAAGAAGCTGACTGAGCTTGGAAAAAGAACCAGAGAAACAATAAAAATATTGGCACAATTAGAGGGAATAGAAGATTTCTAGCCTGTCCTTTGAGTTGAGAGGGCTAAAGAGGGTTTGAGACTCGTAGCCTTCCCAAGAACCAAGAACTTTGTTTTTCAAGAAACCAATGGAGAACAGAAGCTTGGTGATTGTTTAAGCATTGGAAAAGATGACTTTGGAGACTTTGGAAAGTGCCACACACCCCTGTAACAACGTTGGCAGAGTGGAGGAGTGGCTGGTCTTTTGAGGAATAAAAGGCTAGATAGTGCAAGTGGAAGAAAGAGTACCAAATAATGTTTTGTAGCAACAGATTGCAATGATAGCAGGGTTGATAAAGTGAACCGGGGGTGCCTCAAAGGTAGAGGACCTATAGGTTGTAGGGTGAAAGACTTAACACCTTAGGAGTTCTCAGATCAAGAACTCAAAGCAGTGAGATAGTATTTTCTCAATCAACCCTGGTTCTATCAATTTTCATCTCTAATAACCTTTACATTTTCATCATAATTTAAAATAATATGTCTAAAAAAATCTACATCCATGAATATATTAGGGACTACCAACTTTCCCAGGTCATAGGTCCAGATATTTAAAATGGGAACTTTGGAATTCCTCTTTCCATACCAATATACAAATAAATCCCACTTGGTGAGAGGAAGTTCCACATCCCTACATTCTCTAGCATTATCAACTAAACCAGAAATCATACTAGGACCATGGGGATGAATGCATTTTCTTGTAGAACCATGGAGTTGAGAAATAAGGTCTTCATCAAATGGTCTTGTAATGGCGCAAATTTGCACCCTAGGAAAATTCCCCATTTAATTTCCCCTACCTTAGAAAATATAAACTCGATGATGTAAAATCCATCGTTGCCACCTTGTCCCATCCACCTAGCCACATCTTTTTGCATCAGTGGGGGAATTTTTGTTGAGGACACGTGCATGCCGCATGGACATTTGTGTGCCACGTTGTTGTCCTGACAAGATTCCTGCCCCTAGAATCTGTAGAAATGTTACATTTTCCATTGGCTATTAAAAGTAACATTCCTTGCCTCCCTTGACCATCAAGATTTGACCTCTTAGCTCTATTTTACCAATTCAAACTCAATTCATTCTTATTCCTTCACTCTTGCTTCATTCTTGTATGCTTTCCCTCACATTCTAACATTTCATTTTCTCTCATTCTCTCATTCTCACACTCTTACTTCACTCTACAACATTGTTCTTCTTGTTGAAAGCTCCTCATTTGGCTCCAACAATGTATTCTCATTGCAACACCACTCTCATTGTAGAATCATCAAGCTTTATCTTCTCTACATTGTGGTGTCACTCTATCCCTTCTGCTATTGTCCTTGAGAGCTTGTAGTTGAGAAGCTAACTTCATAGCTTTCTATTTGGTTGCATCATCATGCTCATTGGATAGCATTTCAATTGTCTCTGCTTTCTATCTAGTTTCACTATTTTATTTCTACTTTCTTTATCTATTTCCATATCTTGTGGCATCTTGGTTTTCCATGGAGGTGGAAACACCAAAATGGGGGTCTGACTGAGGCAGGCCTCAAACATAGCCCAACATTTTTCTCATTTCAATGTGTGTAGGAACATTCAAGTGGAGCTAATTGAAGAACCAAGTCATGGGAATCACAATACCCCTTTCTATACTCTCTTTGTCATTTCTAGAATAGTTTGATTCGAATAGTTTCCTTTCCAATACTTTGTCTTCTATATTTTTAGTACTTTTTGTCAAATAGTAAAACATAACCAATCAGATAGCTAGTAGGCTCGTAGTGTTTTATTTTTTTTCTTTTTGGACCTTTGTTAGTACAAGACACCAATGCATCCCTAAGACGCCAACGCATTGCACTAGAGTCTAAGATCTACACTGTTGTCCTTAGATAGTGAATTGTCTAGGAAGCAGACCAAAACCTTTGTAGCCAGCTCCTTTGATTCTGTAAACACCTAGTTTTAGCAGAAGAAAAGTAGTGCACTACTTGCCCTTCCTTTTCATCCTTAGTCTTTTTATCTTTTCAAACCTATCCAGTCAACCCAAAGGTATTTTAGGGCAGTATGTTCCATAGGACTCTTCCATGACTTGGAGTCCTGGGGATGACAGATCCCCCTCTTCTACAAATCTCTTGGAGGTAGAGAGTTGATCTTTCGATTGACTCATGGTTTCAAATTGGTTTCAAGAAAAAGTAATTTATGTGTAATTTTAGAGTTTAAAGTCTCTTAGGTAGAGAATAGGATACATGAATTTTAGTTATGAACCTTAAGACTGCAAATTTGGCAAATTTATCCAACAAAGAAATACATACATGTTCTTGTCCTTTTGGAAGCTCTAGTTTGTTGTAGAAAGAGTAGAGTTCTATGGATTTGTCTTCATACCAAATAAATATGAATTAAAATGACCACTTGAATTGAATTACAACATTTATTAAGGAAATCATTGCAAATATTGAGCCGACATCCATTATTTTTTCCATTACTCCTCGTTCGTGCAAGAGCAACCCATCCAACTATCTATTTATCAAGTTTGAATACAAACCGTCCATTTGGTGATGAAAGTACAAGATCAATAATGAGTAGTGGCTCGATCTATTTGAATAATATGTTGATAGATCTCCAACCAACAAGATTAATCCATGTAGGATCAATATCACACGACACTTTTCTGCAATTTTGCATCATGGGAAAAGACGTGCAGTGATGAACTTGTGGAATCCATTAACCACCTGCCACATGTCATTATTTCATGACTCTCATACATATCTTTCCTTAAAATTCCTTACAAAGCCTGGAAATCCTTAGAAACATGACACATGTCCCTCTTCCATGGTTCTATGGGTTATCATCTCCTTAGCAAAATATTTCATGCAAAGGTGGAGAAAAGGGAAATAAGAATGGTGAGGACTACATACAAAGCACAGATGACTCAAGTAATTTTATTACAACACATGCAATATTTATCTCTTAAGTGAGCACTAGGGAATAGGAAAAAGTGGGTCAAGATGAAGAAGGATTTGTAGTGTTGAGATTGAGATTCATTATATTTTACACCCTCCTTTTTAGACAATACAAAATCTCAAATCCACTATTCCACCTCCTAATTCAAAAAATTGAAAAACACCATCATTCTATGATAATGTGCCTTCTTCTTCTAACAAATTCCTCTATAAAAATGAGGGCTCTTTAGCATTCATCCCTTAGGTACTGGTTAAATATAATAATGACCCTCCTAATCTTTACATCTCAACACTCAAAAAGGATCTATATTCTTTCAAAATAATTGATCCTCCTCATGTCAATGTTACTACCCCTTCAAAAATTTATCATTCTTCTAATTCTAAAAAAAAATAGTAAGGTGGCAAGTCTCCTCCATCTGAGTTGGATACACATGATGAGCTTGGTTTCAAAATTCTATCTAAACTTGGATACAAGGGAAATGATTTAGGGTGCATGGAACAAGGATTCAATTCTCCCATGCAACTTACACCACACATTTCTACACTACAAAAAATCCTTGTGATTAGCTCCCTTTTTTGCTTCGTTTTTTGCTTCCACCCAATCCTTTAATGTATTTTCTCCAATTTTTTTAAATAGTTGGCGCTATTTATCGGGATGGCACTATTTTTGGCATTTTTTGTACCGATCAAAACAAGTATGCACTAAATTAGGTGCAAATTAGCACCTAAATTAGCACCCAAATTAGCACCTAGATTAGCACCTAAATTAGCACCTACATTAGCGCCTAATTTAACGCCTAATTTAGCACCTACTTTAGAGCCTGCTTTAGCGCCTAATTTAGCACCTAATTGAGCACCTAATTGTTTTGATCTAGCAAGGATTAAGGGTTAAGGGATTGGGGGTGTTAGAACAAAAAATGCTTCCCCAATATTCACTGGCCTTCAATCGCTTGCCTCCATTTCACTTGCATCAAAAGATCTACTTACTTTGATTTTTCATTGTATTTAACATGAAATGCAACAATTTGTGTGACAAGATCCATACTGTCACCAGCATTCCCTTTGTATATACCCAATTCTTCCTCCAGATAATCATAAACAAAGCAAATTTTGCCATTACCACAGTACCGCAACATCAAAATAAAGGCAGCACGGGATGGCGGCTTCTAAGTTAAGAAATAAGCCTTTAGCTCCATGCCGCCAAGAGATTATATAGCTTACGAAGTAAAGCAGTACTCACTGCCACCCTGTAGGGAGAATTATAAGGCAATGTGGTAATGCGGTACCTATCGCCATCCCGCATAAGGTGATTCAAAAGATGTGATAAGGTGGTAAACAACAAGAAGATAAAGCATACACCGCTATACCACCAGGAGGGTGAGCAACATATGCAGTAGAACGGTATACACCACAACCCCACAGCAAGAAGTCTTGAGCACTAGGCGGTAGAACGGTAAGCATTGGAAGAAAAGTGGACACCACAGTACTGCGTGAGATAGATAATATGGCTATGATAGAGTAGCATACACCACAACCCTGCAGTAAGAGGTCTTAAGCAAGGTAGTAGTGCGGTAAACAGTAGAAGGGAAGGGGAAAACACCACCATACCACAGTGGTTATAATAAGAGATGGTGGTAGTACGATAATCATGGAATAATTACAATTTATAGCAATAAATACAAAAAATCATGTCAGTTTCCCTAACACATGCTTCAAAATTAATTTCAAGGATTTGAGCTTGTTGGGAAACTATCTGGAAAAGAATTGGAATTAATATTGATATGACTAAATACCGCGCCCTCAAAAGCAAGTGAATTTTCCTAAGACTATGCTTAGTTGAAATGCATCATTGTGGACGAAGCTGAGGATGCCAAGAAAAGGATCTTTGTGAACGACGATCACTCGGGTAAGTGCACGAATAACCCTCTGAAGAAGCTTGATTGGTGTAGTATTTGGTAGAGCTCTGTTATTTGAAGTCATAGTGGGAGAAATTGAAATATACCTCCTAAAAGAAAACAATTGGAAGTAAAAGAAAGTACGGCCAAAATTAAGGAAGAAGAACCTAAGGTAAAGAAGAGACCACTCTTCCATTCTATATTAGATATACTTCTAGGATCAACCAAGGAGGGAAATAAGAAATTTCTAACAGACACTGCACAAGGTTGTAGGGATGCTCTCTTTCCCAAATTCGGGTGGGACTTATTTTGGTATTTTTATAGTAAGAGAAATGAGAATATTTCAGTGTCAAACCCTTGGATGTTGGATTTAGCAAAATTGATTATCCCGAACGTGTTTATTGATGTTGGGTTTATCAGATTACTAGCCAAGCATTATCACTCTGCAACCAAGACAATAAGGTTTCTAAATGGTTCAATATTGGTAGAGGTAACTAGAGCTGCTATCATTGAGTGTTTTGGCTTAAACAAGTAGGCTTTGACCAAAATAAACCTATAGAAGAGCAAGGAAGATTATACCAGGTTAAGACGAACTTATAGAAGTGATGAGCTACCCCTATATATGAAAAGAGGCATTGGTAACAGAACGATTCCCATTTCTACTTCCACTACTGAACCATTCACTGTGACAGATTTTCAATATTATTTTGTGAATACATATCTAGCTCTATGCCAAGTACTAGGGGTGGATGATCAAGATAAAATGCTAATAAGCCTAATGATGATGGCCATGAGAATTCAAAACCCTCATACTAATATTGAGTATGAATTCACTTCATACTTTGAGAGGGCATTGGATGATGAATTATCACCAGTCATAGAGGATAGAGAGTTGATTACATTCAAACACTATTCCTTACTGTGCCATTTGATACTATACCAAAATCCATTGGACTAAACAAATGGACTTGGCTAGAGTGGATGAGCAAAGGAACCCCACACCTATCCATAAGTGGTGCTATATTTAGGATAGTCAGTGCAAGAATTCAAGCTTTGTTATATTCTATGAAGACTTTGTGCATAGAATCCTTGGAGTTCTTGGTTATTCAATGCCAATATTTCCAAACAAAATGCAATAATTGTTAAGACCTTTGGCCATGAGATAGGAATAGGGTCATACAAATAGTTTTGGTGATTGGTTATTTCTCCCAAAAGTTACAATAATAAGAATCTATGGCTGCTCTATTGCACCATACATACTGCCAAATTTTGTGCCCCTTAGATTAGCATTTCTTGAATTTATATGGCAAATGATGTGGATGGAAAAGGATGTAATGCACAAACAAAATAAGGGCACATTTATGTCGAACTTAACCAAATGTGGAGACTGTATAGTAGGCTCAAATACACTAGAGGAGTTGCAATATTACTTGAAGACAATATATGCGTTGGGTTCTAGAAAAGCAAGAGCCTTTGACCTTGAAAATCATATGAATAACATAAGGCATAATCTTCTTACCAAAATGACAATGGCACACCAAGTGGACTATCAAGAGGACGTGATAAGAAATTGTCTTACTTTTCAAGAAGTATCTAGTAGAAGGAAAAAATGGGAATATATGAGGAAGTTGGAGGAAGAAAGGAAGCAAAAAAACAAAGACTTATTAGGCTATTTTGTTGAAGATAAAAACCCTATCAGAAGAATAAGCTTGATAATTGATAGATTTGAAGACTTATATGGCCAAAAGGAGGCATATCTTCAAAAATATGGTGATGAAAAGGTAGCAGAACACATCCCAGACACAATCTTTGAATCTCCCATGGAGCAATTGCCTTCCAAGAGACAAAACACAAAGCACTGATCCATTGGTACCTTATGAGGAGAGTGAAGGGGTGGGAGATACTAAAGAGGTGGCCACTATATTGCAATCATTAAAGGGTGATATTGAGGTTGATCATCCCATCCATGAGACTAGCACCCATAGGCATGAGGAGAGGATCGAAGATGCAGAAAAAACAAGTGCAGAGATACATGAAGATGAGAGACAAATTGTTGCCAGGAGGTTTATAGAGGATGATTAGTTCATCAAGACTCTAGAGTTTAGGTATTTCTCTACAAAGATGAAGATAAAAGAAATTGAAGAGAAAATGGAGTTAAATGAAGTGGGAATTGAAGAACCAAAAAAGAATCAAATGGTGGCACAGACCTTCAATGAATTGAGGGTTGACCACATTGACATTAGCCCTTAGAAGGCTAGAGAGATGATTTTGAAGAGCAACATGCTCATTTTTCCTAGTGTTGTGCAGTTTTCGCACACACGCCCCGTTGGAAGCAGGGACCCTCTTTCGCTTCGGTTTCGGTGTTTTGGCCCTTTCATTTTGAGGTTTTGTCTTACTTTAGGCATGTGCTTAAATGTTTATTTTTGATTGCCTAAGTGTTTCCCTAGGTTATTCATTGAAAATATTTAATTTTTGGCTAAGTTTGGGTTTTTACCTGGATTCGGGATTTTCGACCCTGGTCGGATTTTCCCGGATCCCACTTGGACTCCGGCTGGACCCTGTTGTTCGGGAATTTTCGGTATTTGTAGATTTCCGCATGGCCCGGATTTTCCTGGATTCCACCCTGTTGTCGGCTTCCCAGGTTTTCTGACTGTCCTATCAATTGCATTAATGGCTTGGTGCGTGCCTTGAAGGATGTATTTAACTTGATTTCTGGGATCTTTTGTGCCATCATGCTTACTATTTTCCATTATTTGAGTTGAAGAGTGCTTTCTTATGATTGATTGACTTCGTTTTGAGGTGTTTGGGTTTGAATTGATTGATTTAGTGGCAATTTATTGTGCATTCTTGCATCTGTTCTTTGTGGACGCCATTGGGCCTCTCATTTGCTACTTCTGAGATCGATTCCCGTGTCGCAATGGTATGTTTTTATTTTCCCTGCCTTTGATTGAGAATTATGGATGGCATGTTGATGTTATGAGAGCTTCTGGGACTTGAATTCCTGAATATTTGATCATTTCATGCTAGGGTTGTTCAGTATTGTGTCATTTGTCATCTCCTAGGTGAGTTTTGAGCTCATTTTTCTACCTGCATTTTGATGAATCTTGCCTGAGAGTAATTAGTAAACCCTAGTAATGACTTAGCAGTTGAAACAACTGAATTCTGAACTTGCTTGTGCACTAATGGTGGATGAATAGGGTTTTTAACCTAGGGAATTGCCATGTCGGGTTATTTCATCTTAAAATTGACCTAGAATGTAAAGAAAATCTATGAAAGGTCCATCCCTAGCTTGTCCTGAGTTAAAACTTTTTAAATTCATGATTGACTTGGTGTTTGGGTTAAATCGTGACTCGGCGTCGCAGTCCGGGATAATCCATCCTTTCAAATTTTCTTCGCTGTGACCCTTCAAAGTCGGGGAGATGTCATATCGATCACCCTATATTTTGCTAAGAAGCCTTCCTAAGTTCATATTTGATCACCGAGACCTCACCCCAAGAGAAAGTCTCTCATCGACATGCATTTCCTTATACACTGTCGGCAAGACAAGCCCTAGTCGACAGGAGGTCATAGTGAGCTTCACTAGTTACACCGATATTCTTTTCCGTCACTGAGACCTTTGCTTTTGCCAAGACCTCATGGCGAAGCCTTCCTTTCTTGGTGAGCTCGGATCTTCTTTCGAGGAGACCACATGTTGTCGGCAGGACCTCTGGCTGAATTCAAAACCTATCGCTAGTTGGTAAGACACCGCAACTTCGCTGAGACCTCATATAAAAAAACTTTAGTTAGGCCAAAGTGTTTGCTTAGACCCCGAAAGTCAGTGAGACAAAACATTCGCCAGGACCTTACCCCGACTACCCTTTGGTCGTATCGATATATTTGCTATATCGTCGATCAGCGAGATGTTACACCGAAACCATCAAGTCTTAGCGAAGCCTCTTATGATGACATCCTTCAGCATGACCCCGCAGAAGTCACCAGGACTTCTCAGCGAGATGACTGACTCTTGCCGAGACCTTCGTTCCCGGAATCCACATCGCTTTTGCACCAATTGGTTTGGACTTTTTCCTTACCCGTGGATTTCTGTCGAGTCCAGATTTATTTGAAATCCGGTGTCTCTGATTCTCCGAAGTCTCCTATCTGGCTCGTTCTTCGCGGGAATCCGTTCCTCGCGAATTTTCCCGAAATCTAATGAAATATAAAGGAACATGAGATAATTGGATTTGTTTGTGATTTGTGATATATTTAGTGATTATTTCATGTCATATTTGGATTTCCCTTGTGGTTTATTGATTGATCATGATTAGGTTTAATGGTTAAGTAGGTGTTTCCTGATTATTTCGTTGGAATCTGTCTGGCCCGGAATTTCCCAAAATTCCTCTCTGGCTCAGATTCCGCGGATGGTCTTGAAACCCGAAATTTGTTGTGATCATTTCATATGAGATTTAATAACACCTTGGTTATATGAGATTCATTCTAATGATGTATGGATGAATTAACCTTGCTCTCCTGTGGTTTTTATTGTGATTTTCTTCATGGATGCAGGCTGAATCTAGTAGGGTAGCAGAGGGATCCTCCGTGTCTAAAGCAGAAAGGATCAAAATGGACGTTAAGAGAAAGATTCCTGATAGCAAAGTCACTTCAGTTTGGTCAAAGGTGACTGATACAAATGTTGGCCTATGGAACTACGAAGAATTCAAAGAAAGAATGGCGACTAAAGATCTTCCTTTGGTGGCCAGAAGGATGAAGGAGTCGGGCTTGGCACATGTGGCCAGTTTCCCTTCAACGGTGCAGTGTTATGAGCTCATCCTTGAATGTGCTAGACATTATGACAGTGATACACAAAAGATTATCAGTCCTCAAGGGAGAGTGATAGCAAACCTCAACCCTATCTCTATTGCTTAGACCTTTGATATGCCAGACAGATCTCACGTGGTGGCATTCGACATGGCCTCCGCCAAGGAATTCTACGAGGAACAAACTGTTAAATCTCAGCAATTCATCAACTCTTGGCTGGAAAAGCCTAAGTCACACTATTCCAAACTACCCAAGCAGCTATTCAGGGCAAAGTTCAAGAAGGAGTACTATGATGCTATTACCTTACTCAGCAAGGTGGTTGGATTGAGGAATGTAGGAGTGTTTGAGAATTGGATGTGCCATGCCATTGTGAGGATGGAGCAAGAATTGATTGATTATCATTGGGCTGGTTTGATTAGTAGGGTACTCCATGAGTAGTTATCTAATGTGTTGCAGACCAAGACTTTCACAATGACCTCATATCTGGTCTATGCACTTGCAAGATTCCATCCCTACAAGGGATTGGATACAAAGGGAATTTTTGGATAGGATGTTATTTATGAAGTCTTCCCTCAATTGCATTTGGGAGGTTCAAACTATAGGAGGGAAAATGATTCATTTACCATATATATCACCAGAATGCTTCAGGAAGCAAAGCATGTTAGAATTTCAGATCAAGCCAAGGAGCTCATCAAGAGGTATGGAGCTTGGTTTATACAATTCCCAACCTTCTCCTACATTAGGATTAATGGCTGCCAAAGGGCCCCATATAGACTTCCAAGATACCCTACTGATCACATTATATTATTGGAAGTCACTAGGCAGATTTGTGACTTTGATGTTATTGTCAAGAAGGACAAACACAAGACTGGATTTGGTGGAGATTTTCCCCTAAGGATTGGCACTAGAGAAGCATGTCCCTCCATTATTTATGCCTAGGCTTCAAAGGAAGAAATGAGTACCCTCGGTCTGTCTTTTCATTCTAAGAGATCAAGGTTTGATATTACAGGCGAAGCTCAAAAGAAGACCAGTAGAGAATATAGCCATAGGGTTGATCTGGAAAACTATTAGGCCAATTGCAGTGATGAGTATGAGGTCAGAAAGAAGAAATTCTCTCAGCTTCCAGTGGATGTAGTCCCTGACCAATTGGAGGATGATGGAAACCTAATTCAGGATCATGCTTATGATGTCTTAAAAGATAGACCAATTGGTGATGTGGACTGGTTAGAGGAGGAGAAAACAGAACTAAAACAATTGATGGATCCGGTTATCAAAGTCACCAAGATGTGGCTAAAGCACAAGCTATGGGAGTTGGAAAATAATGGTGTACAGTGCACCTATGCGCTAATGGGAGATTTGGATCCTCACTCCACCTCTAAAGAATCTACTGAGCAGGATCCTAAGGGCAAGGGTAAGGTGGATTCTACTTTCAAGGTTAAAATTAAAGGTGTTCAAGAAGGATAGGTCCAAGAGACAGAAAATTAGAGAAATCCAAAGGCCAAGAAGAGGACAAGGACTAAGAAGTCCGAGCAGAGTCCTGAGGCTAATGATCCTGTACCCAAAAGGAAGAGAATCATAAAATTGTCAGAGAAGGCTAGCTCCAAGGTTGGAGGGGAAGAAGTTTCCCCACCAGTGGTAAATGTTGAAAGTTCAGGGGAGAAGTCCAAAGTATATACAAGGAGGTCTAGGACTCCTTCTCCCAGGGATGGTGTGCTTAAGGCTGACCTTCCTCCAGTGGTTTCTCATGACGTGCAACATTATGATGTTCCTGCCGCTCATGAAACTCAAAGTGAACTAGGTGAGGAGGAAAATATTGAAGATCATCCGGATACTGAAGGTGAAGAGTTCCATGAAGGAGAACTTTACAGTGCAGAGGCTGAGGTCGAAAAGGTAATGCAATCTCCCTTGGTTGCATATGCAAGATCTCCAATCACGAATGAAGAAGTTGAATCTCCTCTAAGGGAAGAAGAGGCAAAAAATATCCCATCACCTGAACATGAGAAAGAACACATTGAAGAGAAAAGGAGTAGGGATGAGACTCCTGAGAAGAAAAATGTGGGTGAGGGAGTACCTAAAGGTCAACAAGAAGAGGAAAAACAGGCTAAGGTGCAATTGGAGTTCAGTGTCCCTGAATGGCTTGACAGAGAAATAAAGAGAAAATAGGTAGTAGTGGAGGACACACCACCGAATTGGGATGCACTACTAGCCAAGATTGGAAAAGACAAAGGTAAAAAGAAGGCTAGAGTGATCTTGAGGTTTGAAAGAGATGAGGTGCATAACAAGGTCTTTCATATTGCCACCCCTGCTCCAGATAAAAATATAGATGATGTGGCTGGAAAAGATTATAATGTACAGACTTTCAATCTTGGGCCTACATCCGTTGAGCAGGATATTGAGGATTACCAGGATTCTAGTGCAGTTATTGTGAGTAGATTGAGGAAGGAAATGAAGACCAAGCAGGAACTAAGGAAAGAAAATGAAAATCTTAGGAAATGCTTGGAGGAATTAATGAAACCATTGCAGTCCATTAACCCTTGTTCCTCTGTTGCGAATCCTCTACCTCAAGAGACCATCACTGAGCTAGAAAAGATGAAAGCTTCCACCCTTGCCACTACGAATTGGTTGAAAGGGGTGCAAATAAAGGGTGATGAAGCTATTAAGGAAATTTTGTCAACTGGGAAAGATGCTGCAAGGATGATGGATTGGATGAAGCAGGTGTTAGCACAAGGAGATAAGGAGGACACGGATCTCCTTCTGTAGAAAACTAGAGCTATCATGGAGTACACCAGGGATAGGTTGGTAAGTGACAAGATCCTTCCCTTCTCCAGAGCTGCTGAACCATGGGAGTGGTTTGAAGCATTGCAAATCAAGCAGAAAGTGTTGAAAAATATTTACAAACAAAGGAAGCAGATTGACGACACCCTAACTGGGGTTTACAATGGTTCCATTGCCTTCTTTGAAATTATGACGGGAAGAAGGAAGATCGCGCCCAAGTACTTGAGTGTGAGACAGTTGAGAGAGTGGTGGAAGGATGTTTACGCACCACTTGATGATGGTTCCATTTTTTAGCACCAGTTAGATGATGTGGCCACCTACCCCGCAGTTATTGATAAGCATATGACATATAAGGTGGATTGGGATAAGTCGGTCAAGCGGTCAAGAGAAGATATTGCATCCATTGAGAATCGACTTAGGGTTTTTCCCTTGCCACTAGTAGCTAACTTGGATGGGACGCTTCTGAAGGTTCATGAAATGCTAGGTCGAAGTAGGGATAATAGGGAAGGGAGTTAATGATAGGCTGCAACGTGATTTTTGCTTCCCTATTACCTTCCCGTGCGTCGGTTCGACTGCATTGCGGATCCCTGGCTGACTTGGATAGAACGTGCGTTTAATGCTTGTTTGACCGATTTTGAGTCGCTCTTGGCCGGGTTGTTGTGCCATTAATGTTGTGAAACTCTTGCTGAGCCGGTGGGTTTTCTGGTGGGATTCTATATATTTGGCATTTCGCCTCATTTGTAAGGGTTGTTAGTTGAAAATTGTTAGAAGTTAGAAGATAGAAGTAGAATAGAGTAAATTGAATTAAGTAGAGCTAGGGTTAGTGAATAGTTTCTCTCAAGCAAATATTGTAACAGATAGCTAGAATTGTTGCTACAGGGGATATTTCAAATGCAAATAATGGCATTGTGATTTGGTGCCATATTTGTATTCTCTTGTCTTGCATGGTTCCTGTTATTCCATCTTTAAAATTGCTTTGAGTTGGTTAATATTTAGATTTGATTTGATTCAATAATGTTTATGATTTGATACTTGAATGTTGTAGTAACCCCTCAATCCATACTTTTCGCAACCAACTGATTGTTAGTTGCTTTGCAAAGTTAGCCTGGACTTCATATTCATTGTGCTTAGTTCGATTATGAGGATTTGTTAATTTCAATCGCAATAGGGTTTTTTGAATGAATATTCATGATTTGAAAATTCTAACACCTTAGAATATTGCACTATTTCTACAAGATTGCAGATTTATCTGGGTCAAATAGAGATCAGTTTTTTGAGGGATTGGTCCATTTCAGTGTTTATCATTTGCATTGTTAATCTTAGGAGTAGTATTAGATTTAGAAATCTCTTTGAAACCCTTATCTTTTTCCATTTATTTGATTATTGGGCTAGGTTTTGAATTGAAGTATCATTATATTGCTAGATCTGATAAATCAAGATTCAGTATTTTGCTTGTAGTAAGGTCCCTTTGTGATTACCAGCATTTTCACATTTATCACTAGGTTATTAGTGCATTGTCAAGACCTGACATTAGAGACCTTGGGGTTATCTCTTGAGGCTTGCTGATAGAGATCTACCTTTCAAGAGAGATAGGATTTCATATTCTTTCTGAGTTGTTGCTATGTAGAAAACATCATCAACACCTAGGTTGGAATTAAAGAAAATGTTTTTGTTTGATCAAGTATGGGCTCAAGAAGATCCAATGTTAGTTGCAGATTTTCAATTTGATGGAGTAAGTGGAACTGGGTATAACCTCAAAATTGAAACCCTAGCCATTTGGATCAAGCAAAAAAAAAAACAAAAGCCTAAACCGTTGGTTGTAATACAGGGAATGAAAGGGGAAGCAATGGTAAGAACAATACATGACACCACCCCTTTGGAGGTAGCCACAATGACCATGCACTCAACCATATTCACTCGTGCAAGTGTTAAGGGATTGGAGGATAGATTAAAAGAGTATGAAAGGGAAAAAGAGTTCTTAATGATGAAGTTAATGAACTGTTTATGGAGAATGCCAAATTGAAAGAACACTTAAAAGGAGCAGGAACTTCACAAAGCAAGGAGATAATGTTATATAAGCCTCCTAGTGCCCCATTAAATAGTGTATAGATCATTCTGACTAAGCAAGCAAAGGCTTCTAAGAAGGAAGTGGATAAAATGAAGGAGGCTCGGGATGAAGTAAAAATCCAATTTTGTGAAGTTATGGAAAGGATTCTTGAGCATACAATAAATTTGGTTAATGATAAACTAGATAGTGTGCATGACAATTATAAATCACTTCAGCAAGCAATTGATCAAATAAAAGCACATATGCTTTTACTGAACCCCTTGTTCAAAAGGTGGTAGCCTATTCACCACACTCTATCTAAGTTATGCAGAGTTCTAAAAAGGAGTCCTGATGCTGCTAAAACATTAAAAGTGATTGAGAAAATAGTAAAAATGATTGTTGATGAATTTTAGTATATACAAGGGGAGGATAAGAGGATTGTGGTACGAATGGATTCATTCCATACCTTAAAACAATGGTATACACTGAAAATTGTGAAAGATGATGGTCAAGTAAAAGACTTGGATGAATGGAAGAAGGAATATGGTCAAGTTATTCATAAGTGTTTAACCCATGTTTAGGGGGATAGTGACACCAATCTTCATAGGCTCATTTTGATCATGGATGGATTGATTTCTCTTGATGTTGGATATCTTAAATTTGTCAATGATACAAAGGCACTACTAGATAGTCGATGGAAGACTCATATTGCAAACATACCAAAGATCCAGGAATATCAGTGGCCATCATATTTTACGATGTATCAATGGGAAGAGAAGTATTTGGCTTCAGATGAGTAGGTCACTATGGTGAGGGAATTTGGATGTCTATCATGGAGAGGAAAGCTTTTCTAGATCAATGATCATGGCCTTTCTACGTTGATTAAAGGAAACATACGTCTAAAGTGTCTTAAGCCTTGTTATTTCTTCAATTATTCAAATTAATTAGTTGTTAGTAAAAGAAGTAGTTTTGAAGGGTCGTCTCTTATTGTAAAAGGCCTGAAGCTTGTTGCTTCCTATATAAATAGGAAACCAAGGCCAATTTTGAGAGGATCATCATATCATATTCCATTTTCATTTTGATGCAGACCCAGGAGGCTCAAACTCACTCAAAGTGACAACCTACCTAAAAGAGGCATCTAAAAAGATTAAAATGGCCTATTACATCAATTCAAACAATTCAAAAAGTTTGACAACAATCTGAAGTAGGTTTTCCCCCTTTCACCCTTGCAATCCTAGTAGCAGTGCAAACTCAATTTTTGGCCCTTAACTCCAACACTTTCCCAAACACTTGGAAAAAATATGGTGGATTCAAATACCCATTTCAGATTTATACAACATATCTCTTAACCAGACACAAGTCCTTTGGACCAAACCCTTGAAATCACCACTCCTATGCTGACCCAATTAGGCTAATTAGGCCTAAATTACAAAGAAACCTCCATTTAGACTTATCATAGACATCTGAAACCTTGGGGAAGCATTTCCCATGCCCTCAAACCTCTAAATCCACAATAAATTTCTATATTTGACCCCTCTAGCATAAAAAACCATAAAACCCTTGATTTCTTACTAAACCAAGAGGGTTTATTCAAAGTCCCACTTGCACAACTTCCCTAACCTTGTCACTGACTCAGACACTTGTATTTTGACCCCAATATGCTTAAAAATTTTAAAAACTTCCCCACTCTCATTGATTTTTACAAACCCTAGACCCAAATCTCCATTTTCATGTATTTTCCTTCACAAAAATCAACAAAACAGTAGCCTTATCTCCCTTATTTCTCCTCCACAACTCTAATAATACATCCTACCTCCTATTCAGACTCCCTAGGGACCATTGTACTTGTTACAGTAGATACAATTGGTGTAAGGGCCCTTAAATCATGTTTTTGGTTACAAAACCCTCAAACAGGGTGTTCTCGATCTGCTGCAAGAAAAACAAAGATTTCTAACACAAATCTCTATTAAGTTCCTTCAAACTTGAAGAAAAGGAAGGTTAACATAGGCCTCTACAAGTTATGAGTGCTTACATATCAAATTTTGGCTGTACGGATTCGTATAGGTCTGCATAATGTAAAAGAAACTCAAAAAATGAATGAAACAATAGAGATTTCTTATTGCTAAAGCCTCCAATCTTCAATCCAACCTTACAAGTGATGTTCCATGCCTTTTTAAAGGCTTCTCCTCTTCAAAACCAATGACTAATTACCCTACAACTAAGTTTTGAACCTCTAATGGCCGTTGGAGACCAAATTACACCTTTTACACAATTGTATAACAATCACCATTATATACTTTGCAATGTTTACACTTTTTGACCCTCTCAATCACCTAACCTATTACAAATGGCCTAATGAAACCTTATTCACCTAAGAAACGTGAATCACACAAGAAAACATCATTCTATCTACCTGGACACCTCTTGTCAACTTTGACAATTCTTTCCACATGATTTGCAATTCTTACAAAATGAATACATAAGCCCCTCAGAGTTGATCAATTACAATAGAATGGTCACATTGGACCTTATTTGGACTCAAGGAGTCAACTCAAACATCCTATCACACCTTGCCTATTAGACACTTAATGAAGAAACAAAGAAAATATTGGTGCTCCTGCACCATACACACCACCATAAAAAAAGACTCATGTCTCACGAGTAAAGGTCTATCTTGCTCCAACCTGCTCTCCACAAAGCCCATGCTGACTTGTACTCCCTCTTGTCTGACTTGGAAAATGAAAGCTTGCAGTCCACTCTGCCTTCTGGCCTATATATGCAAGGAATCTTGCCCCCTTCTCTGAAATCAGATCAGTGGGTGTTTTTTCATCTTCCCTTAGACCAAAACAAGTGAATTTCCTTACTTTCATGCCTCTAAACCATCCCTTACCAATGCTTTTGTCTCTTGTTACCATTTCTGATTGGTACTTACCCCTGCTCTCTCTACCTCTCAAGGTTGAAGTTCCACCTATTTCAACCATCTTCTACCTTGTCCAAGAAGCATGTCTTCCCTCATGGCTCTGTCCCTGACTGTGCACTTGTTCCACTCCATTTTGACCTTTGAAATCAGGCATCAAACCTACTTCCCTTGCTTGTGCAATCCCATACACTACTGTGTTTTTAGTTTTTAGAGCCTTTTCCCTATCTAAACCTGACTATCCTTCCACTCCATGGGCTGTTATAGGACATACCACTATCCCAATCAAGATCTCTTCCATTTCCCTAATCCCTTCTTGTTGTGTTATCAACAACTCACCACTAACCTTTCTTAGATCATTCTTCTCCATGGGCTTCACATCATTTTTCCCTTCCAATTGAGCATCAAACTTCTTAGATCCTTTTTCCATCTCCTCAATAGGTTCATCAACATTTAATAGCACTATCCTAGCACCATTTGTAGATGTCTTACTTGCTATCCCAACACCATAACCCTGCTCCAAATCAGAAAACATGTTATTTCCACTATCCTCAAGCCTTAAAGGCTCCTTCTTACCAAAAATCACAACCTTAGGTTTGCCTTTATCTCTTGCACTACCTGCAAAGGAGTTAGTTTGAAACTCTAATCATCCTTCCAAATTGTATAGGTGTTTTCCCAACCATCATATATGGACCTTCTATCAAATTTTTGTGGTCTCCCTAAGAGAAAATGGCAACAATCCATTGGCAATATATCACATAAGACTTTATCCTTGTACTCCCCAATTTGGAAATCCACATACGCTTGCTCATTCACCACTAAGGTTTGACTATCATTCACCCAAGAAACTTTGTAAGGTGCTACATGAGATATCTTCTCTAAATTTAACTTGTCTACCATCTCCCTAGATACCATATTATCTTGAGAACCTGAAACAATAACAACTTGACACACTTTACCTTTGCATTTGCATGAGGTTCTAAAGAGACTCCTTCTTTGGCTCATGCCTTCCTCCTTAGGTGCTTGTAACAAAGTCCTTCTCATCATGAGTGCTTCTCCTACCTCTGGATCTGCAGGTCAACTTGAACTTTCACACTCTTCCTCTTGAATCAATTGTGTTCTTCTTTCACTCCTTCTATCACCATTTGAAGTTGAACTTTGGTTTTGAGGAAACTTGAAAGCTGGGTGTCCAAATTCATTGCACCTATAACACCTACCTACAAACTCATTGTAATCTCTCCTTTGTCTAAAATTAGTCCTTCCACCTCTCCATCCTCCTCTTGCTTCAGGTGCTTGCTCCTTGTTCTTATCGGCATTTTCAAGGTCTTCCTTGGTTTGCCTTGATGTTGAAGTGGTGCCTCTACCCCTAGAGGTGTTGCCTCTTCCTCTTGTTGCCTTCTCTTGTCTCCTCTTGAGTTTTTCTTCTGCCCCCATTACCATTTGAAAGCATTTTTCAACTGATTTAGGTGCCAACAAGTTGATCTCATCCTGAATTTTATACCTCAAGCCATTCAAGTACCTAGCAACCATTTCTTCCTCATCTTCTTCATGTTTAGTTCTTATACTTAGCCTATAAAATTCTTTAGTATATGCTTACACATCTAAATCATTTTGTCTAAGATTTTGTAACCTCTTAAGCAACTGAACATTATAATCACAAGGAAGGAATTTACCTTTCAGTTTGGTCTGCATCCTTTCCCAAGAAGTGATCTTGTTCTTTCCTTGTCTCTCCCTTTCCTCTTGCACAAAATTCCACCACATTAAATCATGTCCTTTCAATTTGGTTTTATCCTTCTTCACCTTATGCTCTTCATCAATCTCTTCACTCTCAAAGTAGTTCTCTAGAGCCCCTATCCAATCTAAGAGCTCTTCACTATCAATTTTTCCTCCATACGTAGGCACATCCATTTTTCCATGCCCATCCTTCTTTCCAGCCTTCAAAAGCTTCACCATTCTCACATCATTTGGATCCATCTCTTCCTCTTCACTGGAAGTCTCCTCTTCTTCAGTTTCACTTTCATCATCTTCCACTCTTTTCTTTGCCTTCCAAGTAGCCATCTCTCTTTTCAAGGCTTATATTTCCTTGTCATGGTTGTTAATATTCCTTGCAACAACATTCCCCTTAGGAGGAATTTTCTCAATTCTGCCTCTTCACCTACCTGCAAAACCAATTCAAAACACCAACACAAGATCTACTACTGTGCTCTAATACCACTCTAATGCAAACCCAGGAGGCTCAAACTCACTCAAAGTGACAACCTACCTACAAGAGGCATCTAACAAGATTAAAATGGCCTATTACATCAATTCAAATAATTCACAAAGTTTGACAACAATTTGAAGTAGGTTTTACCCCTTTCACCCTTGCAATCCTAGTAGCAGTGCAAACTCAGTTTTTGGCCCTTAACTCCAACACTTCCTAAAACACTTGAAAAACATATGGTGGATTCAGATACCCATTTCAGATTTATACAACATATCTCTTAAGTAGACACAAGTCCTTTAGAACAAACCCTTGAAATCACCACTCCTACGCTGACCTAATTAGGTTAATTAGGCCTAAATTACAAAGCAACCTCCCTTTAGACTTATCACAAACATATAAAACCTTGGGGAATCATTTCCCATGCCATCAAACCTCTAAATCCACAATAAATTTCTAGATTTGACCCCTCTAACATAGAAAACCATAAAACCCTTGATTTCTTGCCAAACCAAGAGGGTTTATTCAAAGTCCCACTTGCACAACTTCCCTAACCTTTCCACTGACTCAGAAACTTGTATTTTGACCCCAATATTCTTAAAAGTTAAAAAAACTACCCCACTCTCATTGATTTTTACAAACCCTAGACCCAAATCTCCATTTTCATGTATTTTCCTTCACAAAAATCAATAAAACAACGGCCTTATCTCCCTTATTCCTCCTCAACTCTAATCATACATCCTACCTCCTATTTAGACTCCCTAGGGCCCATTACACTTGTTACAGTAGATACAGTCGGTGTAAGGGCCCTTAAATCATCTTTTGGTTACAAAACCCTCAAACAGGGTGTTCTCGGTTTGCTACAAGAAAAACATAGATTTCTAACACAAAGCTCTATTAAATTCCTTCAAACTTGAAGCAAAGGAAGGTTAAAATAGGACTTTACAAGTTATGAGTGCTTACATATCAAATTATGGCTGTACAGATTCGTACAAGTCTGCAGAATGTAAAAGAAACTCAAAAAATGAATGAAACAACAAAGATTTCTTATTGCTAAAGCCTCCAATCTTCAAGCCAACCTTACAAGAGATGTTCCATGCCTTTTTAAAGGCTTATCCTCTTAAAAACCAATGACAAACTTCCCTACAACTAATTTTTGAACCTCTAATGACCGTTGGAGGCCAAATTACACCTTTTACACAATTGTATAACAATCACCATTACATACTTTGTAATGTTTACACTTTTTGACCCTCTCAATCACCTAACCTATTAAAAATAGCCTAATGAAACCTTATTCACCTATTAAACATGACTCACACAAGAAAATTGTTACAAAGACAGTTGTCGTTGCACCAAAATATTGACCTGTTAATGCCCGATACAGCCACTGGATTTATACAAGATCAAGATCCACAGGAGGCGATTAAACCATGTCACGAAGCCCAAGCATTGCACTAGACTACACCTACCACAAGAAGAGGAGACCAAGGGTCACACCTTGCAACAATCCCCCCCAGCGCAAGTGCGGGTTCGAACCTGTGACCTCGGCTCTGATACCAATTGTTGCAAAGACGATTGTCGTTGCACCAAAAGATCAACCTATTAATGCCTGATACAGCTGCTGGATTTATACAAGATCAAGATCCACATGAGGCAGTTAAACCATGTCATGAAGCCCAAGCACTGTGCTGGACTACACCTACCATAGGAAGAGGAGACCAAGGGTCACACCTTGCAAAAAAAAATATCATTCTATCTACCTGGACACCTCTTGTCAACTTTGACAATTCTTTCCACATGATTTGCAATTCTTACAGAATGAATACATAAGCCCCTCAAAGTTCATCAATTACAATAAAATGGTCACATTGGACCTTATTTGGAGTCAAGGACTCAACTCAAACATCCTATCACACCTTGCCTATCAGACACTTAATGAAGAAACAAAGAAAATATTGGTGTTCCTGCACCACATTTCCATTATAGTAGGCATTAGTAAGAAGATAGATTGCACATTCCACCCATCCATATCATATCAAAGACTTTTGTTATAAATGTATATATTTTGAAACAACATAATGGAGAAGATTGCTCATAATTGGTAACATATTTTGGTGTTCAATTATCGTGTTGAATTTCATGCTTATCTGTTATTGTGTTGTCTCCAATGTGATTTCTTCTACTTATTTAAATTCATAAGATTTATCAAGGCACATTTTATATTACTATTTGATTATCTTGATTGGGTTCTGGTGAGAGAGAATTAAAATCCTTTCAATTAATTTTTCTTAATTGGCTCCCTCGAGGATTAAAATCCTTTAAAGGTAATTAATCTGATTGGTTTCCCTTAAACTAAGAATTAAAAATCCTTTCATAGCATCACAGTAATTTGAGGGAATAACAACGGGATCATTAAAGAAGAGTACTGTAACAAACAAACCTGCACGTTTGCACAATGTGTAAACATTCCAAAGTTCCCAACAATTAGAGTTGAGTTGAATATTAGGTTTACCTATCATACACATCTATCTCTATTTCCAGCATCCACCCATCAACTCCATTCACTCAATAGATTAGGCATTGGTCAACTTTAGAACATTTTATATAAATTAAATTCTCATTCCTAATTATTCAAACACTCTCAGTAGGTGTTAGTCATCAAATCTTGTATCTACTTCACCCCCATGTGCATTTCCTTCATTATCTAAGTACGTGGGAACTTATTTTCCTTGGCTGGGCACATTTCATTCCATTTGGAGTAGCAAAGGGCCATAGCAGCTCTCGATCTTAGTGTTGGGAGACTTTAATCCTCAAGTAATAGAGCATGGGCCTACACTACTTAAATTTGGGCACTTTTTATCCATAAAACAATTGGTTGTCATTGTTTGCTAGTGTGTAGGACTTATATTGCCATTATTGGGTGCATTTGGAAGAATTTACCTTGGGAATTTTCCACATCACAAGAGATTACTCCTTGTTGGGTGTGAAATTGATGCTTAGGGACAGCGTGGGGGAAGTTATCTTAATGTTGGGCACTGCCTAATTTGTCTAGAGGGGTCGTGAAGCTCTTGGGAACTAAACACAGTCAAATAACAATCAAGAAGGGAGTTGAATATTTCATCTAGGCGCAAGGAAAGGATAGCTAGCTCTAATCAAATCCTTAGGTGTCATTCTTCTTGTTTCTTATGTGTATTAAAATCTACTATAAATAACAAGGGATTTTCTGAATATATAAAGTTATATTGTTGTTGCCCCTTATTGTTATTTGCATGACAAAGTGAATTAGCTAACAATCCTATGATTATTTTTTTTGTGTGAAGTTCATAATTCTATTGCTAAAAAAGGAAATATGTACATAGATTACAGAACTAAACCCTTTTGGTAGGGCTGGCACAAAAATGATGTTGGCAAGAGACACTGCACATGCTTTATGGTGTTGTCATTCATGGCAACCCTTGTTAGCTATTCAATCCACACATTGCATTTTTCTCATACCGGTATACAAATTGAAGATTGGTGTTTATTTGTTAAGTTAGAACAGAGCATCCAGTAACTTCGTGTTCTTCGATTCATATGCACATTTTTTGTTGCTATTTTGTGTTGTGGATCTCAAGGGAGTATTTCTTGATGCATAATCTATGTTATCTGTAAATCTTGGTGCCTCGTATTGATTTGAGTGAAATTTAGAAGGTCTGATGAACTAATTTTCTATTCATCAGTATTTGAAGGTCGACCTGGTGAATATGATGTGTCGCAGATATATGAGGATTTATTGTTTAAATGTTTTTGTGTTCATGCATCTTAATTTGGGTCGTCACTATGCTGTGGCCAACTCTTATGGATTCGCATTGAATATTTTGATGATTTAAAGTCGACAATTCATGAATATTTATTGTTTTGTTGAAGCCGACCTAAAGCGTTCAAATCTCTTATAGTGGATATATATAAGTGATCGATTATATCATTTTGGTGTGCGTTCAATGTGAGTTGATGTGTGTTGCGAATATTAGAAGATCAGGAAAGTGATTAAGCATAGTTTCACTTGCGCATTAAGGATTTTTGTGAAATGAATTAAGGCAAAGTAGAGCGAAGAGAAAAATCATTCTGAAGGAGAAGAATCCAATTGTTGAGCCAAACTAGAACTATAATCAAGCACTTGTAGATGCTACTTTCTCAGTTCAAATCCTTGGAAGTATTCCAAAATTTTGTAAGGAAGTGAGCCTTTCTTATTTTGAGCAGTGAGCTCTACGAAATGCGCTTGAATGCAAGTGCATTCCCATTTTGTAATTATTCCTTTTGAGTATATTCAGACTATATTGTGGATTGGCCATCCACCGTGGTTTTTTCCCTAACAAGGTTTCCATGTAAAAATTTGTGTGTTATGGTGTTTTGGTTGCTTACCTTATGTTTATGCATATTTCTTTTGGTTGAATGTTTTCACTACTTTGTTGATCAAATTAATAAAGCTAAAAATTGCACAACACTGATTCACCCCCCCTCTCAGTGTTGTTTGATTCCAAAATTTGGTATCAGAGCTCTGGTCCTCATAAGAAGTTTAACAGCTTGGGGAAGATCTTGGAAAGTATTTCAATGGATTCAAGCAGTCTTCAACAACAACTTATGGTGGCCCTAGATGATCTTGATCAGTCAAAATATGATGTCCAGGAATTGAAAGAAAATATTTTGAATGCTAAGAGATTCATTGAGTCATTGAAAGATAAAATCAATAAGTCCAGGGAGAAGAGAAGGGAACTCTATGATCAGATCAAGTAGGATGATAGTAAGCGCATTGAAGATGAACAACTGAATCAGGCCATGAAGGAAAAGATAGAAGAATGTGAAAAGTTTGCTAGAGAGAATATTGTTCTGAAGAATGATATGGAATCTTTTATGATAAGAATGACTAAGGAGATTGAAGATAGAAAGAAGAATGAAGAAAATCTTGCCCAATCCCTAAAAGAGAAATCTGAAGAATATAGCCGAATTACTGATGGATTCATTCAGTTGGAACATGAGTTAGAACAAACCAAACACAATGAGGAAGAACTTGAAAAGCAAATTATTGATCTTAGAGATGAACTTGCTACTGCAAATGAGTACAAGGATAAGTTCAAGGTTAGCTTAGCTAAGCTTGATGAATTGATTAAAGGTCATAGGACTGATGGTGACAAGAGAGGTCTTGGATATGAGGAAGGTGAAAGCTCTGGATTTGGACAAAGGAATTCTGGACAAGGGAGATTCAAACAAAGAAATCAGATGAACAACACTGGAAGGTATCCGGTAAGACAACCTAATGCTCATAGGTTTAATGGTTATTGTTTTACTTGCAATAAATTTGGTCATATGACAGCTCAATGCAGAAGTCGAATGAACTCAAATGGTCCATCATTCTCTGGTCAATGCTTTAACTGTAACAAGTATGGTCATAAGTGAAATGAATGTAGAAATATGGTGAAAAACTTTAATAGAGATGTTAGATGTTATACATGCAATAGATTTGGCCATATTGCTAATCAATGCAGATTGAGAGAAAATCAATGGAACAACTGGTTTGGACAAATAAATGTGGTGTGCTACAATTGTAACAAAACTGATCATATTGCTAGATTCTGCAGAGGAGGTCTGGTAAATCAAAGAAGAAACATGTAGAAGGATGTAAAAGGAAAAGGGAAGGCTACTACAGATCAGATCATAAAGTAGATGAAGAAAACTTGGGTAAAGAAGAGTCCCTCTGTTGCAGAAAATGAGGCAGCACCAGAATTAACTTCTGGTAATTCCTCCGGGAATTAGTTTTTAGGCTTTTAGCCTAGGGGGATCTATCAAGAAAATATGTCAAACCCCCTATCCGTGATTGACACTGAGATGTGGATGAGTTCAATAATTCCATTGAAAAATTGGAAAGAGTATTTATGCAGAATTGAAGGTCCACATAAGAGTTATCTTTCACAATGTATGAAAATAGGGTATCCGGATGAGTTAGGGTAAAAGCATTTATTACGTCAAAAATTTAGGTATGTGAGGGATGAAAAGGTCATTTCTATCTTTCATTTGTCACTTTGCACTTTGAGAAGAAGAAATTTTTGAGCTATGGAGCGAACTTTGGAAAAATTTGGGAAAATTCAAGTGTGAAGGTGATTCGAAGCTCAAACCCTACTCCGGAAAAAAGGTATTTATCAAGAACACTTGCAAACCTGTGAATTTGTTGAAATGGATACTCCATTGGTAGTTGAAGTAAAGGATAGACCCTGTCCAAAATTTAAATGGCACCCCTTCAAGTATGTTGAGACTGAGCCCTTAGGTGCATTTTCGTCTGTGTCATATGGAGTTTTACACAGTGAAAATATTAGGGCATATGTTCATGCTAATATTAAGGAGCTAGGAAGCTCACAGTTGTTGAATCTATATTCCAAACACATTATTGGAGAAGATTTTTATGTCAAGCCTAAATTCAAAATCCTAGAAGAGAAGAAATTCGTGCAATTTGTGAAATTACTCGTGTTCGATGAAAGTGAATGGGTCCAGTATATCTTGAGTCAAGTCCATGCAGAATTTATGTGGTTGAATCAACCTTTCAAGATAACAAAAGAAGCTATAAGATTTGTTACAGGTCTAAATTCTTCCAGCTATTTTGAAGTCGGTAAAGAATCAGATAGTCACAAATGCGACTGGTTCGACATTTCACAGAAGAGCAATGACAATTGATAACATCACCGATGTGGATGTCAAATTTTCCTCAATGGTCATTGGTTATAAGATATATCACTCCAGCAGAGATATTTGGTACCGCCATATATGCAACTTATCAAATGGTTAGGGAGAATGTAAAGTATGACTTGTGCAAATTGCTTCGAAGTCAGCTTATGGAGAATCTTGTGAAGATAAAGAAAGACAAGAAGAACTCTTTTAAATACGGTAATCTGATACTGTGTTTATTCTTTTATTTCATGAATGAAGTTCTAGGAGTTGGGAAAGTGGTCTGGCAAAGAGGTGATAAGCATGTTGGTGTTCAAATTAGAGACATGTTATTCAATTTTGGTGACACTCAAGCTACGAAAATGACAATCTGGGGATATCTTAAGAACTTTCAGAATGAAATGCAAGCAAGGGAAAGGATTCCTACTTCTATTGTTGAGAAGTACAAGGAAACAATTTTTTTACGGTGGATATTGATCAATGCTTAATGGAAGCAGTTGATCCCATAACCAAATGGATTATGCTAATGGGATATGAAGTCAAGGAAGGAATCTTGGAGCTCTATGTGCAACATCTGTTGAGTAAACCTTTGGATTCGTCTGAAGAAAGGTTTAGAACTTATGCAAAAAAGAGCATGCAAGTCCATGAGTAGTTAAAGAAGCCAAAGATAGTTAGAAGAGTAAGGAAAGAAGTGGAAGTCTTTGCAGAAAGTATGGGAATATCTGCAGAAGCAGCAAGAGAAGCTAGAAGGAAGAGAGATCAAGCAGATGCTGAAAAAGGGAAAGAACCTAAAACTGAATCTTCTACTCTGGCAGCATCCTCTACCTGAACTAGAACAACAAGGAGCTATGTAGCCCTACCCAGTCATGCAGAGAAGTCATCCCCTACAGAAGCTCAAGACAAGGCTTCTAGTAAGAGGAAGAAGAACAAGAGCACAAGAACCTATGAAGTCATCTCAGAAGATGAGGAAACTACATCAACATCAAGTCAAATGAAGTTGTGAAAGAAATAAGGCTACCGACACTCAGCCTACAAAGGTAACCAAGAGAAAATTTTCTAGAGAAGAAGAAAATGCAAAGAAGAAAAAAATTGACAAACCAAGTATGACAGTTGAAGAAGTTGAGAATGTTGTTGCCAAGGATGGAAACCTCAAGCCCCTCTGCAAATGGTATGAAAATTTTGATGAATCTGGACAAAGAATTCTTGAGGAGGCAACAATAAAACATTTGAATATTTTCAACAAAGTTCTTGTTGAAATTATATCTAGTTTACCTAAGAGTCTGTATGAGGTTTTGGAGACAAGGAGAGTAAATGCTAGGATAGAAGAAGAGCATATGAGAAAGAGAATTCTTGCAGACTTATGTCCAGAAATGTCTATTGAGGAGATGAAGTTACTCCTAAAAAAGGCCAAGAAGGAATTTAAAACAATAACAAGGGTGAACAAACTTATGATCGGTGAAACTAATGTTGTTGCTAATGAAACTAAAAAAATCCTTGAAGCATTTATGTCAAAGAACAAGATCAATGTTGAAGAAGTGAATGTTGAAGATGTTGCATCTAATCCAATAAATGAGGAGGTGAATGTAGATACTGAGGATATTCAGAATCCTCCTAATGTGGATAATACAGAAGTACCTATGGAGACTGAAGCTCCTAAGGTTGTATTAGCTGCAGGAAAGGTGATGTCAAATGAAGAAGTTGAAGCTCATAAAGGCAATCAAGAAACAGTTACTGAAGAACCAGAAGGTGAAGAAAAGAAGGCTAAAGTGAAGGAAATTCCAATGGAAGCAAGAGACACTTCAGAGGCAGTGAAGAGTTTTTTGGATGAGCAAAAAGAAGATTTTGATCTTGAGTTGGGAGATGCCCCTATTCATTTATCTACTTTGTCCCCAATTCAAAAAATGAAAGTTGCATCGTTTGCACAAGCTAAGGCTAGGGAAGAAATTTTGAAATCCCACATTGAGGACAATGAATTGTTGAATCTTGCATCTGGTATTCTGGAGAGGATCATGCCTACTCATGTCAAGGATCAATCTGGTTCCTCCTCCGGTGAGCTGAAGAAATTTATAAATTCTGTAAGTACTCATTTTGAGCCACTTTAGAAGTCAGCTTTGATCAAAGTTTAGGAGTTTGATGTCAAAAGGTTCAATAGTCTGAAAGGTATGATAGCTAGAGATAAATATCGGTTAGCTACCTATGTGAAGAATGTTCATAATGCTCTATTTGAAGGTGCAAAATTTTATAAGTCATGCTTGTCTTTGTCAAAAATTACTGAAGAAAATGAGAAGAAGGTTAAGGATCATGAGAAAGAGTTAGCTACTATTTTTTATGGTTTTGATCCTTTAACTATTTTTGTTGGAACGCAAGAAGGTCAAGTTATCTCTTTACTTGAAAAAATAAAGAGTCTAAAGCATGAAAATGACAAAATTATGGGAAGAGTCTGTGAACTCAAAGGTTTAATTGGTCTGAAAATGGAAACTATGTTGAGTGCTTTGAAGGAAGCACAAGATGCTTTGGAGGTGAGTGACCTTACAAACATGGAAACTATTGAGATGCAATCTTATTTGGTTTGTGCTTCCCTATCTTTTCCATTGATGTCAAAGGGGGAGAGTAGAACAGTGAAAAATGTATATTCATCTAAGGGGGAGCTGTATTTTTGAAGATCTTTTTGGAGTTTTGGTTGGCAGTGTATTTTTGTTGGTATTGATCTAACGCTTAGTCATTGTTCACTAAGTGTTGCCATCAATGCCAAAGGGGGAGATTGTTGGCAAGAGACACTGCACATGCTTTATGGTGTTGTCATTCATGGCAATGCTTGTCATCTAGTCGATCCGTACATTGCATTTTGCTCATATCGGAAGAAAAATTGAAGATCAGTGTTTATCTGTTAAGTTAGAATAGAGCATCTGGTAACTTCGTGTTCTTCGATTCATATGCAGATTTTTTGTTGCTATTTTGTGTTGTGGATCTCAAGGGAGTATTGCTCGATGCATAATATGTGTTATCTAAAAATCTTGGTGCCTCGTACCAATTTGGGTGAAAGTTAAAAGGTTCGGTGAACTAATTTTTTGTTCATCAATATTCGAAGGCTGGCTTGGTGAATATGATGTGTCGTAGACATATGAGGAGTTATTGTTTAAATGTTTTTGTGTTCGTGCATCTTAATTTGGGTCGTCACTATGTTGTGGCTGACTCTTGTGGATTCTCATTGAATGTTTTGATAATTTAAAGCTGACAGTTCATGAATATTTCTTATTTTGTTGAAGCTGACCTAAAGCATTCAAATCTCTTGTAGCAGATATATATAAGTGATTGATTATATCATTTTGGTGTGTGTTCAATGTGAGTTGATGTGTGTTTTGAATATCAGAAGATATGGAAAGTGATTAAGCGCAATTTCACTTGCGCATTAAGGATTTTTGTGAAATGAATTAACGCAGAGCAGAGCGAAGAGCAGAATCAGTCTGAAGGAGAAAAATTTGATTGCTGAGCCAAATGGAAACTGTAATTAAGCATTTGTAGATGCTACTTTCTCAATTCAAATCCTTGGAAGTATTCCAAACTTTTGTAAGGAAGTGATCCTTTCTTATTTTGAGCAGTGAGCTCTAGGCAGTGTGCTTGAATGCAAGTGCATTCCCATTTTGTAATTATTCCTTTTGAGTATACTCAAACTATATTGTGGATTGGCCATCCATCGTGATTTTTCCCCTAATAGGGTTTCCACATAAAAATTTGTGTGTTATGATGTTGTGGTTGCTTACCTTATGTTTATGGATATTTCTTTTGGTTGAATGTTATCAATACTTTGTTGATCAAATTAATAAAGCTAAAAATTGCACAACACTGATTCACCCCCCCCTCTCAGTGTTGCTTGATTCCAACAAAAGAGTTGAACCAAAGACTAGTTAGGGAGGCCTGTATATGAAATTCAGGATTCTTTGCTTGACACAACCAAAAAAGATGGTTCAATTTTAAACCACTGCCCTTCACAGGGAAACTAGTGTACATGATTCTGAGAATGACTGCAAGACATGAAATATAAGATTCTAAAACAAAAAAAGACTAAAAAACCCTGACAGAGAAAAACTAGACTGTTGGCTTATAGTTGGGAAATCCCAGAGGAACCAGGGTTGGATTGCTCCCAAATTTGGGAAAAGGCTCAAAGGTGATGATACAGCCATGCTCCTCCTTGCACTCCAATTCTGATTCTAGGCTCTTCCCCTGTGTCCACTCCTCATTCGGCTCACTGCTCTAAGTGGCAGGATGAAGGTGCTCTTTCCCCTTGGCCTGAACTAGTGCTTGAGATGGGTGGGAGTCTGTCGATGAAGCCTATGGTGGAATGGAGTGGTGAGCACCCAATCCATCTTCCAAGGTTCCCAAGTGCATCCTGGCCTACTCAAGAGAAAAATGGAGATCATGGGCCGAAGAAGTAGTCCATGCTTCTTGCTACTGCTGAGCCAAGAGGGTCCATCCTAGAATGTTCTTGAGTGCCCAATATGGGCTGACCACCCTAGGGGGATCTATAGATTCCTATTGCATTGTTAAATAAGTAGCCTCACGATTTTCAATCTCCTCACTAATGTGTATTGGGATGCTTGGGTCGTAATCCCCGTAGAATTCACAAGACTGATAATTGTTGCCTCTGCCTCCTCACCCCATGCTACCGTGAACCACTCTTTGTTGCAGACGAGGTGCCATGACAGGCTCCAGAATGTTATAAATTGTAACCTACACTGAATTGGTAGCTCTCGTTTCCATCTCCACTTGAATCTAGAAGAGTATCTTTCATCCCCATGCTAAGCCTCAATCCATTGAATAGGGGATGCCCAAATCCAATGCAGAATCCATCAAAGCGTGTTGTCTAAAGGCACATTTACTTGCCATCGCCGCCAGTGCTGGAGGGGGGAAACAACACCCCACGTAGAAGTGAGGGGCATTAAGAATTAGAGTTAGACAAACTAGTGGGCCAAGTACTTGTGTACCTTGGCTTGCTACCATGTTGCGTGCCAGCTATCTCAGGATTGTGGTCGCCAGTTGTCGTGAGGAGGGGAGGGTCAGTTTCTTGCACAATTTGTTGATGAAAACCCATATTTGGGGAAAAAAATCCTATGATTGTGGTGAATGCTTGGGTTAATTAACACCTCAAAAGACATTGTTTAAGACTTTAAACTCAGACCAACACCTACAACTAACCAAAATCAGCAAACAAAGATGACATGTGAAATGTTTGACAATAGTCCTTACTTAGAAATGTGGTATTAAAAGCGGTGGAAAAATTAAGATTAGTGGGAGTGGTATTAAACAGCAGTAAAAGTTTGTTTCCGCAATAATTTAATAAGTATAACTGAGTATAACTAATATCCCTTGCTTCACTATTTCAGGCCAAGCATGAGAGAAGAATCATGGTTCTGAAGGAGAAGCTTCAGAGGATTCAGATGCTTGTTGGTGAAGACGTTGCCTCTTACCTTACAAAGGTTAAATTTGGTCATTATGCTTCAAAGGAGATTTCCCAAGATGGGTGGTATCTAGACAATGGTGCCACATGCAATATGATAGGGGAGTGTGATCTATTTCAGTCACCTAGCTCAGTAGCTACTAGATGCTTGGTGAGGTGTGGGATCCACACAGAAGGAGCAATTGGTAGAAGAGAGGGTTCAGTTGTATTTGAGTTAGAGTCAAGATGGACTCTAGCCCTTCATCATGTCCAATATGTTCCTTGTCTGAGAATGAATGTGCTCTCAATTTCAGCCTTGGAGGATCAAGGCTATATAGTTGAGTTCACAGGATACTCAGTACAGTTATGGCTAGAGGTAGTTGTGTATGTTGAGGACTCCATCATACTGGGGATTAGAGAGCGATAATTGTATTGAGTATTTATCATTTTTACTTATATCAGTTGTACATGTATCATTTTGACTTTTGTCTGACTATTGGACATGTATCATTTTGACATGTTATTGATCTACTGGCATATTTGACTTTCACTTATTTTAGTTATATATGATGATGATCTTCTTAGTATTGACTTGTCAATTTATATATATTGAAAGTGTTCAATGATTTTTGGATGGATATTTATTATGTATGATGATTTTAATTTACTGCTCAGGATGGATGTTGTCAAATTCAATTAAATTATAGATATTTGACTCACTTGTTTTAATTATAGATGACGATCATGTTATAATAATTATCTTGTTATTTTATATATACTGAATATTGTTGTAGGTTTTGTTTTGATGGAGATTTAATAAGTATAATGATGTTAATTTCTATGGATGTCCATTTCCCTAAAAATTCTTTATAAATGTTATCCTATTAAATATTTTAAATGCTTCAGGGGTCTTCAGGTGGATGGAGCGCAGATCAGTGAATTAGAAAGTATTTTGTCAAACAGGTTTGTGAGCTTGTCTCGCAAAGAGGATAGAATAAGATGGAGCTAACCAAAAACTAGGAAGTATCAGGTTAAGCTAGGCTATAAGGTGAAATATGGGGCAATTAGAAAGCAAGATTAGACCACTCACCTTTTTTGGAACAAATCTTGCCTCCCTAAGGCTGGAGTTTTCACATGGTTAGCTTTGTAAAGGAAGATCCTTACAGAGGATAGGCTGAAATTGGTAGGGGTTCAAGGTCCCGGTAGATTCCCTCCTTGTAAAGACAATGAAGAATCAGTTGATCATCTCCTCCTTTCTTGCTCCTATACAAATTTTTGTTGGAAATTCTTTATGAGTATATTGAACTGGAACTTCTTGTTGGTGATTTTTCCAGCAGAACCGAACAATCCTCTAAGAAGTAGCCAACTCCCATGATGAAGAATTGTTAGGTTAGTGGCCAACGCAATGAGCATAGGATTTGAAAGTCCATACTCCTTCACTTCAGGCTCTGTGAAACCTAGGAGGGTAATCCTAATTGTGTTTTCGTGCAATATAATCAATTAGTAACACATTTATACATAGATTAATTCCTTTATGTGGCAAATGAAATCACTTTTATTGAAAATTTGGCAGATTTTCAAATGAAGGACTAGCTATCTACTAGGAATTAAGATTAATTCCACTTCTACTACCCTTGGAGAGATTTTCTATTTTGAGTATTGTTCTTCTCATAAGTCTAGATCCAGGAACACTGTTTGTTCATCTTATGCAAGATTCTCTTATAGAATGACCAGTGTCTAATCAATTGGAGCAACGGAGTCAAGCACACAAGAGGATCAGTCATTTACAAATTACTCTTTTAAGGGATAAATAGACTATTTTCATATTGCTTTGTGTTATGAAAACTTACTGTGCAAGAAACATTCACTTCTTAGTAATCCTAAGCCATTCCTTACAAAGTTTATAACCCTATTCAAGCATTTTAATTAATTCCTTGAATTAAAGTTGAAAACAGAGTAATACATTCAAATGAAATATTTGAAGACAAATGATAACACCATTGGTATTTCTCATTCATAACTCCATAATGAACATACATAGGAGAGTATAAATTTCTTGACTGATATTTGTTTCGATATCAGTAATTTCTATAAAACTCATTTAAGATCATTACATACATGACTTCTTCTCCAAGACAAACTACTGGCCTACTTCAGAATTCTATTCTAAGTGCCCTTTTTGAACTTAGCTTTTACCTAGAACTCTATTAAGACTTCAAAATTCAACCTCCGTAATAAGCCCTGAAATCCCCTTTATAGGATAAGGGAGCAACAAGCATCAGGCTTAATTACATTTACATTTCATTTCATTTGCACCATAATTCAAGATATTCTTAGTTTGTTACATGCAATCATTTGAAGAAAATGGAAGAGTAAAAGACCGCATTCCACACTCCCTGAATGAAGACACACCAACTCCTTGAAAAGCAGAGTTTGTTGTAACCATGTTGAATCTTCATCCTTGTTGACCAAACAAGATTCTCCAATAGCAGCTCCAGCACAAACTTGTATATCATTTGTAAACAACATACACACTGCCAAGGTTAACTAGTCTGGCACTTCTCCTACATACCATCCCAAAAACTTTCCACCTCAACACATGAAACAAGAAATCACATGAGTGTTGAATAGGACAATCCTAACAGAAAGGGCATGGTATCATCAGAAACAAAAATAGGGTGCAATCATCACTCTAAGTCATCAACCTCAAAGGATATTCACCCACGTTTTACTCATGGTGGGACTGGAGAAACTATCACCACCTCTTTATCAGGATTCCTCGATAGTACCAGGGAGAGGGGATAATAATCACCCTCTGATTTAGTGTCACCCTCATTGTTTGAACGGTTATTAAGAACCTCACATGGATAATTGCATTCCTTTGGATAGGCCTTATAATGCTCACTCTCCATCCATGCCCTCTTTTCATACTTCACCATCCTCTTCTCTTTGTTTTTGACTAATTCTTCTGAAACTATCTGCTCTCTTGGATGGTAATTTTCCTTGGTACTATACTCCTTGAATTTCCCTAATCCTACTCTTCTTTTTGGCGTATCAGGAGCTCCATGTATTCCACTTTTATTCTCAAGACCTCGCTTAGGCTTAAACAAATTCAGCCCCTCAGACTCTCGAATCATCACGACAGACCTACTTGCCTAGAATGTCTACACACTTCTCAGGAGAATTAAATTCCCACACACTTCTTTATCAGCCTTCGGCCCTCATTCATTGCAAAATGAATTATGACATGGGAAATCACTCAAGTAATTTGCATTAAATAGGAAATTTGAAGCATGCAAGATTAATGACTCAAAATCTCCTTATGTGAGCAAGTTGATAACTTACAGCTCAAGATTGAATCTAAGCCATTGCTTTTAAAGCACTTAAAACTTCATCCATGGAAATTAGCAATTCCATCTCAAGTGTTGCGATCTGTCAATAAGCATGTATCGCCAACCTAATCTGTGCTTTCATTAATATTGGTGAAGTACACAAGACAAGTTTTTCTTAGAGGGAAACTTTCTTTATACACTTCATCACTTCATCGCTAATCCTAAATTTTGATGAAAGCATTTATGTGGTGATTCTTAGTCCATTGGGTTATCTTGCTTTAAAAAACTTTATCAACGGTTCCTTAGTCTTCTCGTTGCTTTCCTTTTTTCTTTATGCTAAACCTTCAGGATTTTGCCACATAGCTCATTCCATGCAGTGACCATTGCTTGTCGCTGATCTATTTTGTCTTTGTCCCACTCTTATCTACGATGCAGACATTTTGGTGATGATCTTTAGCCCTTAGTTCCATAGCCTAACTGTTTGTCACACATATCCTCCTGTCATGTATCACTAATTCGAACCTTGTACTAATGCTTCTATCTGCGACAAGAAATGTTGTGATGGCACCAGCTTTGGACATGTACAACCTGCATAAACCAAACATCACAAAAGACATTGCTCATAGGATCATATCATTTTAGCGAGAAAAATCCTTTTAGAGAACATCCATCGCTTATTGCCAATTTAGAGCTCAAGTTCTAAAACAAATCAGCGATGAGTGATGAAGTTATAACATAAGGTCTTTGTTCATCGCTAATTCTCCTCATATATTTTGCAAGAAATTAGCGATGAGAAGATTTACAACTTTTGATGTCCATCATGTATCACTGATGTGAGATTTTACATTGAAAACGTATCCGCGATCAAGTGATCACATCACTCATCGTCATTCCAAGTTTATCTTTTTTATGACCATTAGCGATGAGCGATAAGAACATAAAGACAGAAGTATCTCTCATCGCTATTATAATTTTGAAAACTTAAAAGCCATTAGCGATGAGCGATATTAAAAGGAAAACATCAATCCATTGCTCATTGCTATTACAATTTGTGAATCAATGAAAAATCAGCAATGAGCGATATAGCATTGAAGGCCATTGGGTCATAAGTGGGAACCTTGTAAGCACGTGCTCATTAGTTTGTTCTTATGAAGGGGACTCCCTAGGATAATAATTAACTCAAAAACCTCTAAGTTATAAAATACAAAGAGCGTAAGGGCTCAAAAATCCTTACCCAATTTTATAAAATAGAAAGGTTTGAACCTAGGCTAGAAAGGGTCAGTTACCAAGTGACAATGAATGACTAAAGATACATTAAAATAACTGGCAATGGGTAATAGGGAGTCAATGGCCCAATAGAATATTATAAGCTTTTGTAGATAGCAACCCTATATCCAAATGCAATAAGGGTTTTAACATGGAACAAAGAAAAAAAAAATTGAGGGTTCCATCACTCCCCTCTGCAGCAAATTTAAGGAGTTATTTCAAATGCAATATGACTTATTCTATAATCATATGAGTTATTTAAGAGGCATGATATATTTAACTAATTAAATTGAAATAAAACATATTAAATTAATAAATGGAAGCAAAATAAGAAGCATTTTTAGAAGCAAAAAAGGAAGCAACAATGGAATCCAAACTAGAAGCAAACCAGAAGCAATCTTGGAAGCAAAACTTGGCGTTATCTAGGAAGCAAAAATAGAAGCAATTTAGGTAGCAAACAAAGTAATAAACGAAGCAATTTTAGAAGCAACAAAAGATATAATAAAAGCCATATTAGAAGCAACAAAAGACACAAAAATGGAAGCAAAGCTAGATGCAATAAGCGACATTATATCGGAAGCAAAACTGAAAGAAAATTTGGAAACAAAATTGGAAACAAAACTGGAAGCAAACTTGGAAGCAAAATTGGAAGCAAACTTGGAAGCAACACAAGAAGCAAAACTAAAAGCAAAATCAAAAGCCAAACTGGAAGCAACAAAAGATGTCATAATGGAAGCAAAACTTGGCGTCAATTAGGAAGCCAAAAAAGAAGCTATTTTCGACACCATACTAGAAGCAAAACAGGAAGCACAACTGGGAGCGAAACTAGAAGCAAAAATGGGAGCAGACCTGGAAGCAAAACTAAAAGCCAAATTGGGTCTTAATTTAGGTGTTGTTTCTGACAGTAAATTGGTCGCGCTTCCCGGTGCTATTCCAGGCACTAAAGGAAGCGCTATTGCTTGCGCTACTTTTCTGACACAAAATTTGATGTTAAATTCGATGCAAAATCCAACGCAAAAAATGGCGCTGAAGAGAACATGCAGTTTGGTATCGAGTTTTGCGCCAGCAAAAGTGTCCAATTCATGAACTCAAATGCACTAAATTTTGGAGCTATTTTAGGCGCTAATTGCCTGTTTTGTTGTAGTGCTAAAAGGGGTTTAGGTTATCAACCTTCTCCTTTGTCTACATCTCTTTCATTTTCTAATGCATTTATGTCTTCCTCTTGTGAGCAATGATTTTTTTCTTCACAAGAGAAAGGTTTTCTTCCTACTCATATCCTCTATCTAAGCAAGAGCATATTATGTTGAGGCTTCTCAAGGCCCACTTTATTGCTCTTCCTCCTCCAAAATGTAATAAATTTCATAAACACAATCAAACAAATCATTCTTTTTGTGCATATTATCAAGTTCTTGGACATTCCACCAAAAAATATTAGGAATTGATCAATAAAATATAAAAACTTCTTGATTCGGGTGTTATCACTCCTCCATGTGTTGATGAACCTATTCCTTCTAAATTATTAAATTTATTATATTGTGTCACTCCTCACTATGTGGCATTTGTAGCCTTATGTTCTTTCTCATTTCCATTTATGGTGGTACAATCTTATGTACAATCATATTAATTCTATGGTGGAAACACAATATTTTCTAGTATGTTTATCCTCGCCTACACACTTGGGAGACAAGGATAAATAGTTTTGGACGTTTGCATCCTCCTTAAGGAACCCCTCTTTAGGATTCCCTCTCTTGTTTCCCCACCTTATTTTCCTTAAAATATCAGCATAGCAATTATGCTAACATTTTAAGGGGGGGATGTGCATCCACACATGGATTCACATCTATTGATCCTTGACTTATTTATGTGCCTCCTCCATGGTGGTGTTTTTCATAATTCCCCCTAAGGTGTGGTTATCAATTCGTGCCTAGAGACACTAAACTTTCTATCCCCCAAAATGTTAAACATATATGTGCTCCATGAAGTGTTAGAAATCTAAAATCACCTAGCATAAAAAATTTATATCCTGTGAATCTATGTACTTTATAATCCACCTATCAGAAAACAACTTGCTAGCATGTGGTCTTTCCTTATCACACTCATGGTCACCTAGCATAACACACTTGCTAGCTCATGTTCCATGGGAGATTTTAATGTACATGGCCCCTAGTAATAGACCAAGCTAGTGCCAAATTCATTTACCCTCCTTCATCTGTATTGATTTCTCCCTATCTATGTGTATGCATTCTTCCTTTGTATCAATTTATCAACTCTCTACATTCTTATCTCCCCTTTAGAATTCCTTTGTGTTTTTTGTATTCAGCATATTACTCTTGGTATTGAGACAACATTTCATACCCAGGTCTCCTTACCTTGCTAAGTTGGATTTTTTTTTATATAGTATGTACTAACGTTTTTTTATCTTTTTTTTCTTTGTGTATACTTCATGTACACTTCATGTTTGCTTCATTTTTATATCAAATGTTGGGAAACAAATAGGAGACTTTTTTTCAATGGATTGTTTCTCTTTAGGAGGCACAAAATTGATCCCTAAATTCCTCACCAAACTGTTGTCTTATGGTCTTAGATAGGATGGAGGAGAGGGAAGTGTGGCATATATGTCAAATGGTCAAGGTCAAGGAAGAATATCTGATTCAGGTTGAGGTTTGTTCATTACCTGTTGTGTAGGAGGAACAACCATCATAGCCACTAGACTAAGGATCCTTGCATGAGATATTGGTAAGGGATAATTGGGAAATACGACTAGATTTGAATTTTTGGTATTGATAAAAAGAGAAAATATTTATGAGGTTAAGTGGGTTGGGTTCGTTGAGGCCAAAAGTAATCAAGGGAAAATTTTCCATGAAGAGCCAAAGATTTTAAACTGCTATGATAGATAGTGTGTATTTATTCTTAAAATGGTAATTTAAGGCACTTATGGATAACTGAGGGCACCACATTCATGGAAGTAATCCATGGATGACCTAACTTCATACAAAATTGATCTAAGATAAGGATTATGGTAAAAGTAACATCCAACTTCTTAGGCTCAACTTGAATGGGGAGAGTTAAAGAACCTATTGTAGGATCCATCATGACCTCTCACTAAGACTTATGTGTGTTCATACATTTCTTGATATAGTTCATGCACATAAATAAATTCTTCTATGATCACATTCACTAAGCATACTAGATCAATGAGTATTCCCCATGTGGGTTTATCATTAACTCTACCATTAATGTAGAGAGGACCATTAGGTGCATGCATATAAGAATCAATATGAGTGAAAGTGATATCTGGTAGGATTTTAGGTTGTTCTTGGTGAGGATGGACATCTATCATGTTTACTATATTTGGTTCTAGTATCTTGTCAAATTCATCATTGATTTTTTCTACAAGATTAGTGGAGTGGCTCAATAATGGGTTGGTAAAATTTGCAATTTTTGAATAAGAGGCACAACTGATTTATTCCCTTTGTCATTTATATTGGCCAATTAGATGACATTAGAATTAATAAGGTCTTTCACTTGGTGCTTAAGATGCATACATCACTCAGTATCATGTCCAGGTGTAAGGTGATATTGACAAAATGCTTTTGCATTAAAATGAGGAGGTGAATGTTTGGTGGTACCAATAGGATGAATAGAAGGAAGTTGAATCATATTATTATTAATTAACATCATAATGGAATGAAGAGAATCAAGCAACTATGGAAATTCTTGATCTCTTGGTTTGATTGAGAGAGTGTTGTAGATGCAATGATAACTTGTGTTTGGATGTTATTGGAAGATGGAGGGGATATTATCTTGATAAATTGTTTAATTGCTTTTTTGAATTATTGATAATTAGGTTGATGAATGGCTTCGAGTTGATTATGAAGAGCCGATGAAGGTGAACCCTTAGATTGTCTAACTGACAGTTGATTATCATGAAGAGTTGTACATAAATGTGTGAATGATGTCTCATTAATAAAATGTTATCTTGAATCATTAGTTGTAAATTTCTAATAAAGACCCTTACACATCAGCATACAAGAGGGAATATGAAATTTGAGAGTAGAGGTCTTGGTATCACCCTATAAAATTGGTCACTTTCCTTAGCTCCTTTTTTACAATGAACCAAGTTAGTTAACGTGCCTTGGGGTCCAATGTTTGCTCGAAAATATTAAAGGAATTCATTAAAAAGTTGTGAAAAAGAGGTAATTGAATTATTAGGTAATGAGAAAGACTAATCCAAAGTCCTATCTTTCGATGACTAAGGGAAGATTTTAGCTAAGATGGCATCCTCAAAAAGGAAATCACTATGCAAAGCAATAAATGTAAATGCATGATTGTTAGGATCTCATTTTCTAGTATATTTCACAAAACGTGGTATTTCAATTTTTTTGTAGGATTGGTGTTTTTAGAATGAAAAATGATAATGTCAAGCGTCGATGCTATACTTCTTCCCACCCACATGACACTATTCTCGTGGGGTCATTTTGTCTAAGCCCTTAGGAGATCTGGTCGACGTCGAATGGTTTCTTAAGTATGTTCCCTACCTCCAATTGATTTTGCTTCGTGTTTGAATTTTTTTGTAATGAGGATATGTTTTGCAAGATTTGGTTTATGGCATGATCGGTTGGTGACATGTTTTGAGAGTTTGTAGAATGTGTAGGGCTATTGTTAATGACGAGTGGAATTTTTTTTTGAAAATTGGGAGAATTGCTATTTGGGGGGGAGTCTTTGTAGATAGTGGAATAAATTTATAAAGATTTCCACATGAAATCCGCAAATTAGTGCTAAGACCATGACTATATTGTGTATTGGATGTTATGACTGGAGGAGTGAAAGTGGGAATAGAAGGTGTAATTGTGGGAGAAGATACTTATTTTCTAATTTTATTTTGAGCATTATTGAGGATTAGCACAACTATTTTTTGTTGGAATATATGAATTCATTATATGAGATAGGTTGTGTAACACTTCTATTTCTTGCAAATTATTGATCAATTTTCTAAGGTAATTCACAATAGGGATAGTTTTTCCAGCCAAATATTCAGTACTCAAGTATAATTGGAGACTTTCCAAGTCTTTTTCTAACTTTCAGAATTTATCTTTAGGAACATGCACAATAGTAGTTTCTAATTTCACATAAATGGATTGTGGTGAAGAAGACATTGGTAAAGTGGGAGTAGGATTTGGATCAAATAATGATTGTGTTGTTGTGGTTCTTTGAGTGAAATATTTGACCAAATCAAGCTCAACACTAGAGGTAGTTGAAACATGGGAAGCAATGAATCTATAACATTGTCTCACAAGAGTGATTGATATAAAACACCAAGTCATGAAGCTCATAAATCAATTATAAGATCCAAGATGCATAAGTGTTCCTAAGATGGAGAGAAAGGGAGATTATGATGATAGGATAACAACAAATAATAAAAGATAGAAGACATATCTAAATGAAAGTTATTGAGATGGAACTATCACTGAATTTTAGGCAAAAATGGCAAGAAAAGGGTGAGGGTGCCCTAGTCCAAGAATGTGAAATTTGAATGTTTTAAGAGTTTGGATAAATGAGACAATGTGTATGGATTTCAAATTGTGGATTTTTAAGTCTAAGATTAGATAGAATTTTATAAATGTAAAATGCCCTATTTTTTATAATAACCACATGCATGCATGAATTTTATATTTTAAAGAATTTAAATGAGCACTAGGTTCAATTGACTTGATTAAATGACTATTTCTAAGATACAAAATATGATAACTAATTGAATCTACTTCTTAAATGATGAAAAGATATTTCTTTAAGTTTATGTTAGGAACATTGAATTACAAATATTTACTTTTTCAATACTTTAAACATATCATGAATGTACTTTGAACAAAAACACTTTCAAATAACCTATCATTCACCTAGATTTTAAAACAATATATACACAATTCAAAATTTTGCAAATGTAAGACATTGGGTTCACCAAAATTTAAGGGTGGAAAAAGGGATCTAAGGCCAATGCCTAACTTAAATCACACCTTACACCAGTGAACATTAGGGGGACACAAAAATAACCAAGATAAACTATTAGGCTACTATCCTCATGGAAGAGCCTAAACAATTAGTAAGGGTTTTGGTTCCCTATTTTTGGAATGGATGGATGAGTGAAGTGAATGTGTATGTTTGATGATGTGAGCTAGGTAAAATAATACAAAAGGAAGAAAATTGTCACAAAATTTGGGAAACACATAACAGAAGTATAGAAATAAAAAGCAAGGAAGTAGAGTTTAGGAAATATGGAACTTAGCATTAAATTTTGAGGTAAAAAATTATTGGACAAGGGTGAGGACACCCTTATCTAGAAATGGTGATTTTCGTATTTTCAAAGTCACATAGGAGCATCACAATTTATAGGTTCTTCAATGTTGGAATCAGCTTCTGAAGTTTGTGGTCTACGAATAATCAATCTTGCCCTAATTTGATGAAAGAAGATGTTTCAATGTTTGATCTAGGGTTTGATTCTTTGAGATATTAAATCTTCTTCAATCCACTTTAGACTTGCAACCTATAAGAAAGAGAAGAGAAGAAGTTTTGTGCCATATAGGGGCTTGCCTTAGTCAAACATGTCTTTGGTGTTTCCACCTCCACAAAAAGCTATGATGGTGTTGATAAAGAGGTCTAACCAGGTAGTTCGAGCAGAGGCAAATAGATAAAAATAAATGATAAATCACTATGTTGTAACTTACCACTCAAATATGCATTCCTTATTGGATTGAGGTCAATTGGCTCATTTCACATGAGGAGAAATTAATAGTTGCTTGAAGATCCTAAAAAGGTTAGTGTTCATAACAATAATAAACATAAAAAATGAAATATCTTACAATGTATAAACATTGATTTCATGATGTGTTGTAAACATGATTTTGACTAATAAAGTGTTGTAGAAAATGTTTCTTATTATGCTCTTGAAATCACTTTAGTTTCCTTTTGAATTTGTTTGATAGATAAAAATTTCATTAGGTGTTCAAATGGAGGGAAACACTTATATTTAAATGAGTTTCAGAATTTTTCACATTAATTATTTTTATAAGCTAATAAATGATTTTCAATTTGCAAACATATTGAGGCCAACAATAAAATATTAAATTTTGGGCCAAAATAGGGAGACAATGGCAAGGGTGCCCTAGTCTAGCCCTATTTTGAATTTTAGGTGCTTGTCAAATAATTAATTTAATTTCCAAAAATTATTTTAATTTCTTGAAGAAGAATATAAAATGGATGATTAATAAGCATAATTAGACTCAAGAACATAGGATGGAGCCAAACAGAGTGTGAAATTGTTAAGGGTGACAATTTACAACACTACAATTGTCACCCCTAACAATTTCACACTAGGTTTGGCACCCTATTTTGCATGTACAATTAATTATATTAATAATTTGTTCATTTCAAGGCTAGATTGAGAAAACAGATTTAATTCCATAACATAGTGAGTTTTGGGGGCCAAAAAATCCTAGACGAGGGTATTGGGTGCCCTAGTCTTATGAATTTGATTTTAAAAATTCAAGAACACTATTGTTGGCCTTTTTTGTTTATAAAATTATGCATGGTCATCCTAAGCCCAAAAATCAATTGGGATACATAAATAAACAAGGCTTTCCTTCTCATTTTAACATCTATCATGAATTATGATGAACTAGTCACTATTATGATGATGATGGATGATTATGCTCTAATAGTGAACATGCATGTCACTTCTTCTCTACATGCGTACTACAACTCTCTATCAAGTATTATGTGGACTAACCCTTGTAGGTGTTCAAGACAATTTGTTCCTTCATCAATTCTTTATGGCAACCTATGGTGTAACATCACTTCAACAAGGTTTTCATACCTAAGGTAACTTTATCTTATGTTATTCTATTTATTGCGGTCATTATTATTTACTTTGCCTATGCTCCCCTAAGAGCACACAATATATAATATCATCATCATTGTTGTTGTCGAGGTAGGAACATCAACATGACATTTGACTGTGTACTTTCATAAATTGTCACCCCTAACAACTTCCCATTATGTTTAGCTCCCCCTTATGTGCCTGGACCTAATCATGCTTATTATTTGCCTGTTTTATTACCATTTTTGGAAAATCAAATTAAAATTAGGAATTAAATTTAATTTATTTATTTAACGACAATTTAAAATTCAAAATAGGTTTGGTCAAGGGTGCCCTCATCCTTGACCACCCTATTTTGGTCCAATTTTCAATATTTTATTGTCGGCATTAATATGTTTACAAATTTAAATTCATTTGTCAACTTTTCAAAATAATTATTGCAGTAAATGAAGAAATCCATATAAATATAAGTTTTTTTCACCATTTGAAAACCCAGCAAATTGAATATCAATTAAGCATCCTAAAAATAAATCAATGCAATTCAAGAGCATAATAAGAAACATTTTACAACACTTTCATCAGTCAAGATTCATTTTTGTAATGCATCATCAAGTTTATTTTGTATATTAAGTAAGGTTGTATCATGTTTTATGTTTATTATTATATTGAGTACTAACACTTATAGGATCTCCTATCAAAAATCAAGTTCTCCTTTTATGAGATGTGCATTATGACTTCAACTAACCAAGGAATGCAGATTATATAAATAGTCGAAGCATCACATAAATACCTAAAGGTGTACATCATTATCCATATTTTCATTTTATTCAACCGATACATTCATAATAGCATTTAATTGCAACATCTATATTAATGCATATATTCATGAATCAAAACATATTAATAATGGCATGTGGAAAATTCATCGCCAGCAATTCACCGATGGTAAATTCACCGCCAAGTAAAAATTCACTACGAGCAATTCACTGCAAGAAAAATTAACCGCATTAATATTTTTAGTAAAATCAAAGATTTTGAAATATATATTTAAAAATATTAATGTGGTTAATTTTCGCCACGGTGAATTGTCGGCAGTGAATTTTACTTAGCGATGAATTTTTCGTCAGTGAATTTTCCGTGACGGTGAATTGTTGGCGGTGAATTTTCCGTCAGTGAATTGTTGGCGATGAATTTTCCTAGAGCCATTAATAATCAGTCAAGAAAGCCCGCATTATGCATGCATCCCAAAAACACCTCCAAAATGAAATGCATTCATCCCCTTTCAAGGGACTTGACATCATATCACACAGACATTTCAATATCATTTACACCAAGCATAAAAATAAAATAGCCATAGAGGAAACAATGAACCAAGACATAGAACAATAATACCAAAATTTATCATCTAACAACTCAACAAATACACAATGCAATTCTCCCACTAAAACAACATGCTAAGAATAGGTAGGCACTACATTTTGGCTCTCCATGGAATGCTAGCCCCTATGTATGCTTTATGTTGATGATAGCATGTGGGGTTGAACTCCTCTATAATATTTCTTCTTTCTCCCTAGCACTTTACCCCATGTACACTTGTGAAACTTATCCATAAAAAAAATCATTTATCTCTTTGCTATTCATGGGGCATGCATTCAAGTAGTTATTCCATTTACTCATCCATTTTATTTTTTGCTTCATCCAAGTCTTATTTTTTCACTCAAGATGTTATTTAAAACAACCTTAGGCCATCTACCTATTTCCATTTGTTCAATTATTTTTAAATATCTTATGATATGCACCATAGTAATTGCTTCAATAGGACTTTTCCTTGTTTTACTCATCATAATATCATAATAAATCGGGCTTTTTATTTTGAACTTGCTTGTGATGAAACAGATTTTGATTTTCTCAATTTGTTTCCACTTTGATTCTGAGGTGTTGTTGACCCACAATTCACACCCATAGAGCACTATCGGAATCACTAAAAGCTCGAAAATAATATGGATAGTTTTTGAATCCCATAGTTCTACCTCTCTATATTTATTTTGAAGAGCATATAACTTTTACCATCCTCCCAAAGTTCTCTTATTTTTGAAACCCTCCCAATTGAACTTGTTGTTGAAGTCAATATTCAGATACTTGTACTTAATTACTTCAAGAATATTTCCTTCAAAGTAAAACTTATGTTGGTTCTTTTTTCTATTGGAGAAAATAATCACTTTGGTATTGTTGATATTGACTTGCATCCTCACTACTCTGCAAAAATGTTCAAGGGACTATAAGTGCTCTTACAATCCATGAGACAATTTAGCAATCAAAATAAGGTCATCATAATAAAGAAAAATCCTTATCACAAACTCTCTCTCAAATGGAAACCATCTCCACCTTACAAATTTAAACATTCTTCAAGTTTTCCAATGTATAACAAAAAAGAGTAGGGGATAGGGGGAAGCCTTGATTGACCCAATGTCGCTCCTAAGATTTTTTAAATTCTTTTTCTAGGTATACCACCTATATCTAACTATTCTCAACTTATTTTTTTGTTATTTTATTGCATTAATAGCGATTTTATTGAAACAATAATCATTCCCCTTAGTGTGGCCTCCCCATATTTCTCTAACTTTAATATTTTTTACATGCCAATATAATTTTGGACCTCCCTCAAACCTCCAACCTCTCTCCCCTCTCTATCACTAATCAATTGTATAATCACCTTCATGTTGATAAGCGCAATGTGTCTTCTTCCTCTATCTTTACTCACAACCAATTTGATCGGCCTAGGGATATCTTTCTCATTGTTAAGAAATACATATCTTCTTCTTATCCTTACTACCAAGTATTTGCTCTAAATTCCCACATCAACTCTCATTTTTCACTTATCACTAACCCCTTGAGAATCCTACCACCCACCTCCCCAATATCCAATTACCTTAACACATGTTCTTCTCTCCCCATTCCATTTCAGCCCTAAGAAAATCTCAATAACTCCCTTGTCATTCATGATTGGGAAATAAAACTTGTTGGCATTTGGGATGCACACTTAGACTTTTGTACCTACAATTTTCTAAAGTAAGGTCTTGTCTTTGTAATCACCCCTCACTTTATATTCGTTACTAATTTTTCTTATTGAAATTGAAAAGGTAGTTTGAACTCTCCTTAACAAAATTTCCAAAGAAATTAGAAAAGATTGTGGCATTTCCCTTTGGCAATCCAAACCTCCCAAATGTAACATCCCAAAATTGAACTCCTTGTATTCAAGAGTTTATTGAGCAACAATGGCATTTTCATTTCCAAGGAAAACAGAGGTAACGCAATAGTTATCATCAAAAAATTTGACTACATATCTAATATGCATACCCTTTTATCCAATAGGAGCAACTACAAAATCATAGACTCCAACCCCCATCTCCAAACTAGCAAAAAAAATTAAATCTGCTATATCCCTTTCCTTTTTCTGACATCACCAAAAAGTCGTTATGCCCCTCTAAAGAGGTGACCCCTTATATCCATGGTGTCCCAAATATCCATAAATTAGGTATCCCCCTTAAGCCCATAATAGATACCATCAATTCCCCCACCTAAAATTTGGCCACCCATCTAGCTAAGCTCATCTCCCCCTTCACTAGTAAATCAAGCTCCTGCATCAAAAATTCTTCAAAATTTATTGATTTCATAAAAGATAAGAAATTAGATGAAAGTGACCTTATAGTGAACTTTGATTTTGTCTCCCTTTTTACCAAGGTCCCCATCAATGAATCAATCAAGCTTATTAGGAAAAAAACTAGTTATAAAATTTTCATCTTAGTTGAGTTGTGTCTTAGGTCCATTTTCTTCACCTCCCAAGGTGCAGTGTACTAGTAGGTAGATGGAGTTTCCATGGTTTCACCTCTCTCCCTTATCGTGGATAATCTTTACATGGAGCATTTTGAAGATATTTCCCTCTAATCCTTCCTGATGAAACACACACTTATACTGAGAGGGGGTGAATCAATATAAGACAATAGCAACACCCATAGCAATATCAATCACACAAGATCTAACAATTATGCAACACAAGAAGAACACATGATTTATGTGGAAACCCTTACGAGAGAAAACCACGGAAAATTATTGCTTATCTAAAACTTCTCATACAATCTTCATAGGCACAAACCCACTAGAGACATTAATCCCCACTTATAATGTGTGTAGGCACAAACCTACTAGAGACAGCAATCCCCATTTGCAAGATTTGCAAGTACCAACCTATTGGAGACACCAATCCCCACAACTGAGCATCGACTCAGTAAGAGACACCAAACTCTTCTAAATTGGAAGGCATCAACCTCTCCAATATCTACTCCAAAACTTTGTATTTCTACTCCAATTCTACCTTAATCTTTGCTCTAAATCTCCCTTATATCTCTGCGCAATTTCACCTTATATCTTTGCTCCAAATCTCCCTTATATCTCTGCTCCAAAAAGGTGCAATTTCTTATCCAAATTCTACTCCAAATTAGGCACAATGTCTACTATAAATCTCCCATAAAGGTTTGCTTTGAATCATGCACAATGTCTGCTATAAATCTACCTTAAAGGTCTGCTCCAAATCAGGCACAATGTCTGCTATAAATTTGCCTCAAAGTTTTGCTCTAAATTAGGCACAATGTCTGCTATAAATCTGCCTTAAAGGTTTGCTCCATTTCTTCTTAAATCTACTCTTCTTATCCTAATTTTTGGTCTTAAAAGGAATGATTTTGGATTTGAAGAACTTGTTTTCTATCCTTCAAAATAACTTGTATTTATATCCAAATCATGCACTTAACCAAAAGTAGGTCGGTCAAGATTTGACATAAAATTTATTTTAAATATTTAATTTCACCTTTCAAAGTAGGTCAGCCATCTTTCATAAATATTAATTTAATGTGAGGTCAATCATCCATGGGAGATAACACTTCCTTAAGGGGTCGGCCCCTTTAATTAATATTTTATTTTAATTTCTCTCTTTTAAATCTAGCGCTACCATAAGTAGATTGAGGTCGGCCATAAATAAATTAAATTAAACTCTTATTACTTCTTTTATTTTATCAATAAACTTTTCATCATGAAATTCTTCCTTTGCCATCAATGATAATAATTCTAACAATCTTGTCCATATGCCTTCTACATCAATGATAATATTTTCAAACTTCCCCTTCCAACCAAAGTGGTGGAAATGTTATGTTGATGATACCAACATATGTTGGCCTCATGGTCATGAAAAACTAGAAGAATTCTACTCATACATAAACAGCATAACCCCTTGTATCTATTTTATCAAAGCAAATAAAGTTGATAACAAACTCCCCTTCCTCGATGTACTTCTCATCAAGAAACTAGGTGGCTTCTTAAGTCATGGTGTCTTTTGCAAAGCACGGAAACATTTACCTTCACTCTGTCTTCCACCACCATCCTTGCCAAAAAGTCGATATTCTAGAAACTTTGGCTTTTAGAGATTTTATGATCTATGATGATGATCACATCGACCAAGAGATTTCCCACCTTATTCAAGTTTTTACGTTAAATGGATATAAAAGGAAGGATATCATCAAGAAAATTAATCAATCCAAAGCTATGTTCTCCCGCAAACCTAAGACCACGCTCCTTCATTCCTTATCATTGACCTCCCTCCCCTATGTTGGGGGCTTGTCCAACAAAATTGCCAAGATCCTTCTCAAAAAGGGTCTTTGATGCACCTTTAAGCCCATCTACAATTTTAAGGAATTGCATCCCCTCTCCCAAAGACCCTCAAGAATTACTTCTTAACTCTAGTGTCTACAAAGTGTTGTGTTCATGTAGCATCCTATACAATGGAGAGACGGGTCAATCAGTTAGTACCAGAATCAAAGAGCGTTATGTTGACATAAGACATGAGCGAGCCTTGAAATCGCCCCTAATAGAGCAATCCTTAAAGACCAAACACCACATTTCCTTAGAAAACACCAAAATCCTTTTCAAAGAAGACAACTACTTCAAGAGGAAACTCAAAGAGGCCACTGAAATCAACAATCACCCCTCCAACCTCAATCAAGATGGTGGTTGAAATTTAAGTATCACTTATTAACCCCTTTTAAATAGCCTTAAAAATCATTCTCTCTACCATTCTTGATTCCCATCATCTCGTTTTAGTTTCTTTCATCCCTCCCCATCCTTTTCCCTTATATTAATCTCATCCCCCTGCCTCCCTTCCCACCCATCCATGTTCCTTCTAAACAATTTGAAACTTAGAATTCTAGTGAAGAGGAAAATATATAGTTTCAAGATTCTCCATCCTTTTCCCTTATGTTAATCCCATCCCCCTTACTCCCTTCCCACCCATCCATGTTCCTTCTTTGCTTCTTGCAACCCCCCTTCCATCTTTCCTTCCCGTTATGTCCCTATTGTTAGTGTTCTCCCTTCTTGGGCCTGATGTATTTGGGGTTTGTGGTCTTCTTTATTCTTAGTTGTCTCTGATCTTTGCTTCCTTTCCCAACCTAAACCCTTCTCAACTTCAAATATAAATATATTCAAATATATTTATATCTTAGTTATTTCATATGGGATATTATATATGAATTAAATATATAAATAATAGAGATTTTTTCTTTCAATATTTATTTATCCAATAAGATTATTTGTTTTTAGTTTCAAATTCATTAGGGATAATTCTTTTTCTAAAATCTTTGTATTTAACACTTATATACTTATTTATTTATATACGAATATAATTATAACTCATACATACATACATCTATTTTTTGTTTTTTTTGTTTTTATTTATATCTCTCCTTATAGCTTAATATAATTATTTTTTATTTATTTTCTATTTATTTCACATATTCTTTTTAATTATTAATATTTATAAATATTAATATAATTTCTTACTATTTATTCATAGTTAATTTATATAAAAATATATTAATTAATGTGTTCCCTAACATAAAGTCATATATATGAGAAATATTTTTCCTCTCATTCTATTTTTTATTTTATGTTACCACATGGGATATTTATATGAATTAAATTTGGGCCTAATTTTAAATATACATTCAATAGGGTTGTATTTCTATTTTTTTGCTTAATAGGATATTTGTTTTAGTTGTAAATTTATTAGGATATGTTCTAAGTTTTTCATTTATTTTGATTAATATTTTATAATTATTTATTTAATTCTTATTTACTATAATTAATTTATTTGTTTGAATAATAATTTTTTTCTTTTATTTATTTTTAAGGATTTATTCTTTTTTAATGATCAAATTTATTCAAACAGCGTAGGATTTGTTTCAAGCTTGGCCTGTGTTATTCAAATCTTCCTTCTTCTCTTGCATTTGACGTTTGATTCCTGCTATAGTACTTTGGTCTATATGGTGGGAACGTAATAAACGCATATTTAGAAGGGTATCCTCTTCAGTTCAACATGTTCAAAGCATAATAGAAAAGTCACTCTCAAAAGTAGTGAATGTTTATGTACAAACTCATAAGAATATCAATTCACTCTTCACGGCATGGGATAACGGTATCCTAAAGAATTGAAGAGTATAAGCCTACCATTTATAGGCAGTTTGAAACAACCTCATAAGGCTAAGGTTGATAGGAGCAAAGTTAAATGGCAACTGCCTCAGCTAGGTTTCTTCAAAATGAATTTTGATGGCGCCTCCAAAGGGAATCCAAGAGTGTCAGGAGCAAGAGTTTGCATACAGGATTCAACTAGGAAGTTAAAAGCAGCCAAATCTATTGCCCTCCCTTCTGGCACAAATACTATAGCTGAGTCATTGGCAGTTCTTCTTGGTCTTCATCTTGCTAATCAGCTAGGTATATCCAAAATACATATAGGAGACTCATTAGTAATAATAAATGCATGCAAAGAACGTTCTTGTTATAATTGGCATCTTCAATACATAATGCAGAGTGTCTGGAGTTTAATAGACAAATTTGAGTCTTTTCAAATTTCACATATATATCATGAGGGAAATTGTTTAGCAGATCGGTTGCTAAACATGGGATGTCAGAGGGAATAAATATTTATTTCAAAAAATGTTGGTGAAATTGAAGCATTTCCAGATTTAGTAGGGATCGTGGTAAAGGAAATGGTGAATGTGTCAAATTAAGCATAGTTTAAGTACTAATCAAGGTTAGTCATCATCAATTGGCATGCTTAATGCTAAGAGGTGGCAAGCTATTGTCGACGAGAGTTGATCACCTTGGCGGGAGATTCCCGAATGTCTCTTTGATACTCCAATGAAAGTGTGTCGGAAAGACATTGTGTGGTCATCGTGACATTGAAGCATGTCTCCTCAACACTTCAATAGAAGGCCGGAGGAACATTGTTGGTGGGACTTCGGGGTTTCATCGAGACTTTGGTGCAAGTCTCCTCGATGGTCCGATAGTTGTGGCAATGTTGTGAGATCGCAGAGGATTGGAACTAGTAAAGGTCACAAAAATTGGGCATCGGGTTTGGAGTTATGGAGATTAGACCTCAGGCTTACCAGTCATTGTTTACCAAAAACAAAAGAGTTAGTCAAATTTCACTATGTTTGTTCGGGTTTTGGACTTCGATCTTATTGCTTACTTGTTGCAAAGAAGATCGGACTTTGGGCTTTGTGGTTGCGGCTTGCGATGATTAAGCAGTGTAAAGGGTATGAGGGATCTCCAATCCCCGACCCTCGAAAAAGGGTAATAAGAAGGTTTCGTGAGTCAGTGATGAGGCTTGTGCTCTACATGAAGATGGTAGCCAGTAAGGAGGACGTGTGAACCCCGACCACCAACAAGATCAAACTTTGGGCTTTATGGTTGCGGCTTGCGATGATTAAGCGGTGTAAAGGGTATGAGGGATCCCTGATCCCCGACCCCCGAAAAAGGGAAGCAGTAAGAAGGTTTCACGAGTCGATGATGAGGCTTGCACTCTACATGAAGATGGTAGCATGTAAGGAGGATGCACGAACCCCGACCACCGACAAGCTGAATGCAAACCTAGTGTTTTCGGGTTTCGATGTTTGGTCATGCTTCATAAGATCTAACATGCATTTCATGGAAGCAATATGAAGGAATTGAGACTCCCGACTCCCGATAAGTCTAATGGCATGGCGGGATTCTCAGGCCGGACTATTAGAGATTGGGCACTTTTGTAATTACTTAGGCCCTCTTGGGCATTTTTGTAATTACTTACTATTATTATTAATATATTATATAGGCTATTAGCCTTTTGCCTAAAAAAAAATATCAAGTTTATTCATTTATTTTGATTAATTTTATAATTATTCATATTGTCCCCATTATATTTTATTTATTTATTTATTTAAATAACATTTTATTTTTCTAATGGGTGGTAGGGTGGGCGTCCCTCCATGTTGGCGAAGGGAGGTGGCATTAGTTGCCAAGGTGGATGGGTGATGGGTCTTGGAGTGTTGCGTAGGCACTCATGCTTATATTAGGAAATGAGGCATGTCTTTTCGCATGGTACATGGTTTGCATCAGAGGATAGCTATGGCTCCCTCTCCAACGCATTGTCATGAGTGCAAATTTTGGTGAAGGATTTTCTCCCCTTTGCAAGGACAGCTTGCATGTTGGACGGGGTACCATTTGTGATTGGTGACGACGGCCTTGTGATTTGCTATTTTTATTTATTGAAAGACAACCTCATTTTGGTGAACGGCTTTCTCTACAGACAGGTGTGGTGTATGCAGGTGTTCTTCTCTCTTCCTGTCAAGTGTAACCATTGCAGGGTTGCTCATGGCAAAGGGTTCAAAATTTATCATTGAGGTCTCAGTGGCGGGCCTTGTGCGTTTTGGGGCTGATACTCTGATCTCGTTGAGGTCATCAACGAGGCAAGCAGCGTTCAGGGAGGTTACTGAACAGCGATTAAAGCGTATTCTACTAAATAATGACCTGTTGGTGGTGGTGGCTATGAAAATGGTTCTGGGCTCTATTCATTTGGAGTGCTCGGAGTATGGGAGGGACAATTTGCACGTCTCCTCTCGGTTCCTAGCATCTCTTTTGGATAGTAAAGTTCTAAAGGTAGAAGCAAAAAAATTGTTGATTAAAATGTTTAGAGAGGACTTGGTGGAAGGAGTGGACGAGGTTCTGAGTGCGGTGATTGAAGAAAAGGGTTGCCCGAGGCCCTGCGACATGGAGCAGTATCGTGCGGAGGAGAAGGTGAAGATCTTCTCATTCCTCCTGGATTTGCATGGGTCGGGTTTGATGCATCATCGGATGTTAGTGGTGGTTGCGGTCGAATTTCTTAAGAAATTCTTTGGGTTGCTAGCGGCAGGAGGCGTGGAGTAGAAATCTGAATTTATGGAATTTGCTAAATTAAACAAGTTTATGTAAGTTGGGTTGTGGGTAGTTTTTTGCTTTGTACAAGCTGGGGTTAGTTTTTAATCAGTTTCACTAGAAGCCCTAATAGCGTTACAGCCACGAATATGGCTTTTATGGTGTCTTTTTTGGTTGATACTATGTTGTTCTTGTAGTTAGTTTGAATTGGTAGCTGGTTCTGAAGGTGGTTATGTTGGTTGGATGGTTATTTGGTTTTTTGGGTGAATTTTCTCTGTGCATGGCAGGAATATGTAAATGCTTTATAATTAATAAAATATCTACTAATCTTGCATACCGAAAAAAAAAAAAACATTTTATTTTTCTAATTTGTGACTATCTAATAAGATATTTACTTTTTATCATAATTTAATTAAAGATGTATTCTTTTCAAAATAGACCTATTCTTCTATCTTATCCCTATATATATATATATATATATATATATATATATATATATATATATATATATATATATATATATATATATATGTGAATTTGTTTTTTAACTTCAAAATATATTTTTAATTGTTCTTATAGCTTATTTCATATATTTATTTATTTATATTTAATTTATATATGAATAATAATTAATTATTTTCCCTAAGCATAAAGTCTCGTATATGAGTATAATTTTTCTCTCATATTATATTTTTATTTTATTCTTCTCTATTTGGTCTCTCCCTCCTAATGTCATCCCTCTCCTCTTCCTCAGAGCCAATTACAGGTTTTTTTGTCTCTTTTCTCCCCCTCAATCTTTTTCAAACTAGTGCAAACCCACCACCTCCACATCCACTTATTTATCTAGATCAACTACTAATTTTCCATTTTATTCTCTAGTTATATCTCATCTTGATGGATCATAGAGTATGATCTGAAACCTTGATGTAAAAAATTGTTACACAGTTAAATCCAAAAATATTATTACATTACAAATATATTCTAATCATTCTTTGAGATTTTTGATAGTTTAGATCTATATATAGCAATCCATAGATCTCTATCTATAAGCATATCATCAATCTTAGGCTTCCACAACTCAAAGTTACTGTCAATAAGACTATCCATCTCTATTAGTGTTGATAAGACTATCCATCTCTAATGTTATCATTTTCCTATGACAAGATTTCCTTTTGCACAAGCTTCAACTCAAATCAAAACTAGATCAAAAAATCATTCTTAAAACCTAGGACCTAAAATGTACAAGCTTTTATACCAAGTGAAAAGAATCAAAGGTGTGAAATATGCTTCTTTCATTCATCTATGAGAGAAGTGTAAAACTAAATTTGACCATACGTTACAAGGAAATTAATACAAACAATTATATCATAAAACAATGACATAAAAAAATTTAAAAAATAATAATAAAAAAAAAAACTATTCAAAAGAAACATCTCACTTCAAAGCAACTCAATGTATTATTTGTAGTGTTGTAAATTGCACACACTTGTAATTTCACCTATGCTTTGTGTTCACTTTGGTGTTCATTCCCTTAGTGTTTGTGTAGACTCATTTCAGCCTTTGAATTAGTTATTTTCCTATCCAAGGTGCTCAAGCCTTCTCTTTTAAGGTCACTTCATGTCACTTTTGTGTTTATTTTATGTTTTTCTTGTCTCCTATCATTTTTTAGCGTAATTTTTCTGGACACTACTGTCTAGTGTGGATGCTCACATATCGCACTAACGTCCTACAACAATTTGTTGTTTGAAGGTTGTTCCTAAGCATTTTTCACTTGTCACCTTCCTGGATGCTTGAAATTAGACTTGTCAACCTCTTCCTTTTCCCTCCTCTCTTTTGAATACTCTCTCTTATTCATACACAACACTTTCAAGCTCTATTGCAATAGTTTATTCATGCTCTCTTTTTCTCTTGGCTTCCTCAAGTCTTTATATGCCTATACACAACACTTTCAAGCTCTATTGCAATAGTTTATTCTTGCTCTCTTTTTCTCTTGGCTTCCTCAAGTCTTTATATGCCTAATCACCTTGGGAATCACATCCCTTATCAATTCACTTTATTTATCATTGTTTTATTTTTTAACATTTAGAATAAGAACACACTATTTATTTATTTATCTATCTTGGCTATTGTGGAGGTGGAAACACAAAGCAGTGATTTTAGTGAGACATATCTCCAAATAGCGCCAAATATTTTTCCTCTTCTTTGTATTTGCAAGTCTTTTGAGAGCACTCAACCACATAGAGATTTGCAAGTGTTTTCTTATTTGTAAATTTGTTTCTATTGTTTATTTAAACATTTGAATCTTAGTTTATATTTCATTGTCTAGTATTTGTTGGCATTTTCTTGTTTTTGGGTTTCGCAAAATAACTGATTTTCACATTTCTTGGACACTTCCCACACCTTGCTCGTACAGACAACACAACATGTGAACTACATGACATGATGTCCTAGCCAATGACTTTCTCCTTCAAACTTGTTAACATCTATATTTTTCATTTTTGTAATTAAATTTTATTGATCTTTCTATTAGAAAATATTCTTACCAATCCACTTTTAATAATCATTTTAGTTATTTATATTGTGTTTATTAGAAGTTAAAATGGCTTATCTTAGTGTAGTTGGTGAAACGTACTCTCAAATGAACCTTTTTTCCCTTTTGTTGTAGTCAAATCTCCTACATTACATTATTCAATAATCAACATAATTGCACTTGCAAAATCTAAACTTTTACAGGTGTAATCACCAACATGTGTATGTGGAGCGATTCTGATAACATAATAATACATACAAAACTAATTATAAGACCTCCATCGGTACCAACAAACATATAGACAACTATCAAACCAAAAACCAAATGTGGTTTTCTAAAACCATGTGCCAAAATCTTTACAAGAGTAATCACCATGTATATCTAGAGTAAGTTTAACAACATAATAATACCTACAAAACTCACTATAAAACCTCCATCAATAGCATTTAACAATAAACAAACAGCAAGCCACACACCAAGTGGTTTTCCACAACCATTCAAGCGAAGATAGGAATATTGCCATTCTTGAATCTTTTTATTTAGTTTTTTCTATGTTCTTAACTTTTTAGAAACTCCTTAACAACAATTAACAAAAGCTCAATAACATATATGAAAACTTGATATCATCCACCACTTCCCCACTCTTACTGCTTTCTTCACTTAGTACAAAGCTCGAGTTGTCATTGATAAACAAATTAAGAAATATTTGAACACCAACTTCCTAAAGTTAAGAGAAAATGCAACCAAGTACACTAACAATTGTTTTAATAGCCTATTTTTTCCGCCAATACCATGTAAATATTCCTTCTTTCTTCGAGGGCCAACCATTTGTGTGTGCCATCATGTTGTTTGTTTGTTCAACACTTTGACACAAATCAAATCCATTATCATGACATACAGAAATTGCAGGGACTCCCCAGCGTCCCCTAGAGGGACTTCTAGAAGCCCCCTGGCCATTCCAGAAACATCGGAGCATCCCCTCAACATCTCCATATTTAGAGGGCATGCTGGAGACATCCCCTACTTCCTCAGGGCATCCCAAAAATGTCCAAACTCTATTGGTGGTGTTAAGAGAGTGGCAGGGAGGGCGTTTCAGATTCGTTTCATCCCAATCCTTGTTTTTGAAACTCTTCATTTTCAAGGTAGGGCACATCCCCGTGGAATACAAGTTCAAATACGTATAATTTTCTGCAAGCATCTGGTTCTACTTTAGAACAGTTACCAATTATTTTGATGTACGTGGGAGTACAGGATGAGGGAACTCTTCCCTCGGTATGTTCAAAATGAAGATATATGTTGCAGATAAAGAATAATGCTTAAATTAGTCTTGTTCTAGACAATCACTTTGCACTTAAGCAATCGCATATTTATGGACCCGTTACATGTCTCTGTACATTCTGTTAATCACATAAAAAAATCCTTCATTCATTCAATAACAATTAGACTAACAATGCATGTGGCATTCAAAAAATCTTTTAAGTAGCTCTATTTATGATTAGATATCCTAAAATCAACATCATTGTGATAGTTGACACTTTTTTCTTTAGTACGCAAAACTTCCTATATGCCAGAATCGTAAAAGCTCGTTTTTAGATATTTAAAATTATCAATATGATATAAATCAATAGTTTTAAATATAATTAATCACAATAAATTTGAGAGGCTACAAAGCAATTGAAGAATTTCCATGTCAAGTCACATTCCTTCACAAACACGAGTGATAGGAGAAAAAATGTTTATGCAGTCCCGGTTTTCTGCATACAATACAATGGCTGGTGTATGAAATCTTTGGACAAAAATAGTCAATGAATGCTCAGTATGTTGCAAACCTGATTTAAATTAACAATATCCATTCAGATGAATTTGATTACCAGCATATATTCATAGGGAACCCGAAGCAGGCAGATATTGCACAATATATTGACAGGAAAAACCCATTCTACTGCGACAAACTCAGCAATATCATGATTGCCAATGTAATAGATCATAAAATTTTACATTCATCTATTTTTGCGCTTTGATCCAGAAGAGTGAATAAAATTGTTCCTGGATGATCAGCAATGTTGTATACTTTACAAAACTGATGAAGGCCTTTGCTATTTTACAACTTCCAGCACAAGTGCCAGAAAGAATTGCCAAAAATATAGGGCTGGTGCACCACCTCCACAATTAAATGTGAAAAAAGATAGTGCAAACCAAAATTTGAGAAAAGAATGTCAACCAACATGTAATCACACTCTACCTTCTGCGACTAAGGAAAAACTCATAATCAGTTTGTTTGCTGATAACCGAAGCTCTATCTTTCTTGGCACACCCTCTTGCCATCATGGATGCTGTTTCTTCAAGAGTCTTCAACCGTTCTCTAAGCACATCAGAAGGATTTACAGAAATGTTTTCTTTCATCGCATGTTCATATTGTTTATTTGGCATGAACCAACCCTCAGCCTGCACATGGGGAAGAGTATTAAACTTGCTTGAATTGAACACACTTCTAATCAACCATCTTTGGATGTCATAAAACTTATTAAGAAGATTTAAAACAAAAGCCACAGGCAACCAGCTATTTTCAACTAATTTACTCTGGCACAGCATTTCAACCAACCAATGAAAACTTTGCCTAGAGTGCCATCCAAAACTTGTAACAGTTCCTGCATCGCCATATGTCATGTGGCCTAGAAATTGCACTAAAATACCTCAAATTGCAGAGCGTATGGTATGGATTTCTAAAAATTGTCAGAATAAATTGCATATTATAACTTTGGCAAGAAAATTACATGCAGGGTGCATAGTACACCAAGAAGAACAATACATTTTAGGGTACATAGTCGATGATACAAATTTATTTTCTGAAACTTTATATGGCCTCATCGAATCTCACCTTCCAAGGAAAGGATAACAAGTTAAACTAAATAATATCATACACAACCAATGCAAATGACTTACAAAACCACGGGTCACTAAACATGGTTTGCTCTCCAAAAAACAGGTCTACAAAGAATACCATGGAGACATTGACCGATGCAGAAGTCAAATATGTCTAATGAGCTAGAGATCCAAGTACCCCTAAGCTTTAAAGCACAATGTTAGAAAACACATATTGAACTTGTGTGCATTTCATTTTGTATTACTATTTTAGTAGTATTGGCAAACAACACTTAACAAAACTGGAAAGTGGAAACTTGTAAGCCACAAAAGTAGTGGCTTAGGTTCTATGCACCATAATCTCCAAAGATGATCAAAGTTCCCCAATCCAGTGGCCTCTGGAAAGCTTGTCCATCAGAAAGAGTTAATGTAAAGTCAAGCAGGCAACCCAATCTATAACAACGAAAAATGTTTTGCATTCGAACTGTTATATATAGGATACAAGTTACAAGAATGGGTGGCTGAGTCAAAATTCTCGTCTCAATAAATACCTTGCATAATAACTAGTAACATATCATGTCACAGACTACAATTAAACTATAAGTTCATGTAGTTAACACTTTTCCATGTCGGGGCATTTTGGGGATGGGGTAGAGAACATCCCCAATCCCCTGTTCTTTCTTGTTGGATGTTACCTATTTTTTAAACTTTTGGGACACCATGGTGTCCCCAAGACAGCCAGAAGATGTCATAAGTCCCTTAACAGAAGCTGTTTTATGCATGTTAATCTACAGTCAGATGTTTTTGAAATCTATGAAAAGTGTGTGCCCTTAGTGCATTTCCAAATAGCAACAGAAAGGAAAGAAATCTGTAATCCATGGACATGAAATGCAATTTTCTGTCTTGCTGTAACCATGGTCACCATTGCTCGTTTTGCATATTAGGGTTAATGATGTCATCATCCCGACTGCCAATTTTGTCAATGTCTGCTGCCCCCATGTTGATCTTGCTTTTGCTACACATGATGTTTACCACTTTGAATGCCAGATGATCTCCACAAAAACAACACAAAAGCTCTTGTCTGATAGGTGGAAATTCTGGCAGCATTGTGGGTCCCCTGTGGAACAATGGAAATAAGCAGCACCTCCATCAGTCAACTACTTTGGAGTTATAGCTATATCAAGTATTGCTGAACTTGAAGTCCCTGAGGTAAATTGGTGGGTTAATGGTGGAATGGAGATATGCCAAGGCATTGGCAGTTTCAATCGATACATGCAAGCCAAAAAGAATGTACAAACACCATTCCAAATATTTGCATCCTCTACTTCAAAACTTTTGGTGGAATGGAGATGTGCCAAGGCATTGGCAGTTTCAATCATAGCTCCGAGAGAGACTTATGAGTCTCCCTCGAATATGTGCAGTTCCGCCAAGCTCAGTCGTAGGCGTGAGCGTAGGCCGCGTCCGAGGTCTGGACCGGTAGCGCCAGACGCTTGGACGCGGGCACACGCGAGTCCCGACTGTGGGACGCGGCCGCGGCAGCAGCGGCCAAAAAGGCCAAAAACACATTAAAAGATAACATTTTTTTATTCTGTTTTTTGACTTATATCTTCTATTTCGCCCTAAAAGGGCACTCATTTCATTCATTTGGCAAAATAGGAGGAGAAGAGAGAGCAACCAGCAACTTGTTGAAGACAAATCCAAGGGCATATATCATTTAGGGAGCTTCATACCAGCAAGGAGGTGGATTGAAAGCTCATTACCAGTGATTTGGAGGAGTTTCTATTGCATTCCAAGCTAAATCTAAGAGGTAAGTTCGATTTTAATTGATTTTTTTGTGTTTTTTTAACAAATATTTCATTGTAATTTGTAAAATCACTATTCTTTTGAGTTTGCATATTTTTTTTACAAACCCTACTTGCAACTTAAATAATTTTAGAAACCCTATTTTGTGCAGCCACATTCATTTGCAAATCATACCATATTATTATTTTCACAATGTCTCATACCCCAGTCAGAAAAGACCCTGCTTGGAAACATGCTGAAATCTTTCCCGGAATGAAAAAAGGAGACGCCAAATGTTTCTATTGCAAAACAATATATCATGGAGGCATAAATCGATTAAAATATCATCTTGCACACATACCCGCCCATGATGCAGTGGGTTGCCCTGTAGCACCTATTGAGGTTGTTCGTGAAGTGCAGGTGCAATTAGAAACATTTGAAATGCAAAAAGAAATGAAAAAGAAACAGAAGCAGGAGTTGTTGAGTGTTGGAGTTGGAAAGGGACTTGGTGCTGTTGGAGATGCTTCTTCCATGCCTCCATACCGTCCTAGTGCTAGTGCTTGTGGTAGTGCTTCTGTTTCTGCATCAGCAATGCCTATGCGTACTCCTAGTGCTGGTGGCGCTGCTACTGCTAGTGGTAGTGGCAGTGTTAGCATTGGCCCTAGAGTTCGTAAATCTAGGGTGGACTCATATTTTGTACCACGCACTACCCCTGGTTCCCAACCGTCGCTTGAGAGCATGGGTTGGAACAAGGACACACATGATGCAGCCAAAAAGGCAATTGCAGACTTTTGGTACTACTGCACCATTCCCTTCCATGTAGCCAGGTAATTCTTTTTCGTTTAATTGTTTTAAAATTTATATTTAAATTTTAGAATCTAGATGTATCTCATTATCTCATTATCGAATTCAAATTTTACAATACTTATGTAACTTATCAATTTATTTATGACATGTTATAGGTCACCTTTCTGGAAAAACATGGTTGATGCGATAACCATATGTGGGGCGGGTTCAAAGCCCCTAGTGAAGATGAATTAAAGGGCCCACTTTTGACTCAAAAGGTGGCAGATGTGAAAGCACAATTAGAGGAGCAGCGCAAGCAGTGGAGCATGATTGGTTGCACCATCATGACTGATGGTTGGACTGATAGGAGAAATAGGACGCTGCTTAATTTCCTAGTTTCCTCCGGAGGTAATTGTACTTCCTTCAATGCATTGGAATTTGAATTTTATTTAGTGAATCACATAATTTAATATGGCTGATTTATGTTTTTTAATTTATTGAATAATTGGTTTTGCTTATTTTTTCAGGTGACACCGTCTTCATTAAGTCCATTGATGCTTCTGCCCAAATAAAAAATGCCACATATCTGTGTGAGGCTATAGAGGAGGTGATAGCTGATGTGGGGGAAGAAAATGTAGTGCAAGTGGTGACAGACAATGCAGCAAATTATGTTGCTGCTGGTAGGTTATTGATGGAGAGGCACCCTACTATATTTTGGACTCCATGTGCCGCCCATTGCATTGACCTCATGTTGGAGGATCTTGGGAAGCTCCCATGGATCAAAACATGAGTGGAAGCAGCAAAAAACGTTTGCAAATTTGTATACAACCACACATGGGTGCTTAACCTTATGAGGCAATACACGGGGTTGAGGGAGTTGTCTCGTCCTGGCATCACCAGGTTTGCAACAAATTTTATCGCGATGCAATCCTTGATTCGGTCAAGGGCAGCTTTGAGGCGCATGTTTACTAGTGAGGAGTGGTCTTCCTCATCCTTTTCTACAACTGCCGCGGTTGCTGCGGCTGATTGCATTTTTGATGAGCAAGGGTTTGGACGCAATGGGTGAGATTGTGAAGGTAAAATTTAATTCTTCATTATATTCTAATTTTTTAATCATATCGCGCTTTATTTGTTTATTTTTCAGTTACACTTGTTGAAACATGTTTGCCTGCGGTTTATTGAGCCCTTACTGGATTCTCCTACAAGTTGCGGATGGGGGAGAAGCCCTTGATGGGCTACAAATATGAGGGGCATGGATAGAGGCCAAAGAGGCCATTAGATGCGATCTATGGTGGGTTGAGGAGAAGTATAGATCCCATTTTGGGATATCATTGATAGGAGATGGCAAAACCAACTTCGCAGGCCCATCAGCATGTTATTTCTGAATCCGGCCTTCCAATTCCCACCCGCGATCTCAGGTCATGAGATAGAAATTCTTAGTGGGCTCTACGACATTGGGCGGATATTTGCAAGCTGTTACTACCTGAGGTAGTGCAGGAGATAGATGCCTTCACTAAAAGGCCTGAGGAGACTTCTTTACCCGCGTCAAATGTCTGAAGATAATAGGACACTAACATTACTGCAGTGAAATATATTTAAGGGGCATAATTTTCATCTCTTTATATTATAATTTATTATTAAATGTTGAACTTGAACTTGAAACTTGAAATGAGATTGATTTTGTTTCTTTTTCTCATCTCAGATAGCTGGTGGAATATGTTTGGTTCTGATACACCGAACCTGCAAAATATTGCCATTCGTATATTGATCCAGCCATGCAGTTCATCTGGTTGTGAGCGCAATTGGAGTATGTTTGAGCACATACACTCCAAGAAGCGCAATAGATTGACAGTGGAGAGGATGAACGACTTGGTATATGTTCATTACAATCTTCGGCTCAGATACAGGAAGCTTTTTGACCATGACAAAACCCCGATCAATCTAGAGGAGTTGATCCACAGTCTGAGTGGACCACTGAGGCTACAGATGCAGTCTTTAGTGATGAGGACCTTGATTGGGTGGACCCGGTGAGAAGGCGAGGTTGTAGCCATGGGCGAGGAGGAGGCTAGAGCGAGGCATAGATCGCATTGGTGGCGTGGCATGGAAGTCCGGAACCTGGTGAGAGACTGGCTCGCGTTGCAACATCATCGAGGGCCTTTAGAGCGCCGTAGGAAGGATCTTTTGGCTTATGCCGCCAGGGCATAGAGTCATAAGTTTTGTTATTTGATTTGATGTCATATTTCATATTTGTATGGAACATTTGATGTCATGGATTTCATATTCCATGAGTTTTGTATACATTTGACTAATTTTATATATCTAAGTATGTTATTTCCTTCAGCAACGCAACTACAATGTGTACCTTATACTTATGTAATCGTTGTATACTTATGCATGTGATAAAATTTGCTTTTATTTGTGTTGTATTCAATAAAGGGTGCTTGAAACAAGTTTTAAATCCTTAAAAATCTCTAAATTTCTAGGGTTTTTCAACTTTTATTCATTTTGCCGCGTCCGCGTCCGGATTCGCCGAGTCCCGCGCCGAGTCGCCCTCGCTGAGTCTGAGCCGCGTCCGCGTCTCGTTACTATGGTTTCAATCGATACAGGCAAGTCAAAAAGAAGGTACAAACACCGTTCCAAATATTTGCATCCTCTACTTCAAAACTTTTGGTGGAATGGAGACATGCCAAGGCATTGGCAGTTTCAATCGATACATGCAAGTCAAAAATAAGGTACAAACACTGTTCCAAATATTTGCATCCTCTACTTCAAAACTTTTGGTGGAATGGAGATATGCCAAGGCATTGGCAGTTTCAATCGATACATGCAAGTCAAAAAGAAGGTACAAACACCGTTCCAAATATTTGCATCCTCTACTTCAAAACTTTTGGTGGAATGGAGATATGCCAAGGCATTGGCAGTTTCAAACGATACATGCATGTCAAAAAGAAGGTACAAACACCGTTCCAAATATTTGCATCCTCTACTTCAAAACTTTTAATATTAATAAAAAAAGTTGTCAGTCATACAGCACATTACTTGCAAGTTTGTCTGTATTCATTCTTTTAACAGCATAAATGGCCTTGTCACTATCAAGTATGATGAGTCAACAATATGTACCTTCATCAGTAAATCCTGTGGTTGTATACTTATGCTCTAGACTCTAATCTTCTAGGATAACATTTCAGCAAACCTTCAAGGAAGATATCTCATACACCATACATTATGACAGGGGTGATTGATATTATGGTTTTGAAAATATCAAAACTGGAAATGCAAACCATGATTGACATCACTTGCTGAAGGTTTTGCAAATGGGGTTGCAAGCTAAGTAGGCTTAACCTTGGAGAAAACTCCATGGTTAAAAGCACGCTTGAGTTGTAGTACTGGGACGGGTGACCTCCTGGGAATGCCCAATGCTTCACCTCTGTGAGCATCACCTAGATGCAATGAGTGTTAAGTGGACCATTTATTATCATGAGAGATGAGTTCTTGTGAACCACTACTCATAAAACTTGGATCAATGAGTTTGACTCGAAATACTACACGGTTGAATCCTGATAGCAATATCATAATTTGACACGTGGAAAATACCTCCTCCTTATCAATTGATGATCTAAAGGGGCTCTATAATGAATGGTTCATAAGGCACAACACTTGCTGAAGGTTTTGCACATGGGGTTGCAAGCTAAGTGGGCTTAACCTTGGAGAAAACTCCATGGTTACGCGCGCTAGAGTTGGAGTAGTATTGGGATGGGTGACCTCCCAGGAAGGCCCAATGCTTCACCTGTGTGAGCATCATCTAGATGCAAAGAGTGTTAAGTGGACTATTCATTTTCATGAGAGATGGGTTCTTGTGAACCACTACTCATGAAACATGGGCCAATGAGTTTGACTCGAAAAACTACACAGTTGAATCCTGATAGCAAGATCATAATTTGACATTTGTTATGTTTAAGATTTGGTTAAAGAGTTGGTAATGCTAAATATAAAATTGAGCATATTGAAGTCATTTGAGATGTTTGAAAGGTACGTTTCAATTGGGTATTTAGTGTTACTTTTTTATCAGATTCATTCAGTTTGTTCAACTTATTTGTATTCATTTTTAATATATTTGTATTTTAAAATTAAAATCTTAATTTTTTATATATTCTTTAGAGTAGAAGTATCCCGCAATCCCCAAACCCAGAAAAAGTTTTGGCATCCCCAAAATCTCAAAACACAAGTTATTACAAGCCTACAAATTATCTAAGTTCAAATAAATATATAAATGAATGGTACAAGCTAGCACACATCCAGTTATGACCACAATACTGCACGTCAATATTAGAGCATTTCAATGATGTATGGTAAATTTGGCAAGCAATAAATATGCTCTGGACTCTAATCATCTAGGATAATATGTCAGCAGCCTTCAAGCTAGGGTACCTCTATTGCCATATCAATAATTGCAAATAAAAACGATGATTAATATTTTTTATGTTTTAGATTTGGTTAAAGAATTGATAATGATAAATTTCAAATTCCGCACATTGAAGTGGTGCCACAGGCTTGAAAGATATATTTTTACTAGAGAATTCAATATCATTTTTCTTTTAATTTTGACTTCATCTTTAAATTAATTTTAGTTATTTTAATTATTCAAATCTTAATTTTTATATATTATTTTTGTAGCCATCCCCACATCGTCCCCAAAATCCAGAAAAAGAATTGCCATCCCCAAAATTCCTTGCCTTAATTCAGAGAAACACTAAGTACCGTATATATACCTACAAATTAGCTAGTTTAAACAATAATGAATGAACGGTCTAGGCTGGCAAGCACCCAGTTATAACCACAATACAGCATGTCAATATTTGAACTTTTTAAAGATGTATTGCAAATTTGGCAAGTGTTAAATATAATATGGCTTAATTATTTTGTTTTCCTCCATTCCTTCAAGTTATATCATTTCTTTCTTAAATAATCGCTGGCACAGACCAATAATCAATACAGATTAATATTCAATTAATCAAGTTAGAACTCTGGTCCAAGCACAGTAGATATGATCACTACCTCCTAGTAGCAGTTTTGCTCACATGTAGATATGCAATATTCTGAGGGAAGGAAGTCGTGTGCACAATGCTTTGCTTAGGGCCATGCCACTTCTGCATACACAGTTAGCACAACACAACAAACACCTGACAGTGAGCAACTCTGCACTAATGTGTTTGACAACCATCAATGACAAACTCAACACTTGGGCATTGGAAACCCAAATGTTAGCAGTTCAACAATTGTGCACTCAACACCTAAAAATGAGCAACTCAACACTTTGTATCACCTAGAGTCCCAGATGCCTCAACCTCCCAAACACCTTAACTCCCAAACAGTTCGACTCCAGACAGCTTGACTGTGAATAGTGTTGTACCCTAAGCACGTTCGGGTTCGACGGGGTTCGGGTACGCAGAACCCGCACGGGTACGGGCAAAATTTTTTTAGGGGTTTGGGTACGTATGGGTACGTGTGTGTATATATATATATATATATATATATATTAATAATTTAATATATTATAAATCTATATATATGTATTATATATACAAAAAAATAAGAGAAATATAGTGAATTGTAAAACTAAATCATTTCATAGTATGATACTTGATCAACAAAGGTAATGAAAACTCAAATGATTAGACATTGATTTTTTGTTAATTTTATATCAATTCATTTGAATTCTCAATTCAGCTCTAATGTATTATAGATGATTATACCATGAATATGGTGAATGCCTTATCATATGAATATTTGAATTTTTCTATATGTTTAAATTTCTGCTATTTTTTCAATTGCTAACCCCTGGAAAAAAGGCCTCCTGTTCCCTGTCATCACTGAAATGTGTCCCACTGTTTCCTACCATTCCCATCTCAGAAACTTGGTGAACAAAGGTGTTTTTGTCAGACATGGATATTATATTTTAGGCTCCAAATCTAATGATGTAACAGAGGTTTGTAGAAGAGATGAAACTTCCTATCACGGTGGGCCGCAATAATCACATTTAAGGTGACTGCAAAATAATTATGTATGGGTGCACCCCTCGCGGCGCATCAAAGACGCAACCTACTTAACCCTCAACCCTACGCTGTCGGCACGACTCGCGGCGCACTCCAACACTCTAACCCATTACACCGCACTACATCTAACCCAATAACCCCCGGGCACCTATTGCTGCACGACTCGGCGGCGATCTTACACGGAATCTACGACGACCCTCGAATCGGGTATGCACTAACCGGTTCGGTGCCTCGCGGTAATGGCATCCGTAACATAGGTTGTACCTAAACCAATTTTTTTTTGCTTCACTAAGGCATTTTGCTACATATAGTCTTAACCTTGTTAAAATGATGTCAGAAGGTCATTTTTGGGCTTTTCAAATATGGAGCTTGTGTCAGTTTCATGTCAGTCTGTTACTGAAGAATTTTGAGAAAAGTGAAAATCTGAAGGAAGATCGTCAATTTTTTCTATTTCTGGAGAGGGGAGCACATTTTCTCAAAAGGCACCCTAGCTTTTAGGGGCCTTCGATCTTGTTTTAGGGTCTATCACCCCAGCGCACATTTGTCCAAAGATCATGTGACTCCTTTTGCAACGAAATACTGCCTGGGCCAAAAGGACCTGTTTTGCTTGAGTTATGGGAGATATAGCGGAAAATGAGAGAAACGACAAAATGGCTAACACTGGAGGGAAAAGAGCAGCTTTTGAGAAAGGCTCCCATCTTTTTGAGGGGTCAAATGAAGGTTTTTGACTAAATGCCACCTGAGATGTTTGTCTCACATTTGCTCAAGCTTCGCAATGCATCCGTCAGTGGGTGAATCTGAGTTGTTGGATTGCCTGAGCCAGAGGTCAAACATGGAGTTAAATCTTGGCCAAAATATCAAGGAAAAAGCAAAAGAGCACATTTTCAAAAAGGCGCCTGAGCTTTTGAAGCCTTTAATGCCTTCTTTTTGGTGATCTCAGATATTCAGCTTCTTGTCCTGCGGCACCGGCCCAAATTATCCGCTGGTTCGGTTCGGCCTAGTCAAAAGTTGGATTTGTCAAAATTTACAAATGGAGTTTTAATGTCATTTTGGTCGTCCTTGGTAGGGGCTATCTCCTCGAGGGTAAAAGAGCACCTTTCAAAAGGGCACCCATGTTTTCACCTCGATGATGTTTTCTCAAGAATGTGCCTTTGCAGTTATCATGTGGAATGAAGTTAGCTCCGCAGTGAGCCAGTTACCCAGTCCTGAAACTTTGTCAGTCAGAAGTTATGGAAGATTTGTTTTTCCCTTCGTACGAGATGAAGATGGAGAAATTTTGACTAAGTCTGAGAAAAAGAGCAGCTTTTGAAAAGGGCGCTTGGATTTTTGAGCCTTCAGATCTTAGTTTTATGGTCTACAGTCTCAAGGAGTCTTTTGATCAGTTTTTGTCCTGCTCTGCAATGCACTTGTCAGCCAGTCAATCGATGAGGTCAGTCAGCCAGTGTCAGGGATTGAACAGAGGTCCCAGAAGAGGTTCAAATTTCAGTTTTCATGAAAAATGGCTAAGTCTAGAGAAAAACGCCAAAAGTCAAAGATGGTTTTTCAAACTTAAAACCACATGTGCGCCTAAAAAAGGAAGTTTGGATATTATTTAAATATTTGAATTTTGACTTTCAGTTCAACTGAACGATTTATGGGTTGTCATCTCCAGTTAACATCTTGGCATGTTGAGTGCTTTTTCAGTTTTGCATGTTGAGTTGACTGATTTGCATGTTCAGTTAACTGACTTTGCATGTTGAGTTACTGTTTTGCATGTCCACTTAACTGAAGTGCATGTCAAAAGTTAACTTGAGCTTTAATGCATGGCGCATATTTGAGTTTTGTGAAGTTGGCGCTTCAATATGGATTTTAACTTCAGTCTCTAAAGGTGACGCCTTAGTTAGGATTTCTAACTAAAGTTCCTAAAGCATGGATTTTGAGTTCTCAAATATGGCGACTTAATATGGACTTGTCAACTGGTGTTTGATATGCATGACGCTTTAAATGGATTTTGCAACTGAAGTCTTAAGATGGCGACTTTTAGTCTTAAAGCATGGCACTTTATTTAGGGCATTTTAGTCTTCAATTAACTGATTTGAGAGCCAATCATTGGCTAGGCGTGGATTTTTGAGGTCTAATCACAATTCAAGTGCCATTTTTAAGTTTGCATGCATTTGTTACAAATTTTAGTGATGAAAGTCTATTTATTCAAACTTAGTCGTCCATTATTCTTCATCCCAAGCTTAGAGAAATACATTCTTCTTGAGCAAACAGTGATTTGAAGGTGCTACAGGTGTTAGATTTCAGCGTTCTTTGTAGCAACAGATTCAGTTTGTTCAGAAGAAGAATATTCCAGACTTTGTTTTCAATTTGCATGCAGGTTTCATCTAATTCAAGACAGAGATAGGCGAATTCTACAGAAACAAAGCAAATAAAACCTACTTTCTTCTGTCTTATTTCTTCTATTTCTCATCTTAGGTACTTTCTTCGCATGTCAAAGCAATTCAGCATATTTTCAGAATTTGATCATCTGGGTTTGTGTACTTCAACATTTGCAGCAAAACCCATGTCTTAGATTTTTTCGAGAAAATTGCCCCGCAGCCTTCATTCTGAAGCTCTGTGCTTTTTTCGGAGAATCTCTTTGCATGTGGGTCTGAAACTCAGTTTTTCGAATTTTTGTTGATCTAGGTTGTCTTAGAATTTGATTCTACACAAAACCCACGTTTCAGAAAAATTTCGAAAACATTTCCCGCCATAGGCCATTTTTAGCCTTGTCTAGAGATTTTCAGTGTTTTCGGAAAGTTGTCCAAATATATTCGACTTTACAGTCAAAAGTCTTCATTTTCAAAATACAGTTCAATCTCATTGATTATAGAACCAAATCGGTTCTTATACATGATTTTGTCAAAACTTCAGACACGGATTTAAGTCATGTTTATCCAGTGGTTAACCTGAGCAGTTTGGAGGGTGTTAGCAGCAATTCATTGAGAAATCTTGAACGTTTCGGGTTGCTGGCAGCAGCATCTATTCCCGTCACCGCTTTTGATCTCGAGTTTGTTCTTGCTTGCATCAAGCATTATGACTCGTCTTCACGACAAATCAGATCAGCTGATGGGAGAGTTATCTGCAGTCTTAAGCCAAAGGATGTAGAGAAATGCTTTGTTATTCCTTCTCGTTCAGATAATTTCACTGTGGTTATTGAGGCCTGTGAGAAGATATGGAATGGAGATCAAGAACGTTCACAGAGAAAGGTGGCTCAGAGATGGTTGAAGGTTCAGAAGACTAACATGCCTAAAAAGGTTGGTCGTGGTGAATTCAAGGACGAGTTTGTTGTTCTGATAACTCTGCTTAATCGAGTTACAGGTCAAGAAGATGCTAGCACTTTCCGACCATGGATGTTTTGCATCATTTCCAGAATCCTTGATGGCACAAAACATTTTGATTGGGCTATGTTGATTAGTGATTGCCTATATCAGCAGATTACTAATTTTCTCAGGTTTCATGAGTTTCATATGGTGTCTTACTTGGTCTACTTAGTTGCATTTCAAGGCAGCTATAAACACCTAAAAACTAACGGGACTCTTGGTGTTCAGCTTGTTCACGAGTACTATTCTCAGTTGGAGTTTTCTAAATCTGAACAAGATTTCCGAGCAGTAAATGATCACTTTTCCATGAGGACAGTCAGAGATCTTGACAACAAAATACACATCCGTATTTCTACAGAAGCAAAATCAGCGATGGAGACTTGGGCAGATTGATTTATCCAATTCCCTACCTTCACATACATCCGGGTTTATGGATATGTTGGAGAGCCTCTGATGTTACCAAGGTATCCCTCAAACAAGATCATCTTCATGGAATTTCTCAGACAATGTTCACTCCTTTCTTCGCAGTTGTCATAAGTCTACAACTACTTTTCCATTCAGATTGGGCATTTTCACATGCAAAACTGCGGCAGATGCCAGGCATATGTCAACTGAGATGGAGAGATTCAAACTTAAGTTTCATACTGAGAGGCGTTCCTATGATCCTTTGGGTCATTATGCAGCTAGGTTGGAGCGAGGGATTGCACATAAGCTAGCACTTGAAGATTTCTGGTCTAATTGTGAAGATGAATTTGAGGTTCGTCGTCGTCACTATTGTAGACTCACTATTACTCAGCTCTCTGATTACCTATCAGAAGATGTTGATGGTCTATCAGATGATGATGAAGAGGTTCTTCTCAATTCATATGTCATGATCACTGTTTCAGAGCTTCACTTCGCCACTCAGATTGGTATGCAAGGAGAATGTTTCCGTCGGTATGTCTTTTCTTTAGATCGGGTTAATGAGACCGCGCGCCTTTTGAAAGTGAACAAAGGCTTAAAAAGTCGGCCTCGCTACAGAGTCACGCTGGGATCTTTTCTTCATTACCTTCTACTTCGAGGTCAAGGCCTCGGGTTAGGCTATTGTAACGCCACCTGAAGGAGTTAGACTCAGTGGAAACATAGGAAAGAGGGATCATCAAGTTGCGCTGAAGCGTATGTAAGTGAGAATGCACTGAGATCCCAGTTGGAGATGTACTATTCAGCAAGCTCTTCATGTTTCACCTCCTAGTTCAACACATGTGCAGCCTATTGATATAGATTCAGAGCCTGAGATACCAGTTCGAGTAGGATCAAAGACAACCGAACCACCACAAGTTGATACATCAGGGACACTCTCTCCTCGAATTGATAATATTGTTCAGTCTTGTTGGCTCGAGAAAAGTTTGGGGAGACAAAGGCGAGAACCTTCATACAATCTTGATTTATCTGAGTTCGATGAGCCTTATCAGAAGAGGTCGAACAAGAAAATCAAGAAGCAGGTGCATATCGAGAAGACTCCAGAGTCAGAGATTGTTATAGAGGTTTCTACTCCTCCAGAGGGTAAGAGCCTAGATGAAGTTGAAGTCGATGACTTTACTTTCACCAAGGCCAATCTTGGCAAGACCACTCGAGAGACAGACGTGAGCCTTCTTAAAATTGTCACCAATAATCTTGAAGAACGCATCACAAAGGATGGAGAAGATAAGGCACTGCTTAAAGCTGAGAACAGTCAACTGCGACAATATATCTTTGATCTTGTCCACAGAAATTCGAGTAGAGCGCCTGTTCTTCCATAGAATAAACCTGCAGAACAACGAAAGTTGGATTAGTTAGTCAGTCATGGCAGACTTCTGGACAACTGGATTGAAAGCTTCATTCTTACAGGTCAGCGTCTTCTTATGGATTTGTATCAGTTGAGGAGTGATGCACATAAACTTCGTCAAGGCATCCAGCTGCTCGAAATTTCAGTTGCAAAGAGTTTGGCCAAGGATCAAGTTCTTGTATCTCAGTTGTCTGTTGCATATGATGCTTTGGAGCTTGATGAAGATAGAGACAAGGTTTTCACTTGGAAAGAGCAGCACCTTTTCGAAATGGAGATATGTGAAAAGATCTCTACCAAGTTGTTTTCACTAAAAGATAATGTTGTCGGAGCTCTTGCACTTGTCAGTGGTTTTGTTGTTCAGATCCCGTGTCATTATCTTCTTGAGGATGGCACATATATTGAATTGAACGTAGTGCAAGCTGAGTTCGAAAAGCTGATTCGTGATAACCTTGAGGGAGATCCTATGGCAGCTAAGTTAGAGAACATTTCAATGATTTCAGCTAGTTTCAAGAAGGCGGCTGAAGATGTCAGAGAATGCATGCATACTATCAAGGAGAGTGACAGGGAATTGAAGAAACAGATTGTTGTTTTGGACAGTGTTAAAGTTCCAGAAGACAGAGTGATTGATGAATTCTTGGTCGAGGTGTTGGACCGAGATGACTTGGAGTGATCTGCCAGTTGGAACCTGCAATTAGTTTCGAGGTTAGAGTCAAGAGCAGCAGTTAACTCGACTTTCAGTCTGCAGTTCACTTGCTGATTTCATACATGCTTATCTCTTCCTTGGGATTATCTTCACAGGAGTTAGGATTAGGGTTTTTAGTTAACTGAGGTTAGTGTTCCAATTAACTTTGCTTTCAATAAGGACGTGCATGCTTGCACATTGTCCATTTAGATTAGATGTACCGGTTAACTGATGGTAATTTTCCAGTTAACTATATAGTTTGCTTTGTTAGGGTTTAGCAATAAAATCTTGCATGCATTGCAAGATTGTAGTTGACTCAAGGTGATTTTAGGGTTCCGTACACCTTTTGATGTCTATAAATAAGAGCTTTTGCTCATTTGTACATAACTTTTGCACGAGAGAAATATATGTTGTGCCTACCTTGCCTTCAATATTGCTCGTTCTGTATCTGTTCATGTGTATTTACTGTTATGATGAATTGTTATGCCACTTGGGTTTCATGCAGTTATGATGGTGAATTCTTTCCTTAGTTAGATCAACTCTGTTTTGTGTTCAATAAACTTGTTCAGATTGAGCTGATAGATGTGCCACCTTGCCTTCAAGTTGAGAATCTATTCTTGTTTATCGTATGGTGTTTTGTGAAAAATAAACTTGTTTAGATTGAGCTGATAGATGTGCCACCTTGCCTTCAAGTTGAGAATGTATGCTTGTTTATCGTCAAATAATCATTCCTGCTCCATTTCCCCATGCTCTGTTTTCTTGAGGAAACTAGATAGTTTTAAAGTAGTTAGCTTAGTTGTAGTTAGTGATCTGTGAAACCAGAAAATACTTAGCTGCAACGTATAGAGTTTTCGAGAAAGCCTTGTGCCTCTTACAGCTGAGACAAAAAGACAGGATATAGTTTAGTTTATTTCCCTTTTCAAGTACTTT
>VDFB02373365.1:271357382-271422821 GCA_007258455.2 Sequoia sempervirens
GGACAATTTCTATGGAGCATAGCCATGGATAACCAAGCTTCACAATGAATTGATCTGATGTTGGGATGATGGAGAATGAGACATCTAATTGTTTTGGTCCAACTCTTAAAGGAAGGATGATTGAACCTATCATAGGGAAAGAAAAACCATTATGCATTTTTATCCATACTTTTGTTTTATCATATGTATCTTGATAGAGTTCATACAAAAGTAAGAATTATTTAGTGACCACATTCTCTCCACATATGGGATCAATTAATATCCCATTAGTGGGCTTGTCATTGATTCCGTGGACAATGTAAAGAGGACCATCAAGTGCCTTTTTTATTATATCTTCTTATGAGAAAGCAATGTCAAGAGGTATTTTAGTTTGGCCCTTACAAGGTTGAATTTCAATCAATCCAACCATATTATCCATAGGAATTTGTTCATTAGTATCCATGTTGTCATCATCTCTGTCAACATTCATCACATCATTCTTAGTTTCATTAGCTTTGAAAAATGAAATATTATGATTTGGCATGGGTTTGGTAAAGATTTGAAAGTTTTGATTGGGAGGGGCAACAGACTTATTACATCAACCATTGACACCACCAATTTGAATATGATTAGAATCAATGAGGTCTTCCACCATGTGTTTAAGATGATTACAATGTTTTGTATCATGTCCATTTTGATGGTGAAAATGACAATAGGAATTTGATATAAAGTTTGGAGGTAATGGCTTAGTAGGATTAGGAGCTTTAACAGGAGGTAAGGAAATCAAGTTCTTTTCTAGAATTTGTAACATGGTGTTATGGAGGGTATCGGGTAAGGGAGTAAATTGTCTATTCAGATCCCCAAATGTAAAAGGACTTGTCTTCTTTATAGCAACCACTTGGGTATCAATATGTTGGGTTGGTTGAGGGGGATTTAGCTTAAGATATCCTTTATTTTATTTCTTGAAACGTTGGTAATTGTTTCGAGTTGCGGATTCAAGCTTTTCAAAATGGCTAGAGGTGGGTTTTATTTCACAACTACTAACTGAGTTTTGATAATAATTAAGGGTGGTACACAAGTGTATGAAGGAAGGAAATTTCATCATGCCAATATTATCTTGCATCTTATCTGGTAAATTCTCAATGAACATTTGTTGAAGGTGAGGATTAGAAATCTTTATATTTATTTGGGAATAAAGCAATTGGTAGTGTGAAATGAATTCAGTGACCTTTTTCATCATCCTTTTGCTTGCATGCTATCAAATTAGATTAGATGTCATCTTATGGGTCATGTGCACTTGGAAATGGTTGATAAAAGGCCTCAACAAGTTCATTGAATGAATGAATTGAGTTATTTGGTAATGAGAAAAACCATTCTAAAGTGGTATCTTTCAAGGATCTACGGAAAAGATTAGCCAAGAGCTTATCTTCAAGGACAAAATCACTGCATAAGGCAGCGTAAGAGAAAACATGGTTAGAAGGATCTCCTTTTCCTCCATATTTCTCAATCCTAGGAATCTCTATACCTTGTGGTATTGGCATTCTTAATATCTACAAGGATAAGGGATTTGCTTCTAACATACTGAAGGTTGGTCATTTTGATTTTGATTTATGGTGGAAATTTATGATTGAAGGGATGAAACATTTTGTAAAAGTTGATTAAGGATGGCATCAATGGTTGTGTTTTGGGATGGAGGTGAATATGGTGGAGGTGTATATGTTTTTGAGAGGAAAGTGAATGGAACACTTATGGGAGGTAAAGTGGTAGGAGATATGACGTAAGATGCCACAAATGTACATGGATTTCTAGTGGAAATACCCAAGGTAGGAATGACATTGCTAGTAGGTTTCATCATTGTATTAACTTGAGGGTTGGTGTAAGTAGGAATAGAGGGAATGGTTATAGGAGGAGGAATTTGGGTATTGTTCGAAGTTTGAGCACAACTAGTCATTAAGGTAATATGTTTTCCAAAAATATGAGCTAAGTTACATGTAATCTCTATTCCTTTTTCAGTTTCAATCATTCTATGTATGTTACCTATGGTAGGAATAGCGGTGTTGGAAATGTTTTCAATACTCACTAGGTTTTGTATATTTGCTAATTCTTCATGGATTTGGATTAGGTTTTCTTGAGGGAAACTAACTAGTAACCATTGTTTCAACACTTGTCATACTACTTGAAGGTAAGGATTTTTCAACACTTGTTAATACTATGAGTGAAAGGGATAGATAACCCAAGATCCATGATGAGTGTGTTATCATGGGATGACATGAGTCTCGAACTACATATCACTATAGTATTAGAAATAGGACACCAAGTTGTAAAGCTCATACAAGGTTCAATCAAGGAAGGATTTATATGAATGCAAGATTAATGCAATGAACACAAGATAAATGATATTCTTTAATTCTAGTTCAAATGTTTACAAATGCACTTTAAATGAAACCAATTTTGAAAAGATTGCCAATGATAGTAATTATACAAAGTATAATAATGATCTAAAGACAACAACTAGAAGCACAAATGACAAGATTTTATTCTTGTAAAATGTGATTCAAACCTAATTAGGGAATAATAAACCCAACTAGGCATATGAGTTTCGCTTAGGGTTTTTGATAGTATTAGATAGTGAAAAGAAGAAAGTACAAAATGCCTAGAAATCTACAAAAAAGACTTGTACATGGACTAAATCGTCCAAGTGGATGAATGAGTCCCAAATTAGGGTTTTTAAGCCTAAATCAACAAATTTTGAGTTGATCTTAATGTGTCTAGGTTGTATTCTCAATTGACTATTTGCAATTACAAATTTCCCATGAAATTGAATGATGCAAAATGTAAAAATGCAACCTATATACACTTTTCACTAATGCAATATTTAAAAGTACTAAATTTAATTAAAATAATGAAAATCTAATGCAATCTAGATCTAGGACTACAATTTTCTCTACACTAGAAATTCAAGAGTCCAAAGGTCTGGTTCACCAAAATGAACATAAGGGAAATGAGGTGTTCCACCTTTTGGGAGATGGAACTTGGACTTATTTCACACTTTAGTTCATTAGGAAAACTAGATCCCTCAACCAAGTGACTTGATTGAGGACTGGATAGTGGAATCCTATTGTGATTAGATAGGGGTTCACAATTAAATGAAGCTTCAAAGGAGAAATACAAACACTCATGCACAAACCCTAGAAACTTAAGAGAATGAAATCAGATTGAAACATTGGAATCAAATAGTAAAGTACTTGGAGAATGATGGAGTCAAATAAAGGTTCACAATTCTAAAAATTTATACCTTTTAAAGCACACTGGGACTAATACGCTGGGTTGGGCAATCTATTCCTACTACAAGGTTTCTAGGCAGAATCTGGAATCTTTTGATGACTGGTTAGGATCTACAAAAAGATAGAAAAGAGGGCTATACAGGGATTAATACACTAGGTAGGGTGACTTAGTCACATTACTAAGGTTTGAATGATACTTCTACAACATCTAGTGATCTTTTGTAGCTTACTTCCTATTTGATCTTCAAGTCTAAAAGTCTAAATTTTGGTTTATAGGTGAGTTTCTGTGAAGATGACAACTTCTTGACAACTTTGACAACTTTTTCAACTTTGTCATCAAAGGATCTTCAAGCTCCAATTCACCTAGATCTACAAACACACACCAAGAGATTTTTTTGTTTTGTTAGGTAATGGTGGTTTTCCTTGGTCAAACCCCATTTTGGTAATTAAACCTTGAAATGAAATAGAAAAGCATGAAGGAATGATGAATGAACAACTACAATGTTGCAACTCACCAAACCCTTGAAATGAAGGTTGTAAAATTGTGTGAAATGGCTTCAATGGATGTGGATCTTGACTCTTGATTGAATGCTTGAAACTTTTTCTTGAATACGTGCTTGAATCATGGAACCTACATCACAAATGTTAGCTCACAAACAAAGATGATGCATGAAGACTTTGACATGATGTTTGAATCTTGAATATAGCTCAAAATGCTTCATGATTTTCTCTTGAATGCTTTTGATCTCATAAACTTGTCTTAGGAATGACAAAAACTTTCTAGGAGAAATTATGTGAAATAACCTTTTATTTATACTTGTTTATGCCTAATTTCCTAAAATTACAACACTACAAGCCAAAATTTGGAAATTGAATCTAAGGATAATAAAATCCCATCAAGAATTTGAATTACAATAGGTCTTAGGTTAAAACGAGACTCATACGCTAGGTTGGGCATATGAATCCCAGAGGCTTAAACATGGGACATAGATTTTGAGAAATGTTATGTTTAATGTATCATTTGAAATTAGGGCCCGAGACCTAGGGAGGACCCATATGCTCAAAGGGTGTATGGGTCCCAAATCCATAGATCTAGAACACAACCAAAAACATTAAATTATGATTTTTTATGTCAAGATTAATCTTAGAAAAATGCATTTAATTAGGCTAATGGATGCAAAATAGGACTCATTAAGGCATAAATAAGCCAAATTTTAATAGGGAGAGCCCAAACAAGTTTTAAAATGTATAGGGATATATTTTTCTACTCTACATTATGCAAGTGCATGTATAAGATTGCCATGTTGTTGACACTTTAGACATTTGATGCAAACTAGTGGGAATCATGTTCCATTGTCAGCGAATTGTATCCATCTCTTATTAGTTTTTTGGATGTATTTGGATTGCTAGCATGTGACCCACAAATGTCATTTTGTACCTCCTATAGTGCAATTTGTTCATCTTCCAAGTTAAGACACCTAAGGAGAGTACCATCAAAGTTCCTTCAATATAGTGTATTACCAAGGATAACGAAGCAGGATGAACATCTAATGAACATTTTTATCTAGTTATTAGATAAGTTAGGTGGAAGGGTTTGTTGATGAAGGTAATTGTATATGTATTAGTACCAAGGGGAATTGGGACCAATGATTTCACACATAAATTTAGACTCTAGGACATCAAACAAAGGGACCAAGAGTTGTTCCACTAAGAATTACACTATTGAGTATTATATGACATATCTAGGAGAGATCCAATGGTAGCCATGGTGTCTATTTCCTTGTTACTTAATATTGGCACTTGTTCAAATGATATATCAATGAAATACTGATTGAAACTATCTACCATTTTCTTGTAAGGTAAAAATTTTCATCCTTGGTTTAGTATTCATCATTCAGCTACTTTATAACCAGTTCAGAATCTTTATAGACTTGAACTTTCTTGAGTTGTCATTTTATTGCCATTCCGAGTTCTCTGATTAGTGCCTCATACTCTATGATATTGTTTGTGCATGGGAATTCCAAACGATATGATCTAGGTATACAATCACCATGGGGGATGATAAATAATATAATTTCTCTTGATCCATGCTAGGTGTACAATCCATAAAATATAAGGTATGTGTAGGATCATCATGGAAAAAACAAGCCCTTAAGTGGCAAAAAATTCAGAAAAACCAAAGTTAGGCAACTCGACGTAAAAAATTAAATAAGTTATCTATATTATTTCAAAAATATGTAAGAATAGAATTTGTAGTAAATTGAATGTAGTTTCTAAACTACTAGGTTTATTTTTTAAAAATCCATTTGGTGAAAAATTTGAAATTTCCAATGCAATAGTACTAAATTTTAAAACAAGTAGGTGCTTTGTCCTGACCACCCTAACCATAATAAAATGGATAATATTTTTTAACAATAATGTAGATATAAGTAGAGGACTCATGTCTCGATGTGATGCATATTTCGTACCTTTTCTATAAATAATTAATTATAAATTTTTATTACAACTTTTAAAAAATATAAAAACTTGTATGTCTGACCACCTTAACTTGGTCAAAACTTCATGAAATTCAAATTTTCTTTTTTAATCCTATATTATGTGTAGCATAGAATGTGATGCATGTTTTGGATTCAAAAATAAAACATTTGAGCTATAGATGTTTTTTTCAATCAGCCTATCAATTAGGACTTTAGTCGTAATTCAAATAGAAAATGAATAATAATTATTTATTAAATTCAAAGTAAAGAATAATTTATATTGTTGGAAAGCTAAGAATCTCATTTAAAAACCCTTTTCATTTCATCATTTTTAGGTAAAAAAAGTCATTAGCCACATACCCTACACATACCCATCATATTGCCACTTTTTGGCCCATCATGATCCTGCACATACCCTATAATTTCCATATCTGAGCTAGGGTGATTGTGAATAGACCCTCATCCAAAAAATGTAACACTATTAGATGATCATCTATAATAGAGACATCTGCTAGTTGATCTACAATCACTTGACCTTTGATCACCTTCTTGTCTACATATTCAATATTGAATTCACTAAGGACCATTGCCCATTTTGCTAAGAAACATGTGAGCATGGCCTTGTTCAATAGATACTTGAGAGGATCTATTTTTGCAATAAAAATTTTTGGTGGTTGAGAATACAATGCCTCAGTGTTTATGAAGCAAAAAAACCACTAAACAAGTACGTTCAATTGGTGAATAATTGAGTTTGTAACCTACTAGAGTATGGTTGATGTAATAGACTACCCTTTCTCTACCTATGTCATCATGTTATGCAAGGAGTACACCTAGTGTTGCTAGTGTGGTAGATATATACAATACTAGAGGCATCTTGCCCTGAGTTAGTGACATTAATCTAGAGGAGATGCTAGATAATCTTTGAGTTGTTGAAATACCTTTTGACAATTTTTGTCCCATTTAAAGGTAACACCCTTATGCAAAAGGTGTGTAAATAGGTGGAAATTTAGCCACTAGTTGTAAAATAAAATGTTGAATGGATTGGAGTTTTCCTTATAAACTTCACAATTATTTGAGAGTGGTGGGATGAGTCATGCCAATTATTATTTTTACCTTTACTGGGTCAACCTAAATGTCGATTCTAGATATAATCTATCCCAATAATTTTTTAGATGTCACCCCAAAAATATATTTCTTAGGATTTAGCCAAATGTTATACTTCTCTAGTCTATCAAAAATATTAGCTAGTATGTCAAGATGGCCTTCCCTGGTGATTGGTTTTGCTAGTATATCATCCACATAGTCTTCCATCAAAATATGCATTATGTCATGGAAGATAGCTGTCATAGCCCATTGATAGGTAGCTCTGACATTTTTAAGACTAAAAGGAATGGCATTCCAACAAAAGGTCCTCCATGGATAAGTGAATATTGTTTTATGTTAGTCTTTAGTGGTAATGTGAATCTAATTGTAACTTGAGAATCTATCCATTAAGGATAAAATTTTGTTCCTCATTGTTAAATCTACAATCATATCTATGTTATTTAAAGGGGAGTCATCTTTCAGGAATTTCTTGTTTAGATATTTGAAGTTTGTGCATATTTAGATGCCCCCAGTGGGTTTAGTGACTAAGACAAAGTTTGATATCCATTCAATATAATCAATTGTTTGAATGAGGCCCACATCTAACAACTTTTGAATTTTTTCTTTGACCAATAACACTATCTCCAAGTGCATTTTGTGTATCTTCTATTTCACTACTTTTTCCCTTGGTGTTACTAGATCAGATGATGTAGTACCAAATTAGGATCCAATCCAAGCATGTTTTCATAGGACCATGTTAAGTTTATTTGTTTGTTATTGAAAATTCCATCAAATTGATCCTTTCCTCCTTAGATAAAGAAGTTGGAAAGTATGTTATCCTCACACTAATTGTAGTACTAATGTCTACCTCCTTGGATTTCTCAATAAGAACAAGGGATCTCTCTTGATCCATAAGGATATTTTCAAACCTTCCATCCATGGGTGCCTTATAAAGGTTTTCACCCTCAAATACATCCGTTATATTTAATATTATCTGGTCTAAAAGTGTCGCATGGTAATTTTCACTAGGGGACCTATTTACACATTTTATGTTTTTGTGACTAAAAGCTTTGGCATCCTCCCTAAAGTATGTCATTGTGTAAAGTTATATTATGAATCCATCTCTATGAACCCTTATGGTTATCTCATCTCAAAGTCCAAAAAGCTCATCTATAGCTTCATCAATCTAGAATGTGTCTAACCTAGGTGGATCTCGTTAGTTGTGCAAGTCTTTGTGGGAGTTGTTGAGGAAGTATTTGACTGATTCTATGAATGCTAGAGTAAACCATTGAAGAGGAAAATAAATCTTCCAAGTGTCACACATGGAGGGTTGAAATATGTTGGAAGGCAATTAGAATTGTAACTCTCAATAGATGTTATTATATGGGAGGGAGGAAGTTGCATAGAAAGAAGGCATTAGAATACCAAACCAAGCCAAAATGAGGCTATAGTAGTCTCTATAATGGGTGTGGATCTCTGAGGAGATGTATCCAAGAGATGTTTCAAAACTAATCGCCACAAGATCATAACACTTCATGCCAATGTTGTAGTTCATTCCAAGTATGTAAAATGGACAACAATTGTGCCATTGAGATATGTGAAGCCACCATCTTCATGCCATGAAGAATGTTGCTAGTGATGGTTGGTTTCTCCAAAATCCAAAAAGAATAATAGAATCCTGAGATCCAATAATAATCAGATCTTGGAGGAGAGCAGAATGCTACACTAGACTTGTGGTCCCTTCTTCTGTCTCAAATAAACCTTGCCTAGATAATGTTGGATAATGATGCAAGTGAAGAAAGAAGATAAGATTTGATGCCAATGGAGTTGAATTTTTTTAGTCAAACATCCTAAATTAGTTTTTCAAGTGCTATTGGAAAAAATTTAGTAGAAATTAATTTCTATGTTTTTTGTTTTAATGTTGCTTTAAAAGCTTTGCATGGAAGGAAAGTCTATCTTAGGGGATTGATATCTCTATAAAGAGATCACACTATTTTTTATTTTGTAAGTCCAAGAAAGACCTCTATAGTGAGGCATGATGTAATCCAAATCTAAAATTTATTGAATAAAATAATATTGTGTTTTAAAATATTGTTTGTGTAAAATCTCTCTACTGTAAGTGTTTTTTTTGCTTGTAATCTTTTGGGACTGTTTAAAATTCTTCATTTGGTATCAAAGCAAATTGATTGTGGGGGAGATGACTATTAAAATTTGAAGCTCATTGTGTTTGGAAAAACCTATATTGAAAATAGATTCTACAGAGGTGAAGACATACAAAGTTGTCAAAGGAAGGTAATCAAAATTGTAGTAGAATCACTATCAATTGCAATCCTTAGAAAGGTGAGATTAAATTTAATTTATTTCAATGGAAAATGTTGGTAAAAAGGTGAAGAAAGAAACTCAAAATTTATTGTGTGAGAAAGATTGTTTGAAAGATGAATTGGTAAAGGTCAAAATGTGTAACTTGGAATTGATAGAAAAGGTAAAGGAGTTCTCAAAAGAAAGATGTGATTATTTATGTGAAAATGTGAATCTTGAAAAATAATTAGAGAAAGTGAAAAAGAAAATGAAGAGCTAGAAAGAAGATTGAAGCTTCTTAATGAGATCAAAAACAAGAACGAAGATTTGGAAGAAAAGCTAAAGTTGTTGGAGAAAGAAAATGAATGTTTGAAAATAAATTCATCCATTTGTGATGCCTCATGTGATACAAATGATTTAAGTTATTCATTTGATATGGGTGATGTAGCTAAAAATTCTTCAGATAAAGAATATGAGGTTGAAGGTCAAGATGTATTTGAAACTACAAATTTTGTAAGTTGTGATGCTAATAACAAAGGTTGGTTTGAAAAGAGTGTTGGTTTAAAAATTATAAAGAAAAAAGGGATATGAAGGAAAAGGTTTAGGAAAACATGGGCATGGAAGGAGAGAGCCCATTCAGCCAATTATGAGGCCAAAAGATAAAGGCCTGAGATATGGTGATAGAGATAGAAATGATGTAACAAGTGTTATAAGTACATGCAAATCTGCTAAAAGCATGGAGTTTATGCAATGTTCACATTGTCATAGGGACTTGGAAAAAAATGAGAAGTGTTGGGATCTTCATCCTTGTACAATTTGTGGGTTGAAGAATCATTTTGAAAAATTATGTTGGAACTAAGAGAGGAATGGACAATCTATGAAAGATTGTATAAAGATTAAATATGGATGGATTGATGGATCCAGTTGGAAAAAAGTTGCAAATATGTTAAAGAGGTTATACAAGCTTAAATGTTGGTATGTTACAAAAAATAGTTGTTAAACAAAGTTTGAAGGTTTGAGTGAAGTGGTTGTTTACTACTTGTTATGATTGGTGCATTGGAAGGTGTCATGTAATTTGAGAGACTATGAGTGTTCTCTATGTAAGAGAAAGGAAGGGAAAACCTTGTGATCTTTCAAGAGGGAGAAAATTAGTAAATGTGTACTTAACTTCTATAAGAAATATAAAAAAGGGTTTATAAGACTAGAGTGATAGTAATCTTATGCATTGAGTTGTGCAGGTTCAGTGTACAAAAGTTCAAGGCCATATTGTGATCCCCCTTAGTATCAAGGGGGGAGTATGTTAGCTAATGATGCAAGCATGGAAAGAAGATAAGATTTTTATGCCAATGTAGTTGAAGTTTTTTAGTGACACATTCTAAATTATTTTTTCAAGTGTTATTGACAACTTTTTAGTATATAGTAATTTCTATGTTTTTTTTTAATATTTTTAGTTGCTTTAAAAGCTTTGAATGGAAGGAAAATCTATCTTAGGGGATTTATATCTCTATAAATAGATGACATTGTTTTTTATTTTGTAAGTCTAAGAAAGACCTATATAGTGAGGCATGATGTAATCCAAATATGAAATTAATTGAATAAAATATTAGTGTGTTTTAAAATGTTTTATGTGTAAAATCTCTTTGCTACATTATTTTGTTTGCTTGTATTTTTTTTGGGACTGTTTAAATTCTATAGATAAGGTGAGTAGATAAATGAGCTATTGCAAGGATGGAGTTACGGATCTTGAAAATGTTGATGGAATTATGCATGTTGGAAACCTAAAGAGGCCGTAGGTGTTGTAATTTTTAATGCTTGGATTGGAATTCTTAGATATCTTCCAATGTAAATCTTCCTTCACCAATACAAATCTTCCACTATGGCAAGATCAATGCCTTTTGAGAAACCAGTGATCTAAAATATTGCCTCACACCTCATATTTCCTTTTCCATGCTTGAATGAAAATAAATCTACAATTGTAATCCTTGAGATCCTGTGAAATATAGAAGTTCATCTAAAATATTGCATCTAATCCAAGTTTTCTACCAAAATGGTAAATTGGTAGAGGGAAGATTGGCCCAATTGATTTTTAATAAATAGATTAATGAAATATAGATTGCATCCCAATGGAGATAATTTTTACATGCATATCAATTGCATGGAAATATAAACTAGACTTGATGCAAGATTTTGGGAAAGGTTTTTAATGCATGGCTCTGATACCATGTTAGGATGTGCATCCAAGATCATAACATCAAAACATTGTGCTTCCATAAAAACACACTTTCACATAATGATCAACCTAATTCACATGAGAGTTTAAGGTTGATTACAATATGATCTTGCCTAAATAGGAAACGATATGAAGGTAGTCATGTGAAACATAATGATTGACTAACCCTTCAAAGATTGAACACTTTTTAACTCACATGACATGTGTTTTAGTTAGTGGTAAGTGATCATGCAAGAGGTGTAGAGGTGTCTCATGAAGTGAGAAAACTTGTCTCAACTACATGAGGTGGGACAAAACTCTACAAGTCCTCTAAGTGAGCTTAAGTGTAGTGTAAATAGGAATCTACTAAGTAGGCTAAAAGCTAAGTAGTTTAACAATACCTCTTTGCACACTATGACTAAACTCATATCCATCCAATTTGAGAACCAATTTAGATTACTCATAATCCTTTTTAAATTCTATAAACAACATACATGCCTTCAATTTTAACCAAGATTGAGGTGAAGGGGAATGCATGTACACTAATTCCTTTCTATGAGCTCTAACTAATAGGTACATTTGTATTGATGCAACTCTTGCAAATATTTTTCCAAGCCTTCAAACCTTTAGTGGATACAATATTCTAGATGGAAGAAAGTATAATAGTTTTATCTTTGGACATTAAAGATTCCCATTCCTTATTTATCTAGTTAATGATAAAAACTATCCTAGGTGACTCTATGAAAATCTTGGATGTTTTTGACATTGGGATAGAAAAAATTACAAAGTAGATTGGAAGATTTTTCATAAGATGCTTTAGACCCCAATCGAAGGAATAATGGGCATGAGATAAAAAAGAAAGTTAACTTGTAAAACTAAAATTTACAAGCCAAGGAAAGAGGTTTTATTACCCAAGACATATTTTATCTACACCCATTTGCTTACTTATTTTTTTTACAACTTATAGACATAATGTTTTCAATGAAAGTATCATTAACTTTGTCGCCAAATTTTTGTGACTTGTCATTAACCTAATTTAAAAAAATATATATATATTTTATTTCAATACTCTTATGATTTTAAAAATGCATTAAATTTAAATTTCCATTACAAATTTATATATTTTATAACTAAACTATATTTATTAAATATCATATTTGTAAATTTTTAATAGATACATACATTAGAAAATATTCACATCTTTCAATTAATAATAGATTTTTAAAAGATGACAATTTGACAAAACTTTATACTTCATGGAACGCATGACAAAAAAAAAAAATTCAAGAATTTTTTACCAAGTTGTGCTTCATAGAAAATAGTTTGTTGATTTAAAAAAATATATATTAAAAAATTATAATTAATTTTAAAATTTATTTTTTAAATATTTATAACATCTACCACTATGTTTTTTACATGTGTACAACTTTTACTAATGAAATATTAATGTGCTCATTAAAAATATGTGACAAAATTACACCCACTTAGTTTTTTTCCTCTTTGTAATGTGTAATTTTCATAAGAATAAATTGAAATTATAAAAATAAAGGAGCTTGTAAACTACCTTTGAAATGCTAGAATATGTATTTTTAACATTATGGATAAGTCCTCTTTACACAAGGCTATTTTATATCTATTTTTCAACATTTGCATTACTATTAAAGGCCTATATTTGACCTATCATCAACTGAGTCAAGATAATTTTTTCTCCTAAAAAATTGGTGGCTTGATGTCATGTACAAATCAACTCTTCTTGGAAAATATGGTACCACCATAAGTTTTCCATTGCTAATGGTAATTCATTCTTTGTTGTTATTGATTAACACTAAAGTGTCAAAAGTTGCCGTAATGTTAGACCACACCATTAGGAGGAAATCTTACATCTTGTAATCTAAGCATTGACACTATAAATAATATTAGGATAATTGATGTATGCTACCTTCTACATAAAGAAAATTGAGTTCAATTTAAACTCTGAAAATTCTTTCAAATCTTTGGTAAGGTCTTGTGGGGTAGGGTAAATAGAGTCCATTAGGATTGTGTCATATGCAATGTCTTATCAATTAAATTATTTTCTCTTAGAATGCTTAAAAATGAATGGCTAATCTTGGAACTTCTATCTAAATCCAAGGAATTCTAGAGAGGATTTCTTATTAAGTTTAAAGTCTTTGTTGCAATGAGACAATATACTACAGAGTGTTACACGTATACATTACAATAAGATTAAGCTAAGCCAATATCTCTAAACCATGCATAAGCCAAATCCTCCAACTTACATAAATCCCCACAAAACTTTTATTAAAAAAATACTTTATTTTTACTACAATACTAAATTTACTATTTATAAAACAAATTGAAAACCATAATAAAATATTTAAAACATCTAAATTTCTATATACATTTAATTAATAACTAAATAATAATTTAAACTACTATAAATTATAAACTAAATTAACTTTAATATTCAATAATGTGGCTCACTGCCATAATAAACATATGAATTATAATTACATTTACGGTTACAGCTTAATTAAGGTTTAAGCTTAAATAACCTGCCTCCTACATTATTTTAATATGCGTTCCACTTACTTAATCTAACTAATAACATCACCATCGCTATTGTTGTCAGCGTCGCTTTGGTCTGCTTCCTTGTCCATGTGCGTAGAGCTCTGAATCTGTTGAATTTGAGGCTCCGTCTTCCCTTCCAACATTAACACCACTTGCCCCATGCTTGGCCTCACCTCCTCATCCTTTTCAATGCATAACAACCCTACAATAGTTGCTCTTCTCACCTCTTTGATATCTCTATCCTCTGCAACACCCTCCTCCACAATATTAATTGTGTTCCCCTCGTAAATTTGAGTTGCAGCCCATGCGGGAAAGTAATATTTACTTGAATCTTGCACGTTTAAATCCAGATTTCTTCGACCGGAAACGATTTCCAAGAGCGTCATACCAAAACTGTAAACATCAACCTTGGGAGTGATGGGAAGACCGGAAATCCACTCTGGAGCCAAGTACCCTCTCGTTCCTCTTGTAGTGGTGAGACCACGGCTGAAATCTCTACCCACCACCTTTGCCAACCCGAAATCTGCCAACTTCGGTGACAAATTACCATCCAACAGGATATTTTCAGGCTTAACATCGCTGTGAATGATGCGAGCTCTGCATTTTTCGTGGAGATAAACTAGCCCTCTTGCAGTGCCTAACGCGATATCAAATCGGATCTTCCAGTCGAGCAACTTCCGTTTGCTTTTGGAATTACTTGTGAATAGTAAGGAATTCAAAGAGCCGTTGGGCATGTAATCATAAATCAGTAACCTTCTTGATCCTTCTGCACAAAACCCTCGAAGCCTTACCAAATTCACATGTTGTATGTTTCCAAGAGAACTGATTTCTGCTCGGAATTGTTTCTCATCTTGTCTCGAACCCTCCATTTTCTTCATGGCCACAAGCATACCGTCTGTTAGAGATCCTTTGAACACTGAACCGAGTCCTCCGCTCCCCAACTTAGACCTGAAATTCCTAGTTGCAATCTTCAACTCCTTGTAACTAAACATTCTAAGAAAAGAGTTCGAAGAATCTTCACACCTCTCCATCAGTCGTAGCCGGTGCCTCCGCCACATTAAAATTGAAAAGATACCCAAAGCAACGGTGAGCGCACCAAGAATACCTAGCACTGCGCCCACACTATTTGTCGTTCTGCGTTTAGGGAGTATGGTGGATCTATCTTTCGAAGTGAAGAAGCAGCTACTCGAATACAGATATTTGAATTTCTTTTTGAAGAAAAAGTGTTACGCATGTTTAACAAATATCCTGACCAGATTTGGCAGGGCCCTGAGGGCGATTTGAAAGTAAATGCGGTGCAAGAGCAATTGAGGAGGCAGGCTTTCTGGAAATCTTTGTGTGTGGTTGCAGGGTATGAGGAAGCGGAATCATCAGGCAACGTGACGCTCGCCTCTACGAATCCATCTGTACCGCCATTTTTGGCAACGCAGTTTAACGAGCTCTGCCGAACACAGCCACTGGACCACGACTCTCGCCAATTGTCTATCGGGGTGAATGTGAAAATTCTATTGCAGTTACTGATTATTAATCTCCTATCTAATACATAGATTATTTCACTGAAAATTAATTTCAAAGAAATATCGAAGAATAAATAATAAATCGCAACTTCACCAATAAAAACTCACAAGAATAGAGAAGAAAACATTCACAATAATGAATACAATATTTTTGGACAAATTGTCTCAGGAAAACCCCCGGCGGGAAACCACTAATGCAGATGAGGAATTATATTAAACTTCAGCAAATTATGAATACAAAAACCGCTGCTCTTAATGCGTGAGTTCCCAAGAATATTCTTTTCTCCTCGAAATTTTTCCTCAATTTCTCCTCGCTGAAATTCCACAACAAGTATCCCTAACGCTATCATCAAGGCCCTTGCTAACACTGCAAGACTATTTTCTCTCACTGCAAATCTACTTGCTATCACTGCAAGTCTACTTGTTGTTGTATTCTCCAATTGCCCATTGATCCCCTTTTATACTTTTCTCATTGGAAAACCAATGGCCATGATTTAATCTCAATCAATGGCTAAGATTAAATAGACTCTAACAACCTTAACTAACTGGATTCTAGAAGTCTCTAGGAGAATCAATTTATTTAATTACATAATTATCTAGACAACTCAAAATTTTCGAGGTTTCTAGAAAATAATTAAATAATTAAATGACACTTCTAGACAATGGAGACACCTCGCCCAAGCTACATAAATTAACACTCCCTCTTAGCGAGGAAGGTGTTCTGCATGACACCCAGCTTATCTCTGAAGAAGATGACTTTCGCCTTCCCCAATGCCTTGGTCAAAATGTCTGCTACCTGCTGATCTGTAGGTATATACTGTAGCTGAACAATCCCGCGCTGTACACAATCTCTGATGAAATGATATCTGATGTCTATATGCTTAGACCTATCATGAAACACCAGATTCTCAGTCAACTTGATGCAACTCTGATTGTCGCAGTGTATCACCGTAGTCTCAACCCTCTGACCAAACAAGGCCACCAGCAACTTCTGAAGCCATATCGCCTCACACGTCGCCATGCTAGCTGCTATGTATTCTGCCTCTGTAGAACTCAAAGCCACAGACTTCTGCTTCCTGCTGTACCAAGAGACAACTCCTGATCCCAAGCTAAAGCAACACCCTGAAGTGCTTTTCCTGTCTGTTATACTGCCTGCCCAATCTACGTCAGTATAGCCTATCAACCTGATACCATCACCTCGAGTATATTTGATTCCATACTCGATTGTACCACGCAAATACCGCAACACATGCTTTGCTGCCGTCCAATGCACTCTCTTCAGCTCCACCATGAACTGACTAAGAGAGTTTACTGCAAAGGATATATCTAGCCTGGTGTTGACCAAATACATGAGAGATCCAATCAACTGCCTGTATAAGGTGGGGTCTACATCCTCCTCTCTGGATGTCTCTACCTTCTTCCAATTCGTGATCATAGGAGTAGACATGGCTCTGCAATCCTCCCTCTCGAACCTCCTCAAGATTTCGATGCAGTATTTCCCTTGTCCAAGGAAAATCTCTCCATCCTGCCCTGCCATACCTCCATGCCTAGAAAGTAGTGCATAAGCCCCAAATCCTTCATTCAAACTTCAAGTGTCCTCTTGCTTTCTATGAGCTCCTAGTGAACCTCGTTAAAAACAAAAGCCCACATAAAAAGAACAAGAATGAGAACCTCACCCCCAACCACCAAGTAGTAGAGGTTAGCATCCGCTTCACTCTTCACGAAGCCCATTCCCTGCAAGTATCTATCAATGCACTCATACCACGCCCTGGGAGCCTGCTTGAGTCCGTACAAAGCTCTCTTCAATCTGCACACGTGGGTTGTACTGATGTGTGCCACAAAGCCCTCTGGTTGTTCTATGTATACCTCCTCTTTCAATTCACCATTAAGAAACTCCGTCTTGACATCCATCTGATGGATCTGCCATCCCATTTGTGCTGCAAGAGAGATCACGACTCGTATAGAAGTATACCTAGCCACTGGAGCAAATGTCTCCTCATAGTCAATTCCCTCCTTCTGAGAGAACCCCTTGGCCACAAACCTTGCCTTGTATTTCGGGGATGCTACCATCTCTGCACTGCAAGCTTGATCTTATAGATCCAACATGATCCAACCACTGCCCTATCAGTTGGTCTAGGTACAACCTCCCACACATTGCTCTGCACTATTGAGGTATACTCCTCAACCATTGCATCTTGCCACACTTGCTACTATGCAACCTCCTGATAGCTAGAAGGCTCACTATCTACCAACCCACTAACCAATGGCAGTCATCATACCGGGCCGGGTTGTCTCCGCTGCCTACTACTCATCCTAGGAGCTCCCCACAAACTCCCTCGAGTATTACTTTTGTGATCAGCTGGTTTCATACCAACTGTAGAGGATGAAGTATCAACCTCCATATCACCCTGATGCATCTCTTGGATCTGCTACATCTGCTGCTCCATACTCTGCGAATTCTCAGCACCTGAGCTTGTGCATGTACTAGTAACTGTACTCGAGCTTCGCTGTCCTTGATCTGGTTGAACGATCCTTGGAGCTTCCACTAACTGCTCACTCTGATCATCTGCTGGCAAATCTCTGGACCTCCTAAATGCCTTGTCCTCCATGAACTTGACATCACACCTAACTATAGTCCTCTTGGTCCCTGGAATAAATATCCGATATGCCTTTGAGGTTTCACTGTACCCCACAAAGTACCCCTTCTCTGCAGTTTGATCTAACTTGGAACGTGTCGCACCCGGAATGTGACAATACGCCAAACTCCCAAATATCCTGAAGTGGCTGACATCTGGCTTCTTCCCTGAGAACGCCTCCTCTGGTGTCATCTTGCCTAATACCTTATGTGGAACCCTATTTTGTATGTACACTGCTGTACTGCATGCCTCTGCCCATAAGTAACGTGGCATATCCTGGTCATACAGCATAGCCCTTGCCGCCTCTAATATAGACCGATTCTTCCTCTCAAAGAACCCCATTCTCATAGGTTGTAAGGAATACCACTCTCTTGATTCCCTTTCCTCGTATTGTGAATCCCCGAACTTTTTCTCTTTGTACTTCGGGCTTCATTGTCTGGACTAAGAACTCTTTATCTTCCTCCTCGTCAATTCTCCACAAGAGCTTTGAACTCTTGGAAGCGAATCGAAAACCTCATATCCTTGGTCTTCAAGAAGTATATCCGTGTCTTCCCCGAGAAATCATCAATAAAAAGTAACAAAGTACTCATATCCCTTCCGAGAGACTTCATGACATTAACCATTATATAAACCGAATGTACTAGATCAAGAACACCCTTGATCTAGTGTCACTCCTGGGTGCTGTTTCTCGCAAACTTCCCCAACACACATCCCTTACATACATCATCATGCTCTGTGCTCACCTCAGGAACACCTGTCACTGTCTCACGAAGCAATTTAAGTGCTCCATGATGTATATGGCCCATCCTCCTATGTCATAGCTCTCCTTGATCTCTAGAATTACTGCTGCTCATCAGTGCCTTATGAGTATCAAACTACAACCTGTAAAGCCGGCCGCTCCTAACTCCAATAGCTATGGGTGATTTCCAATCCTTGTGCTTAATTAACACACTTGCCCCTCTAAAGAGTACATTCTAACCTTTATCCTGAAGGACAGATATGGAAATCAAATTCATACCTAAGCCTGGCACATGCAACACATCATGAATGGGAATCCGCTTACCATTCTCCCTCTGAAATAGAACAGTCCCTTTCCCAACCGGATTGAGCTTGGACATGTTCCCCATAGAAATTGTGACTCATGTCCTCCTTGTAGGCCGAGAAGTACTCTAACTCCCGGCCATATGAAATGATGCACCACTATCTATATACCTCAAACACCCTGTGAGGTTGAGCTAGCCATACAAGCCATGAGAGCGAACTCATCCTCCATTCTACTAGAGAGCTCATCTGCACTTGCTGAAGCTACTGTTTGTTTCTTGCCTTTCTTCCTTTGCGGGCAATCGCTGACATAGTGGCCAAACTCGTGACAGTCATAGCACTTGACTTTAGATAGGTCCTTCTTCTTCTTCTCACCTTGTGGATTTGATCCTTTACTAGACCCCTTCTTTGCTTTCCCTTTTCCTGCAAGGGCAACGTTCTCCTGTTCTGCCTCACTTTGCTGACTCTTGCTACTGGTCCTACTGACAAGACTGAGTCTAAGCTCCTCCTGAGTGAAGTCACTCCAAAGTCGATCCCAACTCGGCAAGGTGTCTCGTCCATTAATAACTTGAACAAAGACATCCCACTGCTTAGTAAACCCATTTAGGCTATCCGCAATTAGCTCGCTATCAATTTGATTATTCCCCAATGTTAGGGCCAACTCATCCTTGACAAGTCTCGAAGTCCGGTGGAGGTAACTTGTCGCCCTCTTTGTCTATCCGAGTAGTCTCAAATTTTTCTCGAGAATCGGGTTAGTGGTGGTAGCATTCGCATAGATCTGTAATGGTATCCCGCACGCCATCTAACTCTGCGATATGTGGAACAATATGATCCTTGACACCATCAAGAATCATCCTCCTCGCCTTGGCATCTCCCTTCTTATATGCTAAGAGCTGTGCTGGATCTGTAGGTACAGGTACAACACTGGTCACATATTCCTTGATCCCATTCTCTTCCAGCAACAAAGAAATTCTGGCTTTCCAGACACCAAAATTTGAGGCCCCATCCAATCTGTCCTGATCTCTTAAACCTGCTGAGGCCATCTCAAAAGATAAAAGAAAACAAATAATAGTAATAATTCAAGAGGTGGATCTTTCCTTCGCGGCTGAGCCTTTATCCGCCGACGTACTCTCCGGATACTCATGAAAATTCTATTGCAGTTACTGATTATTAATCTCCTATCTAATACATAGATTATTTGACTCTGAAAAATTAATTCTCAGCAAATATCAAAAAATAACACAACTGCAACTTCACCAATAAAACTCACAAGAATAGAGAAGAAAACATTCACAATAATGAACACAATATTTTTTGACAAATTGTCCGTGGAAAACCTCAAGGAAACTACTACCGCAGATGAGGAATTATATTAAACTTCCCAGCAAATTAAGGAATACAAAAAAACCGCTTTTGCCTCTTTTTAACACGGTGAGCTCCGCAATATTCTTCTCCTCGAAATTCTCCCTCAATTTCTCCTCGAAATTCCACAGCTGCTATCCCCAACGCTATCACTGCGCCCTTGCTAACACTGCAAGACTATTTGCTCTCACTGCAAATCTACTTGCTATCACTGCAAGTCTACTTGTTGTTGTATTCTCCAATTGCCCATTGATCCCCTTTTATACTTTTCTCATTGGAAAACCAATGGCCATGATTTAATCTCAATCAATGGCTAAGATTAAATAGACTCTAAAAACCCTAACTAACTGGATTCTAGAAGTCTCTAGGAGAATCAATTTATTTAATTACATAATTATCTAGACAACTCAGCCCTTTTCTGGAGGTTTCTAGAAAATAATTAAATAATTAAATGACACTTCTAGACAATGGAGACACCTGTCCAAGCTACATAAATTAACAGTGAAGCCTTCCACGCAGCTGCAGAACTGAGTATTGTTGGAGTTGCAGCTTCCATAAGAGCCGCACAGACCATATACGGCACATATATCTCTAGGTTGAGACCAGAACATGCTTCATTTACTGTCATCAAGCAGAGCATATTGTTGAATTTCTCCAGACTTATCTAGGACGAAACGTGTGATCGCATTCTTGGTAATCATCAGTGAATAACTGGAATACAAACCAGAGCTAGTATTTTCAAATTTAATATTGTAGAAGGCTTTGTTTGTCATTTCTGGAATTTGACTGAAGGCATTGCCGTCCCAAGTTCCGCTCTCCCAATACTGTACAGAATTGTTCCATGTTAGTAGATATTGTTTAGCCCCAGATGGATCCACGTGATAGGAGAAAAGCCCAGGAGCAGGATCCAATGAGTTTTTCCAAGAGACTAGCTTTTGCTGTCCACCGAACCACATCCCTGGCAACAAGGTGTCCACAGGATAGTCGAAACTCTGCCAAACAGTTTCAGATTTATTGTCACTGCTGAGCATTAAAAAGTTACCAGAATCTACTATCACAACCTGGTGATAGGTTAGGGTTGGATGAGGCACTCACTGCCCCATGCTCTGAGTCCTTGCTCCTAAGAACTCCTAGGTGTCTCCTCCACCTTGTTCTAGTGGTCCTACCTCAGGTTTTGGTGCCACTACTCCTACTGAACAACCCCACTATCAACATGCTTCCCTTCTACCAAGTCCACCTTGGTGCTTCGCCACATACTCTACATTGGCCCTTACTCTTCTTTAAAGGCCAAATAACCTCAACCTTCTGCTAGATTCTTGCAGGGATGTGATGGTGTTGTAAAAGCTTCAAAATAGCCTATCTAGGGTCCTTATGCAATCACAAGTTTCCAATTTCCCATCGCTTTCACAAAATCCCTTCCTAGGGTTAGAAGGCTACAAGCCTAGAGCCCCAATTAGGCCTCTTAACAGACTTAAAATGCAACTTTCTCCTAAACTCACCAAGAGACCTAGGTTCTTTGTTTATGGTTTGTGTTTCTCATGCCCACACCTCAAATATTTTTAGGGTTTTAAGCCTGCACAGCCCGTACACTGTCCACACACAAAAAATGGTCAAAACCCTAGGGTTTTTAAGCTTTTCAAGGCTGTTTTCAGACTGTCAAAAAGTTCTCCCTTCAAATGACTTGATAGAACCTCCTCCTAACCTCCAAGCATTGCCAAGACCCTCAACAAAATTCGCAAAAAAAAAATTCTCCAAAATCTTAATTCCCCTGCAAGTTATCTGCATTTTTCTCCTGGTCTTCCCTAGCCGGACCCTGCCTGGCTCGCCTAGGGCAAGACATTGCTAGCATTCCCTATACACAAACAAAACCTACTAGCTAACATATGTACAAGCATGGTGTCTAGGCACTGTTTCCAAAGGGCCGTATGGTTTGTACAGTGGAAAAGTGCTCTAGCACCACATTCCCTAAAAACAGTCTGGTTCAGACCAGAATTTGAGCAAAGATGAACTATTTCAACAAATGCTTACAAATTCAACAAAGAAGTTTTCTAATCTTACACAAAGCTTGATGACAACCAAAACTACATTGTACAAATCAAACAATAGCAAACTAATCCATAAAAGGTCTATCAAGATACAGTAATTCAGAAATTATAACTCAGAATGCTATTTCTTTCATTCACACAAGGTTACACCAAAATTTTATTGCTTCCAACCCTGCTCCTAGGTCGAGATACCCCTTAAATAGGCCCTAGAAATAGTTAAGTTTCTTTGATCGAGCCTAAGGATGACCAAAATGGTTAGTGTTATAAAACACACTATGTTTTTCAACTTTGGTCCATTGTTTTAAAAACAAACATGATAAGCTTCTTAAACTCATTCACCTTTCACCACTTCTTACCTAGGGAGCAAAAAACATCAAAAACAAACAAGATGGTCAACATGACCTCAAAACAACACAACAAAATTTGAACTTCATACAAAACTTCAATAAACCTAGTGCTTTCCCAGGTGCTCCTGCACCATTCTCCCCCTCTCAGCCCAAACACTGAGGATTGGAAGGAGGGATCAATGATAGGTCAATTCCAAGCTTCTTGAACTGATCTTCTTGTACCCATGTAGCTTCTGATTCATACTTGTTCTTCCATTTGATAAGGTGCTCCATGTACATCTTGTTCCTTGTAGACTTTTGCACTCTTGACTCCAAGATCTGCTCTGCTTGAGGCTTCTCTTGATTAGGTAGGGGTACATTACTGATGTCTTTGAAGATCTCCTGACTATTCTGAACCTCATCACTGACTGTTCCCTTATACTTGAGCAAATCAACAATGTTTAAAGCGGGTGAAATTCCTAGATCAATAGGTAACTCCACCTTGTATGCATTCTTGCCATACTTGGCCAATATCTTACAGGGACCCACTCTCTTCATCTGCAACTTGGTTGACATTCCCTTCTGCAACCTTGATTTGTTAAGGTGGACCATAGCATAGTCCCCTACTTGAAATTGCACATCTTTCCTTGACATATTTGCCTTCTCCTTCACTTTTTGTGTAGCCTCAGTGACTGTCCTCTTGACCTGCTCCTAAATCTCCTTCATGGTCTATCTTCTGCATGTCAACTCCTATTCTCCATAGATCCAAGGTCTCTAAGCTCACAAATGCCTCTTGGGTGCATCCCATACACAACCTCAAAAGGACTTTTCCCTGTAGTTCTATTGACACTGTCATTATAAGCATACTTAGCTTGTGAGATAACCATATCCCATGTTTGTCCATACTCCTTGGTTAGACACCTTAAAAGATTACCTAACACTCTGTTAACCACCTCTGTTTGACCATTGGTCTGAGGATGGTAAGCTGATCCAAATGATAGGTTGGTACCCAATCTACTCCATAGAGTCTTCCAAAAGTGACTCATGAACTTCACATCTCTGTTAGAAACAATGCTCAAAGGTAGCCCATGGATCCTTACAACCTCCTTGAAGAAAAGGTGAGCTATGTAGCTAGCATCATGAGTAGTTTTGCAGGGAATAAAATGACTCATCTTGCTAAATCTGTCTACAACAACATAAACACTGTCAAAACTAGTCTTGGTCTTAGGAAGGCCTACCACAAAATCCATGCTCACACACTCCCATGGTCTGTTAGGAATGGGCAAGGGTTGATATAAACTAGCATTGCTAGCTCCTCCCTTCGCTTTCATACACACAACACATTGTTCCACATACCTTCTAACATCTCTTGCCAACTTAGGCCAATAATAGAATCTTTGTACTAGCTCTAAAGTCTTATTGATGCCAAAATTCCCACTAAGACTGCCATTATGCTTTTCTTGAATCAAATTTTCCCTCATTGACCCTCTTGGAACACATAACTAATTTCCCTTAAACAACAACCCACTTTGCAAAGTATACTCTGAGTATTGGCTATGGAAATGGTTCTCAAAGTTAGAACATACCTTATAGGCCTCTGAAAATTCTTCATCCTCTCCATATAGATCCTTGAAACTCTCTATGCCAATGCTCTTGAGTTGTATCTCTTGGACTGTCAAAAATCTCCTACTCAATGCATCTGCCACCTTGTTCATTTGTCCTTTCTTATGCTTGATGGTAAAAGTAAAATCTTGGATGTATTCCATCCATTTCAGATGCCTATTACTCAACTTCTCTTGGGTGTTGATAAAGCTGAGTGCTTGATTGTCAGTGAAGACTACAAACTCCTTGGGTAGAAGATAATGCCTCCATTTCCTAAGTGACTGAACCAAAGCATAAAGTTCCAAGTCATAGGTTGAATATTTCTTCTTTGCTTCATTTAGCTTCTCACTAAAGAAGGCTATAGGCCTGCCCTCTTGACTTAACACTCCTCCTACTACTACTCCACTTGCATCACATTCAACAGTGAACAACTTATCAAAACTAGGTAATAAGAGAATTGGTTGAGTTGCCACTTCTTGTTTCAGTTTTTCAAACCCTTTCTCAGCTTCTTGTGTCCACATAAACTTAGTTTTTATACCTCCCTTGATTGTATCTAAGACTAGTGCACATATGCCACTAAATTTCTTATGAATTTTCTATAAAATAGGGCCAATCCATGAAAACTCCTTACCTCTACCCCTGTGGTTGGTGTAGGCCAGTTTAGGATGGCTTCCACCTTGCTTGGATCCATCTTCAATGATCCTTTGGACACTACAAAACCCAAGTAGATAAGCTCTTGCTTAAAGAACTCACACTTCTCTAGATTGATTGCCAACTTCTCTTCTTGCAACCTTCTAAGAACTTGCTCCACATGTTTCAAATGTTCTTCTGCTATCTTGCTATATATGAGGATGTCATCAAGGTACACTACCACAAATATCCCTGTAAAGTCCTTGAGTACTTCATTCATGAGCCTCGTGAATGTACTAGGGGCATTAGAGAGGCCAAATGGCATCACTCTCCACTCATATAACCCATCATTTGTCTTAAATGCTATCTTCCACTCATCACCGTCCTTAATTTTGATCTGATGGTATCCACTTTTGAGATCCAACTTGGTGAAGAACTGAGCTCCTCCAAGACAATCCATTAAATCTTCAATTCTAGGAATAGGAAATCTATATTTGATTGTGATTCTATTTATTGCTCTAGAATCAATACATAACCTCCATTTACCTCCCTTCTTTGTTGTTAAAACCATTAGTACTGCACATGGGCTTATGCTCTTTTGAATTAGTCCTTGATCCAACAATTCTTACACTTGCCTAGCTACCTCCAAATTTTGATCTGGTGTGAGTTTGTATGTTGCTTTGTTAGGTAATGAAGCTCCAGGTATGAAGTCAATTCGATGGCTTATGGCTCTCTTTGGTGGTAGAGTTGCAGGTGTACCATCACTAACTATGCTCTTGTACTTATCCAACAAGTTTAGGATTGCTCCGGGTATGACTGTCTTTTCAGCCTTTTCTTCCTCTTTAGCTTGCATCATGATCACATATCCTTCATCCCCTTGATGTAGGTTGTTGAAAAACTCCTTACCACTACTCAATATGATGTTTGGTGTCTTTGATTGTCCTTCATCTTCTTCTGATAGTGATTGCAGCTTGAAAATCTTCCCATCCTTCTTAAATGAAATGGTGTTCTCTTTTCCATCATACATGACACTCCTGTCATACTGCCATGGTCTGCCCAATAGTAGATGGCCTGCATCCATGGGTAAAACATCACAAACTAACTTTTCCTTGTACCCTCCAATAGAAAATTCCACTGTTACTTGCTCATTAACTAAAACACTCTTCCCTTTGTTCAACCATGTGACCTTGTAGGGGTTAGTGTGGGGTATCTTCTCCAATTTCAGTTTTGCTACTGCCTCCTCTAAGATTATATTATCTATTGAACCTGAGTCTACTATGACCTTGCATACTTTACCAAGTATCTTGCACCATACCCTAAATAGAGCTCTCCTCTATTTTGGTTCTTCTTTAACCGGTTGCCTGATCAAAACCCTGTTGAACATCATATTTTCTCCTACCTCAGATTCTATATGACTGACCTCAGATGCCTTAGGACTCATAGTTTCCTCTTGTGCATAGGCCACTCTCTTCTCATTGCTAGATGAGGATGCTTTCTCTGAGCACCTATAAGTAGGATGACCTATTTGACTACAATGATAACACTTCATGTTTGCAAAATAAGAATTGCTCATGCCTGCTCCTCTTCCTCTGTTTGAACCTCCTTGAGGTCCTCTTCCTCTGTTAAATCCACCTCTAGAAGGTGTTTCTCCTCCATGCTCAGTGAGTTTAGATTCTCCATGATTTATTTGGTCATTGCCTCTACCTTGGTAGCCACCACACTGTCCTCTTTGATCTCTGCCTTTGCCTCTGCCCTTAGAAGCCTGATCTTGCTTCCTCTTGTTCTTTTCCTCAATCTTTATGGCCAACTGATAGCATTGGTGTACTGTCTTGGGACTTAGTAGAGCCATCTCCTCTTGAATGTTCCATTTCAAACCATTAAGATACCTAGCCACTTTGAGACTCTCATCCTCTGTCACATTAGACCACATACAAAGCTTTTGAAACTCTTCAGTGTAAGTGTTTATATCTTGGTCTTTTTGCCTTAGACTTTGCCTCTTCTTGTGTAGTTGAATCTCATAGTCATTTGGCATGTAGGCTTCTTAAACCTTGGCAAACATTCCTTTCCAAGTTGATATGGGTTGTTTGCCTTCTTTTTCCCTCTCTGTCTGAATGAACTTCCACCATGTCAAGGAAAATCCTCTTAGTCTTAACTTGGCCACCTTTACCTTTTGTGCTTCTATGACTCCATCACACTCAAAATGGTTTTCCATTCCTTCTATCCAGTCCATGACTAGATCAGCTTCCATCTTTCCACTAAAACGTGGTATGCCTTCAAGTGCTTTCCCACTCAAAGCTTTCAATGCCTTCAAGAGAGGCTCCTCTTTCAAAACAAGGTCAGGTTCAGGGGTCTTATCTTCCTCTACAAACTCTTCTTCCTTAGGGATTCTTCCCTCAAATTGTGCACTCCTCACTACTTGTTCAAGCTGGGCTATCCTTTCCCTCAATTTCCTATTATCTTCCTCTTGTCCTTCAACCATCTTAGCCAGTTCTGCATTGGTCACCATGGTGGAAGAATCACTAGACTCAACCTCTGACATATAAGATGTTCCCAAATCTTTAACTTGCTCTGATACCAATCTGATAGGTTAGGGTTGGATGAGGCACTCACTGCCCCATGCTCTAAGTCTTTGCTCCTAAGAACTCCTAGGTGTCTCCTCCACCTTGTTCTAGTGGTCCTACCTAAAGTTTGGGTGCCACTACTCCTATTGACCAACCCCACTATCAATATGCTTCCCTTCTACCAAGTCCACCTTGGTGCTTCGCCACATACTCTCCATTGGCCCTTACTCTTCTTTAAAGGCCAAAAAACCTCAACCTTCTGCTAGATTCTTGCAGGGGTGTGATGTTGTTGTAAGAACTTCAAAATAGCCTATCTAGGGTGCTTATGCAATCACAAGTTTCCAATTTCCCATCGCTTTCACAAAATCCCTTCCTAGGGTTAGAAGTCTACAAGCCTAGAGCCCCAATTAGGCCTCTTAACAGACTTAAAATGCAACTTTCTCCTAAACCCACCAAGAGACCTAGGTTCTTTTTTTAGGGTTTGTGTTTCTCATGCCCACACCTCAAATATTTTTAGGGTTTTAAGCCTGCACAGCCCGTACACTTTCCACACACAAAAAATGGTCAAAACCCTAGGGTTTTTAAGCTTTTCAAGGCTATTTTTAGACTGTCAAAAATTTCTCCCTTCAAATGGCTTGATAGAACCTCCTCCTGACCTCCAAGCATTGCCAAGACCCTCAACAAAATTCACAAAAAAGAATTTCTCCAAAATCTTAATTCCCCTGCAAGTTATCTGCATTTTTCTCCTGGTCTTCCCTACCTCGCTCGCCTAGGGCAAGACATTGCTAGCATTCCCTATACACAAACAAAACCTACTAGCTAACATATGTACAAGCATGGTGTCTAGGCACTGTTTCCAAAGGGCCATACGGTTTGTACAGTGGAAAAGTGCTCTAGCACCATATTCCCTTAAAACAATCTGGTTCAGACCAGAATTTGAGCAAAGACGAACTATTTACAACAAATGCTTACAAATTCAACAAAGAAGCTTTCTAATCTTACACAAAGCTTGAAGACAACCAAAACTACATTGTACAAATCAAAACAATAGCAAACTAATCCATAAAAGGTCTATCAGGATACAGTAATTCAAAAATTATAACTCTGAATGTTGTTTCTTTCATTCACACAAGGTTACACCGAAATTTTATTGCTTCCAACCCTGCTCCTGGGTCGAGATACCCCTTAAATAGGCCCTAGAAACAGTTAAGTTTCTTTGATCGAACCTAAGGATGACCAAAATGGTTAGTGTTATAAAACACACTGTGTTTTTCAACTTTGGTCCATTGTTTTAAAAACAAACATGATAAGCTTCTAAAAATCATTCACCTTTCACCACTTCTTACCTAGGGAGCAAAAAACCTCAAAAACAAACAAGATGGTCAACATGACCTCAAAACAACACAACAAAATTTGAACTTCATACAAAACTTCAATAAACCTAGTACTTTCCCAGGTGCTCCTGCACCACCTGGGAAGGCTTCTTGGTCACATTGACCGACCAAAGGGATGCACCTGTTACGTCAAACAGTCCCAGATCACCTTCTTTTGACAGCTTCAAAACGCCAGACCTGTTTCTTGCGGGAGTCTCCCTGTTAGCCACCCAAATGAACGTTTTCTCTGTTATATTGGCATACCAGATGCCAATATACCAGTTATTGCTTCCATTTGGGCTGATGAAGCCCAATTCAAATGTGCCATTCTTTGAAATTATTTTCTGATTTCCAGTAATCGAGGCGCCCAAGGAAAGAGTGTCTCCAGCCTCGACTGCAGCACGATTACTCTTCAGTTGAATGAACACTGTAAAAGCAAAAAGCAGGATTAAGCAGAATTTTTTCCTGATTTCGTTCATCGCTGAAGTATTAGCGTTGGAACGAAACTCCCTCTAGCGTTCAAATATAAGAAAAATTCTAAGGTAAAAACTTCCCCGTAAAAGAAACGTCGCTGTAAGGAGGCCATTAAATTTAGAGAGGCGTTCACGAAAATGTCGCTATGTCCAAACGTTTAGTGTGCAGATTCATAGCAAAGAGCTTGGAGTACATGTACACCGTCCGTTCAATTGTTTTGACACAAAATATGCGCTACTTTAGCAATGCTTTAAATTCAATGGCCGTAAACCTGTATTGAAGCTCTTTTAAACTTAAATATGTATACATCTACATGAACGAAGACATCGAAAAAAACAAATTTTTTTTATTTTTTATTTTTATTTTTTATTTTTTGTGTCTTATGTTTTTTGAGCCTTTCCCTTGTGTTGCGTGCCTCACCCTACCCCCTCATCTCTCCTCCTTCCCCTCTCTTTTATAAAAGTTTTGTCTGCAACTTATCTATTATCATCTTTTTCAACTCTCCATCCTGATGATGGCTCACTGTGTGTGATCCGAAACGTTGATGAAAAAAGAGTCTACACAATCAAAACCAGAAGCAATAGATTCAAGGTTCAGAGACACGTTGTACTGCATAGAAAGTCCGGTCAATTTTAACGTGCGTGCGAAAGTCAGGTCGTCAAAGTCTGCAAAATAATAATAAAAACACAAGATTCACAGCAAATAAATGTATCGAATCTTGGCTTTGCCGAGGTCATCGCAATAGCCTGTGGGCCTAAACTAAATTTCATGGCGATTGACCGTATTCAATATTTTTATCATAATTTACAATTAAAATTTTAGAAAAATGTATCATGTGGAAAGAGAAATTTTGGACAAGCATTTTAATAGGTTATATTCGAATATATCTAATTGAGCATCACTTTCGTAAATTATAGGAATGATTATCTCTAAAATTAATTATATTTAAGCGAATTTATCTTATTGAATAGACTTTGGAGTCTATGATATCATATCATATCGGTCCATTGACTAGCTAATAACTATTCTCCATACAAAATGGACCCCTTAACATCCATTATATTCTATTATAATATGTCTCTATCCCCACCATTGTATTCATTATGATAACCCTCTTCCATCTTCATTATATCTTTCATCGTATCTTATGAGATGTTTAAAGAGTACAAAATTATTTGAAATTTTGTAAATATTTCAAATGACATTTGCTTTCCACTAGCATGGCTCAATCTATTATCTTTAATAGAATAATTTGGATAGTAATTTGAGATTTAAACAATATTTTTCAATTTTTTAGTTTTTGAATGTCAAAATGTGAGAAATTTTAAGGTGGACATTTTTTTCTTTAAATTAATTAAAATTTAATTTTGATGGTGGAAACCATTTATTTATTTGGTTGTAATGTAGGAGAAGATGGTACACAAATGATGGTGAGTGCTTTGAGCTAATTGTTGGTTCCATAGATTTACATGATTGAGAGGCTAAAGCTCAATTATAAACAAGAGGGATAGGAGATCAATTGTAATGGGAAAGGGCACTCTTTGCATCTACTTCTTACAATCTTGAAATAGATCAATTGCTTCATATTACATATCCCAATTAAGCCTTTGCCTAATTCATATTATGTGAATACGGTATTGCAAGCCCATAGGATTCACCCCTCTTCTTTTTGTTGGTCTACATTTTTATGTTCTTTTGGCCTATATTTGCATTTACATGAAGTGTTTGGTCATTTAAAGTATCCATATCTATTGATTTTTTCTTGTATTTGCACTCTTATGTTCATGTGCATTCTTGTGTTTAATTATTTTGTATAGATTATTTGCATTATAATTCCACCAATAGGGTGGGCCAATATAAACACATTTCTTATATGTTTAGGTAAGTTTCAATCTTAAATGTGGAGCACATTTCTTATTAATAATTTTAGCTTCTTCCATTTATTTTTTCTGTATTGATGTGAATATTATGTTGTCAATTTACAAATTTATTTGTGTGTGGATGTGTTTGGGAGTAAATATGATTTGGTTACTATGTAGAGCTTTGCATAATTAAGTATGCAAAACCCTACTTGAATATGCACGCTTAAACTGGATGTTATTAATATGCAAAGCTCTACAATCTTAGATGGAGAATTATATAAATTATTTATTTATGGAGGTAAATTAACTAACACATATGAGATGTACATCCACTGGCAGGCACTCTCTTCAACAAGGAAGTGAATATTTTCCTTATTTATATGCATCACGAACAAGTTATACTCAATTTTCCTTACATATGTTGGTTCGGGAAAGGTCACTTAGGCTTATGTATGTGTTGAATAAATGTAGGGTGTCAATAATAGTATGATTGTGTGCATATATGTATGTGAAATAGTTATACTATGCAAAATATATTTAGATATAGGGTTCATTAAATATGGTAAGGTGTGTGTATATGTATGTAATATAGCTACTCTTTGTATACATAGATATCACCACATTCATGTGTTCTTTAGGAAAATATATTTGTGTATGGTAGTGTGAGTGTGAAGTAGGACTGATATGTCAACTTATGAATATATACCTTGAATATCTATTACTATGTGTATATGGGTATATTCATCATGAAAATATGATGTACTCATGGGTGGAGGATTCAATGAAGGATTGGCCAACCATGTGGTTAAATACCTAAAAAACATAATATCATATTAGGAAACTATAGGAAAAGAAAAATAGACTTTATTATCTTCACATTCAACTTATTATATCTTGTTTTGATGGGCTTACTACATGCAAGACACAACTCTTTATTTTTTCCTATTAATAAAAAATATTATAACCAAATAAATCAAATTTTATATTTGACACCTTTTGTGACAATAATTTTTTAATCCTAAAACTTCATTTTGAACATCCATCTTTGTGCTCACACTCAAATCTCCAATTCTCTATTTTTGAGTCTACCTTCCTCCATGCCTTCTTCCAATGATTGTAGATGAAAATTATATAACAATCTCTAACCTTCCAAGTAATTTGTGTCAACTTTAAGGTGACACAAATTTTAATGCTTTATTGATGCAACAACATTCACAATATATATTTCATTAAAGAATATTGTTCAAACACAAGTAAAATTACTCATACTATTTCAATTAACTCTTCTTTTTTTATCATTCCATCCTATCTTCTTAGACTGAAAAAAATTCCTTAGCTAGTAAAAACCCCTCCTAAAAATCTATCTATTCTTAATACTATTACATGCTTACTCATTAGGTTGTGAAACTTTCTAATTATTTTAGTCTAACAAAAGTAAAACTAGTTGTGAACTAAAAATTTATAATTGCATGAAAAACATGAAAAAATAAAACAACGCAACTTTGTACAAATTATTGGAAAACATGGAAATATCATTTTGTGACTTTAAACAATTTAAAATTTCCTCAAAAAGTGTTGAGACATGCTCCAATTAAACACACTCATCCACAAAATAAATCAGCCCAAATGGACTCTTGAGTCAAAAGTTATAACCTCTAGAAGTCCCTCTATCATTTATAAATGTATTGTTGGCTAGAAATAATAAGCTGCTTAAAAATTCAAATGTTTAAATGGTGGAGAAACTCCACAAAATATATAACATGCATCTCAATAGTCAATTATATCCTAATAGATATTCCTCTATTGGTGTAAACCCCAAATATCCTATCATAAACAAGAACTACCATGGGTGTGCACAACTACCTACCCAAAGATTCACTCAAGACAATTTACAATCTTCTATTATCCCAATTCACCTCAGATGTTAATTTAGACACCAAAATTACTCCACATGTAGAAGATTAAAATGTGAATCATAATAAATAAGAATAATACAATGAAAGTACCAAATTCACACTCAACAATTACTCAATAAAGATCAATATCTATACACAAAATTTAATAATAAACAATTATAACATAGCAAAGACCTCGATTTGCTTCATTGTTTCTTTGCTAGTAGCTTGAATTCCTGATATGTGGGTTGCTCTTCAAAATAGCATAACCATGATATCACAATAATAGTATGATAGCAATGATATCAATGATAAAAGATAGATGGATATGATATTCTGGACTTGCAACCCTCCAATTACATGTCAAATAGCAGCTATCCAAAAAATATTATAGATATGTATTATTCAATTATATCTATAATTTAAATGTTCACTACATCAATTGCTATATTTTTCCAATGTTATAAATGTCATCATATTGATATTCATTAATCATTGTTGCTCTTTGATTTAAATATTATTGTTTTAATTAATGTATGTACATCTTTACTCATTAAATAGATTAAAATTGTTTCATTTTTATTGTTGTGAATTAGTTAGGTTATATTTGATATTAGAGCCTTATGATCACTTAATCCTTGCAAAATAGATATATGGAATAAAACATTATAATAGTCCTTTTTTGCATCAATTATTTATTATGTACTCAAAGATTATGGAAAAAGGGAAATTATATGTTTGAGTAATTCATTTAGATAAATCAAAATTTAATCAATTTAGGATTCCATAAAACATTTATCTTATACTTAAGGGTTAAAAAATTTACTCTCTCAGTTATTCCACTCATAAATTAAATTCACAAGGAATTCGATTAGATTTACTCAATCATGAAAAATTAATTAGATTCCCATAAAACATCTTTTACCTTTGCTATAAAAGAGATAGTCAAATCTTTTAATTCATCCAAGTCGATGCTAAGAAAATTTCATTGAGGGTAGACTAGCTTATTGTTGTGTGTCTGTAATAATATATTCATTAGTGGCATTATAATATAATATCATTGGATTGTATTATAGTAATGTAGAGTACAACCACATCTGTATGATATTAAATTTACCTAAGAAGAATGAAATTATCTATACATTCAAAATTCCAACAAGTTTTATGCAACATTTCATAGTTGTTAGACAATAATTACAATAGACTCATTAGTGTATGTTTACTATTTATTGCAAAATTGAATAAAATATTGCTTACCTCACCAATTTCATCCAAAAAGAATGAACCATCAGAAAAATTGCCAAAGTATTTTCAAAATATTCAAGATCGAGCTACCATGGTTGAAAAAGAAAACGGTTAATTTACACTTAAGTTTCCTTCTTATTCACACAATCTAGAACAACCTATTACATTTTCATTTTTGTTCTCTGTTTTCTAATTTACTATAATTTCCAAAAGAAGAAAACCACTTCTACTACCTTGGTTTTTGACTTCATGAATGTCATGAAAACAATTTTGGAAGAAAAAGAAAAATTGGATATTTAAGTGGCTCATTTGCAACCTCCTCTTTTTCTCAACTCATTGCATAATTCCAATGAATTCCAATGTCAAAGGACTTAGGTGATAGCTTCTAAAAGTATTGAAAGGCTTTTCTTGCAAAGTTAGTAAAGCAAGGATACTATGTCTCCCCTACCTCCCTAAAAATTGAAACTTAAATGCCTTTTCATTACACCTCTTCTCAAAAATCTCCAAAATTTGATAGGGAAATGCCTCTCTTACTACTCAATTCAAGTGGATTTTGATTATTTTTATTTACTTATTCATATTTCCTATTTATTTTCTTGTCTATTCTCCAGTCGAAAGCCTATCTACACTCTCATTGTTAGATAGTATTAAAAGGTTCAATTTCCACTACTTACATTTGCATATGCATTATATTATTTAACAACAAACTTTAAAAGAATCTAACCTTTCTTTTTTAGTTCTTTCACATATACTTCAAACTTATTAAAAATCATTAAATCAATCTAATTATTTAGTTGAATCAAAACATGAAAAGGAGGTGACCTTCCTCTTCTACCATAACAAACCTTATGAATTGTCATACATTCTTAAAATCAATTTGAGTGAAATATATAGAAATCTAAGCAATTACAGTGAACATAAAATACTATATTTTATCTACCCACAAAATGTGTGAAGTTGGTTGATGTAACAACGAACAGGCTAGAGGAATTAATATCAAACCTATTCAAATCTTTGCCAAGATCTGCTTTCACTGTTTGTCATCAATGCGGAGATTGTTTGGATCCAATACTGATACGGAGCCTAATACGGAGGATACTGAGCTGACAAGTATAGCTAGATAAGTTAATGAAGTGGTTGAGATTATATTTCCAACACCCCCCCCTTGATCTCAACTACAAATTCCAATTACTTTCTTGATCTTTTCCATTGATGCTTCAGCATTTGCAATTTTGAAATACTATGGATCAAACCTAGGAAATCCCAGTTTTTCATTGGTATGCTCTAACCACAAGCTCTGGCTTCTTGTCACCAATCCATTGTAGTTCAGGTGTGAAACACTTGGTTTCCTCAACACCTCCCTTTGAGCTACAGTTCTAGTGCTTGGGGATCCTAACATCAGTTGGCTCTGCTGACCTTATTCACACAAATTCTAAATGCTACAGCATTCAACCACACAAATTCTTTACCACTTTACAACTTCATTTGCTTGTTTTCTCCCAACTTCATTTACCTATCATCCTCTGATTTTTTTCTCCTTTGACGGCTCCTCTCTCTTTTTCCTTGCAATCTCCTCCTTTCTTGAGAGAACTATTATTTCATCCATACAACAACCTCCCTCTAGATCATGATCTATCTTCCTACAATTTCTCTTATTCGACAACTTCAATCTCTCTTTCATTTCAAAAGACAAAAAAAAAAAAAAACTTCTCTTTGCAGCTTCCTTATAACATTCAACAATTTTCAAAATAAAAACTGCAAGTTACCTTAACTTATGAGGATTTCTTTTGACCATTGATCTGCAACCACCTTTGAGCTACATCTAACTTTTGACTGGCGTTCTTTGTCTTGCAACAAAATCTATGAACAAACCAGAACATCGACCCTTCTAAACAGCAGAGCATCCTCCAGCGAGCGACTACTGGTTTAAACCAACAAACTAACAAAGAAATTACCTACCTTTTGTCTTTGACTGGTGGCTACAGCCAAGTCTTCAGACTTTTGCTTTTCTCTTTTCTTATCGCAGGCATTTTCTCCTCGTTCTCATAGTTTAGCTAGAGCTAACGCTTTTCCTTATCTTCAAACTCATGACTTCCTTCTCTTGCTTTTACTTGGCTCCTCTTGGCCACTATATCCTTTTCCTCTGCAACAGCTACGGCTGTACTATCCAATCTTCCTTTAGATGGTTTTGTCTCTCATTTCTGCGATCTCTTTTCTACGATCTCCTTGACTTGGGTGATCTTTGTCTTTCTTACATAGCGATCAGCAACCTCTTTCTAATACAAGCGACTATCCTCTTAAATACACGACCTATAACAAATACACCTATATAACAACTACACCTATAGTTGAGCATGTTTCAATAGTTGTGATTTTAATGATTTTAATGTGACTTCATTTCTGAAATTGTCAGGCTTCTACAGGATTTTTGTGGACCAAATTCCACTGAGTGCACAGGCACACCAGGGCTACTACCCATGTGTTATCTCAAGAGCAGTGAATGTACATGTTTTCAAGAATTTCGAATGCAGATGACTGGACTACAAGAGGTGGATTGGAAAAAACAAACCGAGCAGCAGCTCCTTTCATTTCTTCTTATAAGAAATTTCATGATTTGGGCTACAAATGGGAGGATTCATTTCCTGCTTGTATTTCTACCACAAATGATAAATGGTGGGATGAGTCGGTTGCATGGAGTTTGAATGAGAAGTAGAAGGAAGATTACAGGTGAGTGAGAAGCAAGTACATGGTATATGATTACTGTTCTGACAAATCTGACTTCTCCACACAACCTGTTGAATTCTCTGTTTCTCCCTGGGACTAAACTGAGATATGAGATTAATGAGATCACATTATGCTTATCTTTTGTTGGTGAAAGATAGAGAGCGCTGCAATAGTCTCGCTGCAAATCATTTACGCTCTGCTGTATCTATCATAAAAGCTTAATTTAATTATGTTCTATCACTATTCCCAAATTCTCCAGCTTAAAATGAATGGCAATGTGATGTTTTCTGTGATGAATGATGATTGTTAAAGCGGGGATAGTGTAATTAATGGGTTTGAATTTATATTTTCTTATGATTGTGGTGGGTGTTGTAATTTGACCGATGGGTCAAATGAATGGACCACAACGCAAATACACACAAGATGTTGAAAAAACACAGAACAGAAAGCAATTATAAACCAAGGCACTATTACTTATCATCATTACTTTAATGGCAATAATCTGCTCCGTTTCAGAATCTTCATCACTGTCGGTCAACCCAGAACTCTCCTCATCACTTTCCTTGGACATGCTCATAGTTTTCTTGCCACAAAATTTAATGCTCTTATTATTATCAACATTATTATTATCATCCCTCTCAGCAATCGTCTGAAAAGCAATATCCTCCTTCAATGCTCGAGAAATTGCGGCACTGAAAGGTGAGGTGCCCGACTCTGCCGCACTTTTTATAGGCACCACGGGATTCGTCGTTGTTGGAGCCTGTAAGACAGGCAAGAGCGAGAAGACCCTGGAAGAATACCATTCAAAAATCTATTTCAGTACTTACCTCTCGGTCATAGTCTAGAAACGTTTTTAAGAAATTCCCTCAAATTGAAGACCATAACCTAGAAAATAAAAAATACAAATTCCTTCAAATTGAGGTAAATCTTCACAAAATTGAAGATCATTTTAATTCTAAAGCAGATAATTGATAATTAGTTGAGTTTTTAGATGTTACAGAAAAATTTGAGAAAAAGAAGTGGCAATGGGAAATATGAAGGGTACCTGAACATTGTCGTAGGCTTTCTCTCCATCCTGTTGAATCTTCACAAAATTGAAGATCATTTTAATTCTAAAGCAGATAATTGATAATTAGAGGCGATCCTTGATTTTTTAGATGTTATAGAAAACTTTGAGAAAAAGAAGTGGCAATGGGCAATATGAAGGGTACCTGAAAATTGTCGTAGGCTTTCTCTCCATCCTGTTCAGCAGTCCAGCGATTTGACGGGCGGAAGTTTCATTGTAGGCAATTGACAAAGATTTTAACGGAGGCGCTGGAGGAGACAAACTTTCAGAAGGGATGGGAATAGGAGCAGTTTCCTGTTCGTCATGTCCTTCAATACCTGCGAAATGTGCATTCACAATCAACCGTTACATATAAGTTCATGCAATAAAAACAGACAACCGTATGCCCTGCAGACCAACATCTACGCCAAAGGAGAGCAGAGGCATATTCTCTGGTTTGATCCCACTCAGGAATTTCACACCTATTTCATCCTGTAAAATTCACGTTAAACCTGCAATATAGCGTAGATCTGGCTAGAAAAGAAAGAAAAGATTGCAAATAACTAACAGGGAAAAAAAAAACAGAGCAAGAACAGAAATAAAGATTCTATTAACCAAACAGATTACAATGCATTGAGAATAGCTACATATAAGAACCGCAGCAAAGAGATTGCGGTGGAAAGCAAACTTAACAGCAATTTGCTTTTGTTGCATATCACATGGCGGTGAAAGCAATCCTAACAATAGTTTGCTTTAGTTACATATTGCATGAAAAAGAAACAGACAGTTTACTTAGGTTAGCTTAAAAAGCTGTCCGTTGCATGTTCGTTGATTATGGAGAAAATAACCAGAACTAGAAATTAACTAACGCTAACACCCCCCCTTAAGTTTAACTAAGGAGAAAGTAAAGAGGAAAGAGGAAAAACCTTGTGGGAACAAAATCCCCCCTCAAAAAAAATACACTAACTGTGCATGGCAACTACTATGTTGCATTGTTCTTCACCCCAAGAAGATCTCACAGAATGTGAAACTTCTGCTTAGTGAATGTTTTCGTGAAGATGTCGGCAATCTGTTCTGAAGTAGCATAGTACTGCAAGTCAATGACTCCATCATTTATCAATTCATGGATGAAGTGCATGTGGATCTCAATGTGTTTAGTCTGTTGCCGCTGTATGGGATCTCTGCAAAGCTTCAGTGTACTTTGATTGTCACACCAAATGACAGTCGGATGATGGAAGAGGATACCAAGCTTAGTTAAGAAGTTTTGCAGCCAAATGGCTTGAATGGTAATGTTGACTACGCCTCTCTATTTAGCTTTTGTTGATGATAAAGCAATGGCAGATTGTTTTTTGAATAACCAACAAATAGGGCCTGATCCCAAACTAAGAACATATCCAGAAGTGGACTTACGATCAATGTTATCACCAGCCCAGTCAGAATCAGTCTAGCCAATGAGATCCAAAATACAACCTACTGAATAATGAATCCCATAGCAAATGGTTCCCTGAACATATCGAAGTATACGCTTGGCAGCCTTCCAATGTAACTCATGTGGCTCCTGCATGTATTTGGAAAAAGCTCCCACTACATATGAGAGATCTAGACAAGAGTGACTGAGATAAAGAAGACTCCCCACAAGCTGACGAAACTGTGTGCAATCAACCAATGGTGTGTCTTTGTCATCCTCAAGTTTTACCCCAGATAAGAAAGGTGTCCATGAGCTTGCAATCAGTCATGCGAAACCGAACGAGAAGATCTCTCGCCTACTTGGATTGAGTAACATTGATCCCTGATTCATTCTGGCTGATTTCAAGTCCAAGGTAAAAATGTAGGAGACCCATGTCTGTCATAGAAAATCTAGCATGCAAAGAAGACTTAATTTCAGCAATGGTTGTGGTTGAACTACCTGTTATTAGTAGATCATCTACATAAAGCACTATGATCAACAAAGAGTCAGATGTTCTCATCATATAAACATTTGGATCAGATTTGCATCACATGAAATTCTGAGACAGGAGATAAGAGTCCATTTTAGCATACCAAGCTCTAGGTGTCTGCTTGAGGCCATAGAGTGACTTCTTGAGTTTGCATACTCAAGATGAATTTTGTACATACCCTTGCGGTTGCTCCATGTGGATTTCTTCTTTGAGATCACCATGAAGAAAAGCGTTTTTCACATCCATGTGGTGAACCTCCCACCTTCTTGCTACTGCAATGGCAAGAGCCATCCGAATGGAGTCCAATTTTTAAACTAGAGTAAAAGTCTCATCATAATCAATGCCATGAACTTGTTGAAAGCCTTTGGCTACCAACCTTGCTGTATATCTACTCACATGTACATCTGCTGATTTCTTTGTTCTATAGACCCACTTACATCTAACAAGCTTGCGATCAAAAGGAAGCGGAACTAGGTCCCAAGTTTGGTTTGCTATAAGCGAGTTGTATTCCTCCTCCATGGCAGCTTCCCAAAGAGGATTCCCTACAACTTCTGCATAAGTCTGAGGATCAGATGCTAGAGCCACATAGGCATGCAATGGCACAATGGGTTCAATAGCTGATCGTGCATGAGGAGCTTCATATATCTCACTTAAGCTCCTTATTCTTTGATTTCTCACAAGGGATACTGAATCATCGCCAGAAGCCCAATTAGGATTTGGTTGTAGATTGGCACATGCATGCTCATCTTCCTCTGAATCATATTCAGAAATATCTAAAATCAGATCTATATGATTGTATGTATCTTCTCTGAAATCTGTAAGAGGAGGAAACACCGAGCTGGTAGCATGTTTATCCTGAGATGCATGAGGGAAACTTTCTTCAAAGTAGACACTTCTCTCAATGAAGAGTGTTTTTGTTGAAAGATCTAGCAGTCTGTATCCCTTTATGTCATCTAGATATCCAACAAAGATGCATTCTCTGCTTTGAGGCTCCAAAGCCTTTCTCTTTTCGGCAGGAATCTGGGCCCATGCACGTGATCCAAAGATGCAAAAATGTGTGACATCTAGTTGCATGCCACTCCATGCTTCTAAAGGTGTTTTTCCTATGACATATTTGTGAGGAGATCTACTTTGTATATATGAACCACAGTTGATTGCTTCAACCCACAATTTGGAGGGAAGAGACCTTGCATGCAACATACAACTAGCCATCTCTTTCAAAGATCGGTTCTTCCTCTCAGCTACCCCATTTTGTTGTGGAGTGTAAGGAACTATGTTCTACAACTGTATTCCAGCTTCATCACAAAGATTTTGGACATCGTTGTTGACATATTCCCCCCCATTATCTATGTGAAGGATTTTGATCATTTTCCCAGACTGCTTCTTTGCATGAGATTTGAAAATCTTGAAACGCTCAAACACTTTAGACTTGAATTTGAGAGAATACACTCATGTATATCATGTGCAATCATTAATGAATGTTAGCACATATTTGGCTTGGCTCATGGAAGGATTAGGAAATGTGCCCATAAGATCACTATGAACAAGCTCTAAAGGAGAAGAGGCTCTCCATGCATGCCTCTTTGGAAACTTTTCTTGTGGATGCTTTCCAAGAGCACAACCTTCACATATTCCATCAGAAAATTCTATGGTAGGCAAACCTTTAACCATCCCCTGTTTGCTAAGTTGTTGCATGTATCTAAAGTTTAAATGACCAAATCTTTCATGCCAAATTCTATTTTCATCATTTGCATGCATTAGCAATAAAGTGGAATCTGATTTAGCAACAAAGTCAGAAAAAGTGTACAAATGATTCTGATGATTTTCCTTACCAACAACAATTTTGGAGTTTTCTTGCATGTCAAATATGCTCACCACATCTGGGGTGAATTCAACTCTCCTTTTGGTGCTAGTATGTGTCATTTGACAGATAGAGAGAAGATTGACATAAAGCTTTGGAATGTGCAAGACATTCTCAAAACTTCCAATTCCAAGCTCTACCCTCCCTTTTCTAGTTGCCTCTACTGGAGAGTCATCTCCCATGAGAATAGGAGGACCATCATATGGTTCCAAAGATGAGAGAACATCTTTTGTAGCTGCCATGTGGTGTGAAGCTCCAGAGTCAAGGATTCATGCATCTAGAGAAGAATGAATAGCAATCAATGCATGTGCATTACCTCTTTCTCCTAGTGTCTTATCTTCCTTCTTCTTCTTGGCACTTTCTAGAATAAAGCTACCAAGGTTATTTTGTTGAAGTTTCTGCGCCATGAGGTCAATGGTCTTCTTCATGCATGATGATTTCGGATGGTAACCACGGTTGCAATAGCTGCATTTTGATTTCTCTCTTTTGTCCTTTTCCTTTGAGCTAGAAGATTCATCTAGAGGTTTGAGATTGTCTCCCTTTCTTGGATTTGGTTCCTTCTTCCCTTTGCCTTTGGATTGTTGATTAGGTTTTGAACTGTTCCTCCCACTTGTTTGCATAGTAAGAGCATGAGCTTTGGAATTTTTTAATGTACCCATCTTTATGAGCTTATCTTGCTTATGTATCAGGGACTCAATAAATTTATTGAGTGTGGGCATCTTCCAATTTGCTTCTATTGTGAGCCTGACTGTGTGAAAAGTTGAGACAAATATAGCATATTCTGGACCCAATTTTGACAAAATAGCAAGAACTAATTTGCTTTCTTCCTGAGATTTGTCAATTCCACATCCTTTTAGCTGGAGTAATAAGGCCTTGAACTTTATGAAAAAGTCTTGAATATTTTCAAATTTGCTCGGATCTAGTAAGTTGAGCTCATTTTCAAGGATGTGACCCCACATCTCATCTTGCTTCCCAAAAAGAGTCTCTAGCATAGTCCAAACTTCGTTTGGAGTTTTGCATGCTTCAACATGAAACAACAATTCTGGAGACATGGATAAGCATAGGAGACTGAAGGCCTCATCCATGCGGTTGAAATATTTGGATTTTTTAACTGCAGCATTCGGTTCAACCTCTGTTGCCATGACTATTCGAAATAAGCCTCTACTTTTGAGTTGAAGCAGAATCTTTGGCTTCCATTCGTAATAGTTATATGGTGACAGATGTGCAAAGGCTAGAAATTCCATTCTTGTCAATAGCTCTAATCTTCAGTTATTGCAAAAAAAAAGTTTATTCTCCTTCTTCCTAGCTCCCTTAAGCTCTGATACCATGTAAAATTCATGTTAAACCTACAATATAGCGTAGATCTGACTAGAAAAGAAAGAAAAGATTGCAGATAATTAACAGGGAAAAAAAAAACAGAGCAAGAACAGAAATAAAGATTCTATTAACGGAACAAATTACAATGCATTGAGAATAGCTACATATAAGAACCGCAACAAAGAGATTGTGGTGGAAAGCAAACTTAATAGTAGTTTGCTTTAGTTGCATCTCGCATGGCGGTGAAAGCAATCCTAACAATAGTTTGCTTTAGTTACATATTGGATGAAAAAGAAACAAACTGTTTACTTAGGTTAGCTTAAAAAGTTGTTCGTTGCATGTTCGTTGATTATGGAGAAAATAACCAGAACTAGAAACTAACTAACGCTAACACATCCTCTGGAGATAATGTATGTCTAACATTCTTTCAAATTTTTTTACATGATTTTAATGTGACTTCATGTTTGAAATTGTTAGGCTTTTGCAGGTTTTTCATGGACCAAATTCCAGTGAGAGTGCACAGGCATACCAAGGCTACTACCCATCTGTTATCTAGAGAGCAATGAATGTACATGTTTTCAAGCAAAACAGTTAAGGTTAGCTATTGCATTTTAGATAAAGATCTTGCAAAACAGTTTTGCACTTATAAACAACCTCCAATAAATTGCCTAATAATATTAAAAATATTTCAAAACTTTTGTTTAACTTTTGTTTTTTTTAAGATTTACTTAAATGAAAAAATTATGATTTTAAGAACTCTCCTTATTTAATTAAGCAGAGTTTTTATGTAATCGACGTAATTAGGTTAATAAATAATCACGTGAGAACTAGTGCATATCCAGAAATCATTGCATTCTAGCACACTAGGTTCCATTGATGCATTTTATCAAATAAGTCGCGTGCCTTGTTTAAATTCCCATATTCTGCATACATGTCTATAAGGGAATTCTCGACAAGCACATAAGGCAGCAACCCACTTCTAATTATAGCTTCATGAATCAACATTCCTGACTGTTAAGTTAGCACACGCAAGTAAAGCACTAGCAAAGGTTTTAATTCTGGTTTACGCTTGCCAATTGCATTTACCCAAATAGATTTAGGGCTTCCTCACTACACCTATTTTTCGTAATTGTTGAGTTCATAGCATTCTAAGGATAGCATCAGGGAGGCATCATCTGAAATAGACAAAAGGCTTCAATAACACGCCCATTCTGGGATTGCGTTCCATAGTATCAACATTGCACCCAGGCATTTAACAATCTGCAAAATCATTACATTCCATTTCCCTGTGGGATTTTAGAAATTAAAATATCTCCATATCTGAGGCGTGAAGGTTAAATTCTATCACATGACCTACAAAAATCCACACTGCAGAAAACAAAGGTGTGCAAAACGGTTGACATTGATCCATAATAGTTGAACACCCTAAAAGTGACTGCAGTTGAAAAATAGGTTGACATTGATCCATAATAGTCCTTATTTTAATTCAGCTAAATCATGAGACCGTTGGCAATCTGAAATATTATTATAGCTGCAGTTCTTGAAACCTAAAGAGCCTCTCTGATACCATTGGCAATCTGTTACAGCTGCAGTTCTTGAACTTGAAAGATCGTATAAGCTTACAAAACCTTCCCAATACCATTGGCAACTTGCCCTTTCTGTAGTATTTGAATTTGAAAGAGGTGTATAAACTTGCATACCCTCCCTCATACCATTACCGGTATTTTAACTTAAGGGTGTGTAAATTTAGAACCTCCCTAAGGGTAGGTCTCATGGAGGGGGCTTCTTAAAAAAATTCAGTTGGTGCTATTGAGATTTTGTAGGAATATGTTAAAAGCTGGTGGTCCCATGAGTTTAGTAATGCAATTCAGCTTAAACATTTAAGCTCCAAAATTTAAGTAATGAACTACAATACTTTGATGAAAAGTAATAAATAAAAATAATTTTCTCACATTTTTAGTTTTTGGTAGGAATTTAAAATTTTAATGATTGACAAGTGCTAGAAAAAATCTCAAGTTGTAGGAGCAGTTTCTATCCTCACCTCAATTTCATCTGCTCAACTAAAATATAGGGAATACTATTTTTCAGAAAATGATTCTAATTAATTTTTTAGCATAAATATTTTTTGCTTCATGAAACTCCTTGCTCCATGGAAATAGATCCTAAAGTCCCCTCATGAGACCACATTCTAATAACATTGGCAGCTTGTCATACCCACCGAATTGAGATTGGAAAATTGTCATAACCACCGAGTTGAGGTGGAAGAATAAAAGGTCGCAGTACTATAAATGTTCATTCGAGGACTACCGCCTCGGATGTAGCTTTGATAGAATCTGATTGGTAGAGCTTCAAGTATTTTAGGGCAGAAATTAGCACAATCCTAGTCCTTTTGCATGGTCTATTAAAATCCACATTGTAGAAAATAAAGGTGTGCAAAATGGTTGACATTGATCCGTAATAGCTTAACAACCTAAAAGTGACTGCAGCTGAAAAATTGGTTGCATATTGACTAAAACAGGGGAGCGAGCATATGAAATTGGCATAGAAACCTCCTACGTGGACAATTTAATAGGCACATAATCCTCACGCGATGACATTATGGGTAGCAAAATTACCTCCATCACAGCTAAGGATAGAGCACAACGGGTGAGATGAAGCAAGGGATGTTGAAAAAATTAATCTTGAGCAGTCTACGGCCAGTTGCATTAAATGCACTGTTAGATGAAATCAACTCAGATCTTTTTCCCCCCTGCCATGCCTAACATTCTTGTTGTCCAGTAATTGCTTTCTGGTAGTAATTTATTATTGGTAGGTGAGTTCAAATTTTGAGCAGTAATTTTTTTTGTGTATTGGCTGAAAAGCCAAAAGTTGCATTGAATGTATATTTTGTGCAAGTAAGCAGACAGAGGTTTTCTGGGTGAGACAAAAAGAGGGAATGTTCAGCAGAACATAGCAGAAGAAAGAATGTTCAGGAGCATCTGAACAGTGATGTTCAGGAGTATTCACCGCAACAGAAGTCAGTAAGCCTTGCGCCCGTGCGCCGGAAGCTATCCCACACGGAGCAGCAGCGCAGAAGCGTCAGTGCGCTGGAAAATGCACAGCTTCTGTAGTATACGTGTACAGAGCTTTTGCTCTGAATATTTTTATATGTAAACAGTTTTTTGAATGTAATTTTTTTCTGAGAAAATAGAATATTGAAAATATTTATGTCTCCTTGTGTGTCTGTCTCCTTCCCTTGATACACTTCCGCTGTAATGTGTTTCATTCTTTGCCCACAATAGGAGTTTATTTTTCAACATGGTATCAGAGCCCTAGGTGTATTGGGCAGTTAGTTTTTACAAGTTTAGATCTTAATCTAGGTTTTTTTGTAGTTTTCCCATTTTAGCAAAATGTCTGGAGGAGAAAATAGAAGCTGGCAGCAACCACCTGTTTTCGATGGTAGAAACTACGACGTCTAGGCAAAGAAAATGAAGACTATTTTCATAGCTAATGATTTATGGGAGTTAGTTGCAAATGGGTTTAAAGATGTGACTGACCCAACTGCATTTACAGCATTGAGCAATGCTCAAAAGAACCAGTTGAAGGAGACACGGAAGAATGATGCAAAAGCCCTCAGTCTGATTGAGGCAGCCTTGACAGAGGCTATCTTTACCCAAATAGCGGTAGCTACTTATGCAAAAGAAGCGTGGGAAACACTTCAAACCACCTGCAAAGGATCTGAGAAAGACATATCAATCAAACTCCAGTTGCAACGGAGAGAGTTTGAGACCATGCAGATGAAGGACAGCGAGTCCATTATAGATTTTCACACAAGGGCAACCACTTTGATTAACTAGCTCAGGATAAGTGGTAAAACTTTGGAAGAACAAAAGATTGTGGAGAAGATATTGAGAAGCCTTCCCACAAAGTTTGATCCGGTGGTGATTGCCATTGAAGAGGCAAAAGATCTCACAACTTCGTCAGTTGATGAGCTGATGGGTTCTCTGCAAACCCATGAGCAGCACCTAAATAGGTCTGCAACCTCCTCCCAAGAGCAATTTTTTAATGCTCAGTCGAATGCAAGAGGAAGGGGGAGAGGTAGAAAAGGCTCCAAACGCGGTAAAGGAAACTCTAGACATGGAAATGATGGTGATAAAAGTTTAGCCCGAGCAAGTAGTCATGAGGGGGCGACCAGCTCCCAAGGAGGAAAAAAGAACAACAGTTCTTATCAGAAAAAGGATAAAAGAAATGTGCAGTGCTACAACTGTCAAAGGTATGGTCACTATGCAAGTGATTGCAGGCAAAAATGTGACCAAGGGAGTCAAAATGCACATGTTGCTGACTCAAATGTGACTAGAAATGAAAGATAGTCGCAACTGTTCATTGCATGTAACCTTGCAGAACAGAGTAGCGCTGAAGTTTGGTACTTGGACAGCGGTTGCAGCAACCACATGAATGGTAACAAAGACTTATTTACCTCCATTAATAGCAGCGTGAAGTTTGAAATAAAAATGGGGAACAATGAGATGGTTCCAGTCATGGGCAAAGGCATGGTATGCCTACAAACCAAGCATGGTGATGAAAGACAAATATATTATGTCTTTTATGCCCCAGGATTGAAACATAACCTCTTGAGCGTTGGACAGATGGTCCAAAATGGGTATAGAGTGCTGATGGAGAAAGGGGAATGCATCATCTATGATAAAGATGGAAGCAAAAGAGTTATGGCAGCGGTTCAAATGACACAGAACCGAATGTTTTCTCTCAAGATGCAAATCTCATCACAGTCAAAAGGCCTGCAGCAATCAGCCTTCAAAGCATCTATTCAAGATATCTCCAAGCTATGGCACCTCAGGTATGGACACTTAGGTTACTCTAGTTTGAGTCTTTTGTCCAAGAAAATATGATAGATGGTTTGCCAAAAATCGTAAAGCCTAATGTTAGATGTGAAGCTTGCATTTTGGACAAGCAACATAAGCAGCCTTTTAATTCAAGCAACTGTAGAAGGGCTAGAGCACTGTTGGAGTTGGTGCATATTGACTTGGTAGGCCCTATGCAAAATCTATCTTTTGGCAAAAGCAGATTTTTTATGACCTCTATAGATGATTACAGCCGTAGGACATGGGTCTATTTTTTGCAGCATAAGTCTAAAGCATTTGACAAGTTTTTGTTATTTAAGGCCCAGGCTGAAAAGGAGAGTGGACACTTTATTAAGGTCCTAAGGTCAGATCGTGGAGGAGAGTATACCTCTAATCAATTTGTAAATTTTTGCAAGAAAAATGGCATCAAGAAGGAGCTCACGGCTAGTTATACTCCACAGCAAAATGGAGTGGTTGAAAGGAAAAATAGGACCATTGTGGAGATAGAAAGGAGTATAATGAAAGCAAAGGGACTCCCTATCGAATATTGGGGAGAGGTTGTAGCAACAGCTGTTTATCTAATAAATAGAAGTCCAACGAAGGTAGTCCATGATAAAATCCCTCAAGAGGCATGGACAAAACAAAAGTGGTCAGTTGAGCACTTGAGAGTGTTTGGGTGTGTAGCCTATGCACACGTGCCTAAAGAAAATAGGCAAAAATTGGATGACAAGGGTGAAAAGTGTATTTTCTTGGGCTACTATACAAAGTCAAAAGCCTATCGGCTATATAATCCGGTCACCAAGAAGGTAATCATCAATAGGGACGTGGATTTCTTAGAAAATGAGTCGTGGGATGGAAAATTTGATAGCAATACTGATATTTATGTCTCCATACCCCTTAAGGATGAAGAAGCTTTAGAGCGCAGATGCACTGGAAACCTACATGAAGCTGACAGTTCAGAAAACAGCAGCAGTAGCTCCAAAAATTCTCAGCAGAGAAGGAGCTCCGGAAACTTCCAGTAGGGAAGAAGCTCCAGAAACTTCCAATAGGGAAGATGCTTTGGAAACTTTCAACAGGAAAGTTGCTCCGAAAACCTACAGCAGCAGACTTCTTCATCAAGCCAGCAGCCAAACAACTCCGGAAATTCAGACCCCACTCTCGCCTCCCTAGTGCGAAGAAAGACTAAGAGTCTAAGGGAGATCTACCAAGGTGAAAGGTATGATGAAGTTTTTAATGAGTGTAAATTTCGCATTATTTTCTCATAGTGATCCTATTTATTTTGAGGAGGCTGTGAAAGAACAGAAATGGTGTGAGGCCATGGATGAGGAGATAGATGCAATAGAAAGAAACAAGACATGGGAGCTCACTGATTTACCCAAAGGGAAATCAGTTATTGGTGTCAAATGGGTCTACAAGACCAAATGTAATGCCGAAGGAAGAATAGAAAGGCATAAGGCAAGATTAGTTGTCAAGGGGTACAAACAACAGTTTGGGAGAGATTATGATGAGACTTTTTCCCCTGTTGCAAGGATGGAGACCGTGCGGGCAGTCATTGCAATTGCAACCCAGCACATGTGGAAGGTTTATCAAATGGATGTGAAGTCTACCTTCCTCAATGGAGTCTTAAAAGAAGAGGTATATGTGGAGCAACCCTTTGGATATGAAGTTCCAGGTAGAGAACACAAGGTATATAGGCTGAAGAAAGCTATTTATGGGCTGAAACAAGCTCCACGGGCATGGTATAGTAGGATTGACTCATACTTCATGAGCAATGGCTTTAGCAAAAGCGATGGTGAGCCCACTCTTTACATTAAGGCAGCAAATGGTAAGGTTTTAATTGTTGTCTTGTATGTAGATGATTTAGTATTTACCGGGGATGATGATTTTCTCATTGCTAATTTTAAAGATGCCATGAAAAGAGAGTTTGAAATGAGAGATTTAAGACTCTTAAGATATTTTCTAGGCATAGAGGTCCAACAATTGGATAATGGCATCTTTATTTCACAATCAAGTTATGCCAAACAAATCTTGAAAAGATTTAGGATGTTGGACAGCAAAGCAGCCTCAACCTCAACAACTACAGGTCTGAAGTTGAGTAAAGAGGACAGCAGCAATAATGTTAACCCAACCCTCTATAAGAGCATGGTTGGAAGCCTCATGTACTTGACAGTTATGAGACCAGATTTAATGTATGCAGTAAGTCTGATTTCTAGGTTCATGGAGCAACCTAAGGACACACACTGGCAAGCAGGTAAAAGGATTCTCAGGTATGTCAATGGCACAAAAAACTATAGCATAATGTATACCGCCTCTAATGAGTTTCAAATGGTTGGGTACACTGACAGTGATTGGGCAGGAAATGTGGATGATAGAAAGAGCACATCCGGGTATGTTTTTCACTTGGGTTCAGGAGTAGTTTCATGGGCTTCCAAGAAACAACCGATTGTTGCCTTATCCACAGCCGAAGTAGAATACATAGCAGCGAATGCAGCAGCATGCCAAGCTGTGTGGCTAAGAAGGATCTTAGCAGATTTGAGAGAAGAACAAGAGGATGGAACACTAATTTTCTGTGACAATGTTTCATCAATAGCCTTGACCAAAAATCTTGTGTTTCATGGAAGAAGCAAACATAATGAAATCAGGTATCATTTTATCAGAGAATTGGTTGAGAATAATGAAATTAAAATGGCATTTTGTAGGTCAGAGCAACAGCTCTCAGATATTTTTACAAAGGCTTTGTCAAAAGAACCTTTTGAGCACCTAAGATATAGGTTGGGTGTGCAGGAATGCGCCAAAACTTCATTTCTAGAAAACACAGAGAAGCACAGGTGCGCCAAAACTTCAGTAGACAGATCCAGAATGCAGAACAAAGGCAAACAGGTTTGCGCTAGAAACTTTTCACCGGTGCTCTGAAACTTTTATGGCGTTGCACCGAAAGTTTAGCAGAGTGTTGAAGAGCAAAAACTTTTGCACCGAAAACTTTTCACTGGTGCTCTGGAACTTTTATGGCGATGCGCTGGAAGTTTCGCAGAGTGTTGAAGAGCAGGAACTTTTGCGCCAGAGACTTTGCTCTGGAAGTTGCTCTGGAAGTATTGCGCCGGAAGTTTCCAAATAATGATGAAGAGCACAAAGACTCGAGATTAAGGGGGAGTGTTGAAAAAATTAATCTTGAGCAGTCTATGACCAGTTGCATTAAATGCACTGTCAGATGAAATCAACTCAGATCTTTTTCCCCCCTATCGTGTTTGACATTCTTGCTGTCCAGTAATTGCTTTCTGGCAGTGATTTATTATTGGTAGGTGAGTTCAAATTTTGAGCGGCAGTTTTTTTTGTGTATTGGCTGAAAAGCCAAAAGTTGCATTGAATGTATATTCTATGCAAGTAAGCAGACAAAGGTTTTCTGAGTGAGATAGAAAGAGGGAATGTTCAGTAGAACATAGCAGAAGAAGGAATGTTCAGGAGCATCTGAATAGTGACGTTCAGGAGTATCTGTCGTAGCAGAAGTCAGTAAGCCTTGCGCCCGTGCACCGAAAGCTATCCCACACGGAGTAGCAGCGCAGAAGCGTCAGTGCACTGGAAAATGCATAGCTTTTGTAGTATACGTGTACAGAGCTTTTGCTCTAAATATTTTTATATGTAAACAGTTTTTTGAATGTAATCTTTTTCTGAGAAAATAGAATATTAAAAATATTTATGTCTCCTTGTGTGTCTATCTCCTTCCCTTGATACACTTCCGCTGTAATGTGTTTCATTCTTTGCCCACAATAGGAGTTTATTTTTCAACAAGGGAGTGTACCATTTCCTGATGTGATCACTTTGAAACTAACATTCGAGAATGAGCAGGCTGCATGGAGTTTAAATTTTTAATAGAATTTGAATTTGCCTCACGCGAGGATGAGAAAGTTTCACACGATGGAGAATAGGCTGGGCAATGCGTCATAATCAAACCTGCAAGGGTGGTGGCCTATTCTTGGGATTCAAAACTATCCATTCAACCTTGGTGAATTTGAGTGTTACCAGTGTGCTATTGAGGCATATTTGAAATTAATTTTGGCTATGAAAACTATGAATTGCAACCACCCACAACATCATTGACATGTACATACTCATTTGCTAATAACCCCTACTTGTGAAAACCTGGAAACATCTTTTTGTTGAAGACAACATCCCAACTACGAACCAATTTATTTGTGACCGGATTCCACAATCTGAAGCCATATTGATCTTCTCCATACCTGACAAATATACATCACTCGTATTTGAAGTCCAACTTTAGTCGCTTCTCTTTCGAAATATGGATGAAAGCTTCGCAACCAAAAACTTATAGATGATTGTAGGAAATTCACCTTCCCAGCCATCTCTCCAAAGTATCAAAATCTAATTTGGAAGAGGGTTGCGATTAATCAAATATAATATTGTGTTAGCCGCTTCTGCCCCAAACTCTTTGCCCAAACCTACATTAGAGAGCATAATCTAAGCTCTCTCTAGAATCGTTTGATTCAATCTAGTTCAACTATACCATTCTCTTGAGGTGTGAATGGTACAACTTTAATACGTTGAATACCATTTTCTGCACAATAACAATCAAATTTCGAATAACAAAATTCTCCCCCATTATCCATCTTCAAGCATTTGATCTTGTTCCCCGTTTGGTTTTTATCAATAGCTTCAAAAATCTTGAATTTAGTAAAGACTTCCTATTTCCTATTGAGCATATAAAACCCATACCTTTCAAGTGCAATTATCAATAAACTTAACAAAATAATTGGCCTCTCCATATGAGGTTACCTCTGTAGGACCGAACACATCAAAGTGCACAAGCTCTAAAGGCCTTGTCTTTTTGTCATGTCCAGTCTTTGAGAAACTAATATGCCTTTGTTTTCCATATAGATAATGCTCACATAGGTCTAATTCCATAGGTTTTAATCCCGGAAGATGATCCCTTCTGAACAATATTTTAAGCCCCTTCTTGCTCATGTGCTCGAGCCTTCTATGCCATAGTTCCACTTCATTGTCCACAAGCATCACTACTGCTCCCACTTGAGCAAGACTATCTAGCACACATAATGTGCCCAATTTTTTTCCCCTTGCAACCACTAACACCCCTTTACTCACCTTCTAAGAATTTGAAGAAAAAATGATGCTACATCCTTGAGCATCAAGTTGTCCCACAAAAATCAAATTTATTTTAAGTTCTAGAACATGTCTTACATCTCACAATAGACACTTGTTTATGTTCTTCAACTTCAACACCACGTCACCTTTCCAAATAATCTCACATTCCTTGTCACCACCAAGATATACTTTTTTGAATCTACCTTTTTGATCATTTTGGAAGGCTTCCTAACATGAAGCTGCATGGAATGATGCGTTGGAGTCCAACACCCATGAATCTATTGTAGTTTCTATTGGAATCAAGCAACACTAAGAGGGGGGGTGAATCGGTGTTGTGCAATTTTTAACTTTATTAATATGATCATTAATGTGTTGATAACATTCAACCAAAATAAAAATGCATGCACATAAGACAAACAACCACAACACCATAACACAAGAATTTTTTTCATGGAAACCCTGATAGGGGAAAAACCACAGTAGAGGTCAATCCACAATATTGTTCTAAGTATACTCAAAAGAAAAGATTACAAAATGAGAATGCACTTGCATTCAGGCACACTGCCTAGAGCTCATTGCTCAAAAACTAAAAGACTTATTTCCTTTAAAAGTTTAGAATACTTCCACGAATTTGAACTGATAAAGTAGCATCTACAAATGCCTGATTATAGTTCTAGTTAGGCTCAATAATCAAATTCTGGACCTTCTGACTAATTATGCTCTTCTGCTTTGTTCTGCTTCAATTCGTACCAAAAATCCTTAATGAACAAGTGAAACTGTGCATAATCACTCTACTGACCTTCTAACATTCGCAATATACATCAACTCTCACATTGAACACACACCAAAATGATATAATTGATCACTTATATATATATCTGCCACCAAGAATTTAATCACTATATGTCAGCTTCAACAAAATAAGAAATATTCACAAACAATCGGCTCAAATCATCCATAATATTCAATGCACATCCACAAGAGTTGACCATAACATAGTGAGGACCCAAACCAAAAATTTCAAACACAAAAATACTTAAACAATAACTCCTCAAATATCCGCAACACACTATATTCACCAAGTCGGCCTCCAAATACTGATGAACATTTAAAATTAGTTCACCGGACCTTCTAACTTCCACCCAAATTGATATGAGGCACCAAGATTTATAGATAACACATATTATGCATCGAACAATACTCCCTAAGATCCACAACACAAAATAATAATAGAAAATCTGCATATGAATCGAAGAGCTCTAAATTACTGGATGCTTTGTTCTAGTTTAACAGATAATCATTGATCTTCAATCTATTTGTTGGTATGAGCAAATTGCAATGTGCGGATCACCTAGCTGACAAGGGTTTCCATCAATGACAACACCAGAAAACATGTGCAATGTCTCTTTCCAACAATCTCCCCCTTTGGCATTGGTGGCAACACTTAGTAAAAAATGACTAAGTGTCGAATCAATACCAACAAAAATACACTACCACCCAAAACTCCAAAAATATATTCATCCACAGCTCAAAACTACAACTCCCCCTTAGATGAATATACATTTTTCACCGTTTTATTCTCCCCCTTTGACATCAATGGCTAAGATGGGGATTCCGCATACAAAACTCCTATAAACAAACAAAAACTTCAAACTTCATATGTATAAACTTTGTTTCAAACAACTTACACAAACTTGAAGATATCTACAAAATTTGTCTTTAAGAAGTTCAAGCTTATGTCCCAACACTTCTTGAGGCTTTCCAGAATAGTTATGTGACCACATAGTAAATAAGATTGCACTTCTATAGATTCAAGGTTCACTACATCACTGACTACCATGGAATCTTGTACTTTTTTCAAAGTATTCAACATGGTTTCCATCTTTGGACCAATTAGCCCTTTAAGTTCACCAACTCTTTCCAAAACTTTGTCATTATCACACTTCAAACTCGTTATTTTGTTAAGTAAGGATATAACTTGACCTTCTGGCTCTCCAACAAAAACAGTTAAAGGATCAAAAGCATCAGAAATAGAAGCTAACTCTTTCTCATGATCCTTAACCTTCTTATTTTCCTCAGTAAGTTTTGACAAAGACAAACATGACCTATAAATCCTTCCACCTTCTGATAATGCACTTTGAACATTTTTCACATAGGTAGCTAACAAATATTTGTCATTAGCTATCAATCCTTTCAACCTATTGATCTTCCTTGCATCAAATTCCTTTTGAACTTTGACTAAAGTTGACTTCTCAAGTGACTCAAAATGATTACTTTCTGAATTTATAAGTTTCTTCAGCTCACTGGAGGAAGAACCGGATGGATCCTTAACATAATTAGGCATGATCTTCTCCAAAATTTTAGACTCCAGGTACAATAACTCACTATCCTCAATGTGAGACTTCAAAATTTCTTCCCTAGCCTTAGCTTGTGCAAATGATGCGACTTTCATTTTATGAATTAGGGACAATGTAGACAAATGAATAGGAGCATCTCCCAACTCAAGATCAAATTATTCCTTTTGCTCTTCTAGAAACTTCTTCATTGCCTCTGCAGTGTCTCTTGCGTCTACTAGAACTCCCTTAACTTCAACCTTCTTTTCTTCAACTACTATTTCCACAGCCATAAATTTTTTCTTGTCATTTGGAGCTTCAACTTTTTCAATTGATATCTCCTTTTCTTCAGCCAAAACAATTTTAGGAGCTTCAATCTCCATAGATTCTTTAGTATTATGTACATCAGGAGGAATCTATGTGTCCTCAATTGTGACCTCTTCATTTACCAGACTAGATGAAATATCTTCCACACGCTCTTCTTCAGAAACAACACCAATTTTTTTCTTTAATAGAACTTTCTTCAAAATGCTTTCAATTTTTTTTTATACTTCTTCAGTTTTACCCAACATAAGCTTGTTTATTCTTGATTTTCTTTTGAACTCTCTTTTTGCTTCTTTTAGAATTGACTTCATTTCTTCAACAGACATTACCGGACTTAGATTTGCAAGAACCCATTCTCTCAGGTGCTCTTCTTTAGTTCTAGCATTAACTCTCCTCATCTCCAAAATTTCATACAATTCCTTAGGCAACTGTGTCATTATCTCAACAAGAGTCATTGAAATTGTTCAAATATTTTATTGTAGCCTCCTCAAGGACTCTTTGACCAAAAGTATCAAAGACACCATACACTTCACATAGGGGGTTAAGATTTCCATCCTTAATTATACCTCTTTCAACTTCCTCTACTGACATACCTAGTTTGTCAGGCTTCATCTTCTTCTTTCCTTTCTCCTCCTCACCAGAGGGCTTGACTATTGTTGCTGCAGGGGTACTCATATGCTTTATTTCCCTAACTTCTTCATCAGATTTTGTCTCTTCATCATCTAAAACAACTATATACACTCTTGTGCTCTTATCCTTCTTCCTTTTATCAGATGCCTTAACTTCAGCTTTTGTAGGGGTTGACTTCTTTGCATGACTGGATAGGGGTGTTGAGCTCCTTGTTGATCTAGTTCAAGTAGAGGAGTTTCCAGACTAGTAGATTCAATTTTAGTAGGCTCTTTTCCTTTTTCGCTTTCAGCTTGTTCTCTTTTCCTTCTGGCTCCTCTTATAGCTTCTATAGGTATGCACATGCTCTCTATGAAGACTTCCACTTTGTTAGGGTTAGAGATGGTAGATATCTAACAATTAAATGCAGATTTAATTAATAAAACAGAGAAACTAAAACACACATAGAATAAATTATAACACAGAGAATTTAACGTGGTTCACCCAATCTGGGCTACATCCACCAAACTTTAGCCATCCAACAATTTTATTATCTAGTGAAAACCCCTATTACAATCTTGCAAATAATCGCATTTTTTTTCATACTATAACCCACATCTGAACCCATTTTTAACAATATTATAAGCTTCCAGATTTTTTGGGTTCTTACAAAATCATATTTTTCTTTTTCATTGATTTTTTCCCTTTTTCGGTAATGACACGAAAAAGTAGGAGGAAATTTTTTTCCCTTTTACGGTGATGACCCCGACGAGGATACATGCTAGGGTGTATAGTATACCATGGGCTATACAATATAGCATGATCAGTCGCCACACACCAATAATCTCCCACTTGGAGACTAATCCTGGACGGCACTGCTGCACTTACAGCTCCCACTGGAAATAAGTACCTTGGACCCTGTTGCTCTGTTATACTTAAATTCAACCTTGAAGGCCAATCAAAGTTGAAGAGGAGCTCAGCTTCTCCCTTGTCACCGCCTTCGTAAACATATCCGTTGGATTGACATCTGTATGTATCTTGTCCAGTTTGACTTATCCATCCTCCAACACTGACCAAATGAAATGATATCTCAACTATATGTGTTTTGTTTTAGAATGCAAAGCAGAATTCTTTGCAAGATGTATAGCACTCTGGCTGTCTATAAACAAGTAATTTCCAACCTGTTGTTTTCCCAACTCATCTATGAAAAGTTGCAGCCATATCATCTACTTTGTCGTCTCTATTGCATCAACATACTCTGCCTCTGTGGTGGATAAAGCAACCACCTTTTTCAATCGAGAAATCCAACTCAGGGCTGTCCCACCAACTATAAATACATAGCCTATGGTACTCCGCCTGGTATCTATATCCCCTGCCAAATATGAGTCAACATAGCCTTTTAAATCAGAATTAGAGTCCCCAAAATATAAACACTTATTGGTTGTACCTCTCAAATACCTAAGAATCCATTTTACCACATTCCAATGCTCAACTACAGGATGACTCAAATACCTGCTAAAAACTCTTATGACATGTGCAATATCTGGTCTCGTGCATACCATGGTGTACATTAAACTGCCTACAGCTGAAGCATATGGTACCTTGGATATTTTTTGTTCCTCTTGTGTCTTTGGACACATATCCTTAGTCAATTTAGCATGACTAGGCAAAGGTGTGCTGACATCTTTTGCATTCTTCATATGAAATCTCTACAACACCTTTTCAACATAGTTAGCCTAAGATAAAAACAATTTTCTATTTTTTCTATCTCTACAAATTTTCATACCAAGGATTTGCTTTGCTGCCCCCAAATCCTTCATAGCAAAAGATTTTGCTAACTGTTGTTTTAGCTCACTTATGTAATCCATGATAGACCCAGCTACAAGCATGTCATCAACATATAAGCATAAAATAATGCAGTTGCCATTATCCAACCTCTTAAAATAAACACAATGGTCAGAATTACACCTACTATAGCCTTGCTCAGCCATAAAACTATCAAATGTCAAGTACCATTGCTGAGGTGCTTGCTTCAAGCCATATAAACTTTTCTTCAATCTACACACTATTTTCTCCTTACCTTTGACCTCAAATCCACGTGGCTATTCCATATATATTTTCTCTTCCAAATCACAATGGAGAAAGGTTGTTTTAACATCAAACTATTCTAAATGCAAATCTTCAGTAGCCACAATACTTAAAACAATACGAATAGAAGTCATTTTAACAATAGGAGAAAAAATCTCATCAAAATCAATACCCTTTTTCTGTGCAAATCCCTTTACAACTAATCTGGCTTTAAATCTTTTCTTACCTCCATCCTCCTCTTTCAGCCTATAAACCCATTTGTTTGGTAAAGCCTTTTTACCTATAGGCAACTTGCATAATTCCCAAGTCTGATTTTTTAACAAGGAGTCCATTTCTTCTTCCATTTCATGCTCCCAATGAACCTTGGTATCCACCTGCATAGCTTCATCATAATATTCTGGTTCACCAGCATCAGTTAACAAAATAGTATACAAAGAGGGAGAGAATCTTTCTGGAGGTCTACTTAACCTTGAAGATCATCTAACAGGAGTTTGTGGTATTTGTTGTTGCTGTTGTTGCCCAGCATGAGGAACCACTAAAACATCATTGTTTGGAATATCATCCAACACTACATAATCATTTTTTTTTTCTCATGTTGTAGCAACATATCTTTGTACAACACTTTCTCATTGAATATGACATCCCTACTTCTCACAATTTCTTTTATTTTCAAAATCCCAAAGTCTATAACCAAATTCATCAATGCCATATCCAACAAATATACATTTCTTTAATTTTGCATCAAGCTTGGTTCTATTTTCAGAATCTACATGTGCAAATGCTTCACAACCAAAGGTTTTGAGAAAAGAATAACTCACCTTCTTACCCTTCCATGCTTCCTCTGGAATACCACAACCCAAAGGATTAGAAGGACCTCTATTAATTAAATAAATAGCAGTGTTTACAACCTCTGCCACATTTTTAAAGGTAACCCAACATGTAATCTCATAGTCCGTGCACGCTCCATTATTGTTCTATTCATGTGCTCAGCCACTCCATTTTCCTGTGGAGTCCTTGGAACCGTTTTCTGTCTACGAATACCATTAGAGGAACAATAATCTTCAAACTCTTTGCTGCAATACTCACCACCATTATCAGATCTGAGACATTTTAGCCTTTTACCTATCTCATTCTCAACCAAGCTTCTCCATTTTTTTAAAGTTTCAAATACATCATATTTATGCACGGGAAATAAATCCATACCTTCTAGTTGCATCATCAATGGATGTAACATAATACGAGAGAGCCACCAAGAGATGCTTGAAATTTGGTCCCCATACATCTTATATGCACAAGCTCCAATTTCTCATCTTTCTTTTGCTTCCCATCCTTGAGAAAGCTTACTCTCTTTTGTTTTCCATACACAACTTTCACAGAAATCCATATTAACACATTTTAGACCTGGTAAAACATTATTTGAATGAAGTACTTTCATACCTTTTGCACTCATATGCCCAAGTCTATTATGCCACAGTGCCGATTTAGAGTCCACAACAACTGTATGATCTTCTACTTGTTGAACTGGAGAAATTGTTCCTAAACATTGGTCTTTTTCTATAATAATTAAAGTAGAAGGAACAGTATGACCTGTACAAAGATATAAGGTTCCTACTTTCACACGTTTTGCTATTACTAAGGAACCCTTTGTGACCTTCTAATTTTTATTACTAAAAGTAACAACACAACCTTCATCATCGAGATGCCTTGCTGAAATTAAATTTTTGCTTAACTTTGGAAGATGCCTTACCTCACGTAGTAGCCAATGATTCCCATTCTGCAACTTAATTTTGATTCTTCCCTTTCCAACAATCTGACAAGGTTCATTATCTCCTAAATAAACCAGCCCAAAATCCCCTTGGACATAATCAAGAAAATAACTTCTATGGGGGGTAGCATGAAATAAAGCCCCTGAATCTAATACCCAAGAATCATCAACATTATCAAGGGAAAGAATCAAAGCATCCTCATCAGATTTATTACTTACCACATTTGCCTCTTTACTTCCTTCCTTTTTGTCTCTGTCTTTATTTTTCTGAGACCAGCAATCTTTCTTCAAATGACCCGGCTTACCATAGTACCAGCAATCCCTCTTGTCTCTAGATTGGGACCTTTTTTCCTTTGATTTTCCTCATGATTTCCCACGATTCCAGAATTGTTTCCTCTCTCCTTTGTTCTTCCCTTGCTTTCTACATTCAAAACACTACCTGATGTGGATGTTCCACCTGAGCTTTTCCTACAAATTTTCTCGCTCAAAATAACACCAACAACATCATCAAATTTCAATGTATTCGAACTAGAAACATAATTGCTAACAGCCATTACCAAGCTATTCCAACTTTCAGACAAAGAACATAGAATCAAAAGAGCCCTAACTTCTTCATCAAAGTTTACTTTTACAGAAGTTAATTGACTGGTGATTGTATTAAACTCATTTAAATGATCAGTAACTAACCCACCTTCTACCATTTTCATATTAAATAAACGCTTCATAAGAAATACCTTATTCGAAGCAGAAGGCTTTTCATATAACTTTTCTAGGGTTTTCATCAACTCTTTAGTTGTCTTTGTTGTTGTAATATTAAATGCCATCGATTGTGTCAGGCATAAACGAATACTACCAAGAGCCTTTCTATCCAAAATATCCCAGTCCTTATCAGACATTGATGCGGGTTTCTTTGTTTTCCTTTCCAATGGCTGCCATAAATCCTTCTGATAGAGATAGTCCTCCATCTGCATCTTCCATAACTGATAGTTCTACCCATTAAACTTCTCAACCTTCTTACCCTCGTCTACCATTAGTCTCACTCAACCATGAGACTCCCACTCAGCTGTGAGACCTTCCTGCAGATGATAATCAAAACACAACCCGCTCTAATACCACTTGTTAGGGTTAGAGATGGCAGATATCTAACAATTAAATACAGATTTAATTAATAAAACAAAGAAACTAAAACACACATAGAATAAATTATAACACAAAGAATTTAACGTGGTTCACCCAATCTGGGCTACATCCACCAAACCACAGCCATCCAACAATTTTATTATCCAATGAAAAACCCTATTACAATCTTGCGAATAATTGTGTTTTTCTTCATACTGTATACCACATTCGAACCCCTTTTTAACAAGCTTAGAAGCTTCCAGATTTTTTGGGTTCTTACAAAATCATATTTTTCTTTTTCTTTGATTTTTTCCCCTTTTGATGATGACATGAAAAAGTAGGAGAATACATGTCGGGGTGTACAGTATACCATTGGCTATACAATATAGCATGATCACTCGCCACACACCAACACACTTCTTTCCTCACTCTCTGGACTATCATTGGTTTCTTCAATTTCTCATGGACTTGCATATTTTTCTCTGCATATGTTCCAAACCTTTCTTCAGATAGATCCAAAGGCTTACTCAGCAAATGTTGTGCGTATAGCTCCAATATTCTCTCCTCAACTTCATAACCCATTGGCATAATCTAGATGATTCTAGGTTTTGTCGCTTCCATCAAGCACTGATCAATATCCACCATAAAATAGATTGTATCCTTATACTTTTTGACAATAGAAGTGGGAATTATTTCCCTTGCTTGCATTTCATTCTGAAGGTTTTTCATATATCCCCAGATTACAGTTTTCCTGGCTTGCAAATCACCAAGGTTGAATAACATGTCTCTAATCTGAACAACAACAAGCTTATCGCTTTTCCAATGCACTTTCCCAACTCCCAAAACTTTATCCATGAAATAAAAGAACAAACATAGCAATAGATTACCATATTTAAAGGAATTCTTCTTGTCTTTCTTAATCTTACCAATATTTTCCATAAGCTAACTTTGAAGCAATTCACATAAATCATACTCTGCATTCTCCTTTACCATTTGATAGGTTGCATATATGGTTGTACCAGATATAGAATTTTCTTGGCTGGAGTGATATACCTTATAACCAATGACCATTGAGGAAAATTTCACACCCACATCAATGATGCTATCAATTTTCATCACTCTTCTATAAAATATAGAACTAGTTGTATTAGTGACTGTTTGATTTTTCACAGACTTCAAAATCGGCAGTCCACTGGAGGAATTTAAACCTGTAAAAACACTTATATCCTCTTTTGTAATCTTGAAGGGTTGATTCAACCACATGAATTCAACATGAACTTGACTCAATATGTACCAAACCCATTCATTTTCATCAAACAAGGTAAATTTTATAATCTGCGTGAATTTCTTTTCTTCTAGGGTTTTGAGTTCAAACTTGACATAGAAATCCTCTCCAACAATGTCCTTGGAATACAAATTTAGCAACTGTGAGCTCCCTAACTCCTCAATATTTGTATGAATGTATGCCCTAATATCTTCAATGTGCAAAACACCGTACGGAACAGACGAAAAGGCACCTAAGGGCTTGATCTCAACAGACTTGAAATGATGCCACTTGAACTTTGAACGGGGTCTATCCTTGACTTCAACTACCAATGGAGTTGCTATTTTGACAAGTTCACAGGTTTACAAGTTTTCCCAAAAAATACCTTTTAGTCGGATTAGGGTTTGAACTTCGAATTGCCTTCACACTTGAATTCTCATCAAATTTTTCCAAAGTTTGCTTTAGAGCTCTTCAAACTTCTTTTTCTCAAAATGCAAAGTGACAAATGAAGGATAGAAATAACCTTTTATCATTCGCACACCTAACCTTTTTGACATAATAAATGATTTTTCCCTAACTCATCTAGATACCCTGTTTCCATACTCTGTAAAAGATAACTCTTATGCATTAGACCTTCAATTTTGCATAAATACTCTCTTCAATTGTTCAATAGCATCTATATATCATCAATACAATCACTGAACTCATCCACATCCTGATGTCAATTTCCTACAGGGGGTTTGAAAGATTTTTTTGACAGTTTCCCCTAGGCTAGAGGCCTTAACCTAATTCCCAGAGGAATTACCAAAAGTTGATTCTGGTGCTGGCTCATTTCTTGCAATAGAGGGACTCTTCTTTATCCATGTCTTCTTCATCTGCTTCCTGATCTTATTTGTAGTGACTTTCCCTTTTCCTTTTTCATCCTTATGCATGTTTCTTCTCTGATTTATTGGACCTCTTCTGCAGAATCTAGTAATATGACCAGTTTTGTTGCAATTGTAGCACACCACATTTTTTGTATAGACCATTTGTTCCACTATCTTTCTCTTGATCTACACTGGTTAGCAATATGGCAAAATCTATTGCATGTATAACATCTAACATTCCTATAAAAGTTTTTCATCACATTTTTGCATTCATTTGACTTATGACCATACTTGTTACAATTAAAGTACTGACCAGATAATGATGGACCACTTGAATTCATTATACTTCTGCATTAAGCCGCCATATGACCAAATTTATTACAAACATAATAGGTACCATTAAACCTTTAAGCATTTGGTTTTCTTACTGGATACCTTCCAATGTTGTTCATCTAATTTCCTTCTCCAAACCTCCTTTGTCCATATTTCCTCCATCCAGATCTGGAACTTTCTCCTTCTTCATATCCAAGACCTCGCTTGTCACCATCAGTCCTTTGACTTTTAATCAGTTCATCAAGCTTGGCTGAGCTAATCTTGAACTTCTCCTTGAATTCATTTACAGTAGAAAGTTCATCTCTGAGATCAACAATGTGTTTTTCAAGCTCTTCCTCATTGTGTTTGGATAGTTCTAACTCAAGTTCCAACTAAATGAATCCATCAGTAATTCGACTGCATTCTTCAAATTTCTCTTTCACAGATTGGGAAAGCTTTTCTTCATTGTTCTTCCTGTCTTCAATTTCCTTAGTCGTCCTCATCATAATAGATTTCATCTCATGCTTCAAAACTGCATTATCCCTAGGAAAAATTTCACATTATTTTGTCTTATCTTTCAGGGCTTGACTTAGTTGTTCATCTGCAATGTGTTTACTATTTTCCTGCTTGATCTGATCAAAGAGTTCCCTTCTCTTCTCTTTGGACTTGTTGATTTTTTCTTTCAATGCCTTAATTAATCTCTCAACATTCATGAGATTTTCTTGTAATTCCCAAACTTTAGATATTGCCTGATCAAGATCATCTAGGGCCACCATAAGTTGTTGTTGAAGACTGTTTGAATCCATTGAAACACTTTCCAAGATCTTCCCCAAGCTTTTAAGCTTCTTTTGAGGAACAAATCTCTGATACAAATTGTTGGAATCAAGAAACACTAAGCGAGGGGGTGAATCAATGTTGTGCAATTTTTAACTTTATTAATCTAATCATTAAAGTGTTGATAACATTCAACCAAAATAAAAATGCATGCACATAAGACAAATAACCACAACACCATAACACAAGGATTTTTTTTGTGGAAACCCTGTCAGGGGAAAAACCATAGTGGAGCTAAATCCACAATATTGTTCTGAGTATACTCAAAAGAAAATATTACAAAATGGGAATGCACTTGCATTCAGGTAGACTATCTAGAGCTCACTGCTCAAAAATTGAAAGGCTTACTACCTTTAAAAGTTTGGAATACTTCCACAAATTTGAACTGATAAAGTAGCATATACAAAGCCTGATTACAATTCTGGTTAGGCTCAACAATCAAATTCTGGACCTTCTGACTAATTCTTCTCTTCTACTCTATTTTGCTTCAATTCGCACCAAAAATCCTTAATGCACAAGTGAAACTGTGCATAACCACTCTACTAAACTTCTAACATTCGCAACATACATCAACTCACATTGAACAAACACCAAAATGATATATAATCAATCACTTATATATAT
>VDFB02373365.1:271422921-271448942 GCA_007258455.2 Sequoia sempervirens
AAAATGTCAATAGAGCCCAACTTGGACAATACTTCTTGAAACTTGAGAGCTGGAAGACCTTTTGTAAATATATCCGCTAATTGCTGAGTTGTAGGGACAAAGGTTGTGCGGATGACATTGGCTTGCACATTCTCTCAAACAAAATGGCAGTCAACTTCAATATGTTTAGTGCGCTCATGAAACACTGGATTTGAAGCGATATGCATAGCAGCCTGATTATCATAGAATAATTGAGTTGGTAGAGATGAACCATAACCAAGGTCCTGCAACAGAGCTCGAAGCCATATAATTTCACTGGTAGTTGATGCCATCGCTCTATATTCTGCTTCAGCACTTGAACGAGCAACAACACTCTATTTTTTACTTTTCCATGTGACCAAGTTACCTCCAACAAAGGTACAATATCCAGTTGTAAACCTTCGATCAATTGGAGATCCTGCCCAATCAGCATCAGTATAGGCAGTAATAGAATTATGACCAGTCTTACGCATCCATATACCTCTGCCTGGGGACCCTTTCAGATACTGTAGAATTCTGGTGACAGCCTGCATATGTTGAGCCTTGGGAGCATGCATGAAACGACTTACCAAACTTACTGCATAAGAAAGGTCAGGTCGAGTAATGGTTAAATAGATTAACCTACCGACCAACCTTTGAAACTGACCAATATCAGGCAACAATGCACCAGTATCATCTAATTTTCCTCCACTATCCGTTGGCGTATCTGATGGCTTGATTCCAAATTTACCAGTTTCATGTAACAAATCCAACACATACTTTCGTTGATTAAGAAAGATGTCATTTTTTGAGTAGGCAACTTCTAATCCTAGAAAGTACTTCAAAGTTCCCAAATATTTAATGGCAAATCTATTGTGTAGCAGAATTTTTAGCTTAGAAATTGCATTTTGATCATCACCAGTAATGACTATATCATCAACATAAATCAGCACAACAACAATACCGGAGTTACTTCTTTTAACAAACAAAGAAGGATCGGCATTACTTCGTTTCAGCCCATTCAACATAAGGACAGAACTAAGCTTAGCATACCAGGCCCGTGGAGATTGTTTAAGCCCATAGATTGCCTTTTTTAATTTACACACTAAACCAAACTTGGCCTCTTGCGGATGCCCAGGTGGGATGCTCATATAAACTTCTTCTTTAAGATCACCGTGCAAGAATGCATTTTTGACATCCATTTGAAACAATTTCCAGTCTTGATTGACGGCAAGAGAAATGAGGACCCGGAATGTGTTCATCTTTGCAACAGGTGCAAAGGTTTCCTGGTAATCTACGCCATATGTTTGTGTGAATCCTCTAGCAACAAGTCTGGCCTTATGCCGTTCTAAGGAACCATCACTGTTGTATTTATTTTTGTACACCCAACGACATCCAACAGTTTTCCTTCCTGGAGGTAGCTTAACAATCTCCCATGTGTTATTGTCATCAAGAGCTTGCAGCTCATCTTGCATAGCCTTCCTCCAAACTGCAATGGAGTTAGCTTCTTTAAAAGTCTTAGGTTCTTGATTATGATCAACAGTACTCAAGAAAGCTAGGTGAGACTGATAAATATTATTATAAGACAGGTGTGCCTGTATAGGATAAGATGTAGCATGATAAGTGAAGAAATCTTTCATTCGCTCTGGAGGACAAGTTTCTCTACTCGATCGTCGAGCAGCTTGAGGAGATGTGGGGATTGGTGGTGCTTCAGGAACTTCTGCATCATGATTAGGAACAACATCCTCATTGGTAATGGTGGGAAGCGGAACCGGGTGAGACATAGACTCCCCCTGTGGCCGACTCCCAGAGTCAACACAAGCTGTAAAAAAAGATTCAGATTCCACAAAATGGACATCACGTGAAACAACAATTTTACGAGTGACTGGATCATAACATATATACCCTTTCTTAGTGGAAGAATACCCAAAAAATACACACCGAGTAGAGCGAGCTTCTAACTTATCTCTGTGTATTGCTTGCTGGTGCACATAACAAACACATCCGAATACCCTCAAGTGTGAAATGTCAGGTATCCTATTTTTGAGTATCTCCAATGGTGACTTGAACTTAATAACATGGCTGGGAAGTCAGTTGATTAAATATGCAGCGGTCAACACACCATGAGACCAATATTGTTTTGGGACCTTTGTTTGAAACATAAGGGCCCGTGCAGTTTCTAGGATGTGTCGATTCTTTCTTTCGGCCACCCCATTTTGTTGTGGAATTCCGACACAACTTGTTTGATGAATAATGCCTTGGCTTTGAAGATATTCTAAAAAAGATCCTTTAACATATTCGGTACCATTATCAGACCTAAAAGTTTTAATTTTAGCACCAAACTGATTAAACACCATAGTATGAAAATCTTTGAAGACAGAAGTCACTTCAGTTTTTGATTTTAACAAGTATAACCATGTAGCACGAGAAAAATCATCAATGAACAACACAAAATATTTATATCCATCATAAGAATCAATAGGCGCTGGTCCCCATAAATCAGAGTGAACTAATTCAAACAACTCAGTAGACATAGAAGACGATTTGACAAAAGGTAAACGAGTTTGTTTTGAAAATTGACAAACATCACAGACATCAGAATCAACAAAAGCAGAGGGACAAAGTCTTGACAAGATACGGTTGGATGGATGTCCAAGCCGTTTATGTAAAGTGTGACTTTCAATTACACTACTGGCATGATACGCCTTATTGCAGGAGTTTAGAAAGTAAAGTCCATGTGAGTATGTTCCTTTACCAATCGTCTTCTTCGACTTTCGATCCTGAAAGATGATAGATGTTGGAGAAAATATGACATCACAATTTAAAGAATTAGTAATTTTTCCAACAGACATAAGTTGAACAGGGAAGGATGGAACAACCAGAGCATCAGATGGAGCATTATGAGAAAAGAAACTAATTTTACCACTTCCTAAGGCTGAAACAGTAGTTCCATTTGCAACAGAGATATCATGCTTATTAGTTTTTGGAATAAAATTGGTTACTGAAGAAGGACTATTGGCCATATGATCTGTAGCTCTAGAATCAATAATCCAAGAATTAATTTTGGAATTGGAAGTAAGATAAGCATGAAGATTACCTGACACGTGAGAGGAAGTGGACGGACTGTTGCCAGAAGAGACAGTCTTACTGAGTTGTTGAAGAAGATGACCCAACTGATTGATTGAAAAAGAAGTCTCGGCTACAGCAGCATGATCCTTCCGACCCTTATATTCAGATTTGAGATGTGGATGTAATTCCCAGCAGCGATCCTTGGTATGCCCAGTTTTCTTGCAGTGATCACATTGATAGAGTTCCTTCTTACCCTTGTAGTGAGAAACATTCCTGTTTTTGTCAGAAAAGTGAGGCTTTTCTTTATCATCCTTTTCAGCCAAAAGGACATTAGATTCAATCTTCTCCGTTGAAGTTTTGGATTCTGAGCTCATAGTCTTTCTTCGAGTTTCCTCTCGCTGAATAATAGCACAAACACCAGCAAGAGTGGGTAATGTGGCATCCATCAGAAGATTGCGCCTTATGTATTCATACTCGGGCTTTAGGCTACGAAGTAGAGAGAAAATTTTATCCTCTTCAGCTCGTTTCAAAAGAGTTTGGGCATCAGTGGTATGCGGACGATACAGGTTCAATTCGTCCCACAGTTTTTTAAGATTCCCAAGATGTTCACTAAAGGTTTTATCACCTTGTTGGGCTGCAGCAATTTCAAGAGTGAGTTCAAAAATACGGGCAGCATTATTTTGGTTCCCATATAATTCAGCGATTGAATCCCACAGTTCTTTTGCTGAATTAGAAAAAGTGAAAATTTGGGCAATATGAGTTTCCATCGAATTGAGTAACCATGATCAAACAAGCTGATCATTGGATATGCAATCCTCATATCCCGATTCAGTAGCTTGAGGACACGTTTTATCACCATTAACGAAACCAAATTTTTTCTTGCCACCAAGCGACAAAGTGACAGCTCTAGACCATGCTACATAATTGATACCATTTAACGGAACTGATGAAAGTCTCCAACTGGGATTTGAATCGAACTCAGCCATGAGAAAAAAAGGCAAGAAATAAGATGCAGAAAAACACTTACAATGAAATCTCCGCAGCAGATTCAGAATACACCAGATTTCGGGGCAGATCACAGGCAGACGAGATAATAAAAAAACGGACCAAAGAGTTGTTTGCATAGCAAAAAAATGTGCCCCCTTTTCTGATAAATGTCGCTGCAGATTTGAGTGGGACGGAGATTTGACCCCAAGACGTAGTCAATAACCTCCTTAAACCATGCGCTTTATGCAAAAAAAATGCCCTTTCTCGGTGCCGCAGACCGAATTTGATCGCTTTAGAGGCCGAAAATGGCTCAGAAAACCAAAATGAAGACACAAAAATGTGCCCGCAGACTGACTTGATCGGTTTTAGAAATAAAACCAGCCAAGAACACGCATAAAGCCGACTCAAATGAAGGTACATTGCCAAAAAACGCTACCGTGAACAACAAATGATTAAACTCTCAAGGTGGGCTGTAGCGTCGACATTATTAAAAACGTAACTGCTAGAAACCCTCAAAAAGCAGGTGGCAGGAAAAAAACCCTTCGCTCTTCCGCATCGCCGCCAGCCAAAAGCAGGCGCGCAAACAAACAATGACCCCGCCTGGATACCACAAAGAAACTACTTCCAAAGAACATACACATAATCAAATAACACAGGATATATGTATATTCACTTAGCCTACCCAATCGAGAAGAGAGAGAAAGAGTATTATTCATAGTTGTGTCTAGAGATTACAACAAATCTACGTATAAAGAGTTACAACAGCCTTAATTAGGCAGGCACAGATTAAGATGAATCCCACAATTCATGCATTCTCCATAAATAGCTCAAGTAACCAGCACATATAGATAGTTACAGAAATCTATCCGGGACCTATCTTCTTCCAACACAGGTAAGGAGGAAGCGTAATCATTAGGCAACGCTACACTAGGGCTGATGAATCCGTCGGTGCTCCTATCATTTTGTCACCACAATTTAACGGGCTCTTTCGAACACAGCCATGCGACCATTCTTGCGATTCCCAGGCGCCATTGTCGGTGGGGACAAATCCTTCCAGACAGCTGCAGAATTGAAGATTGTTGGAGTTGCAGCTTCCGTAAGCGCCACAGAGACCATATATGGCGCATTGATCTCTGGGCCGAGCCCAGAACGCGTTCCATTTACTGCCATCATACAAAGCATACATTTCCATTCCTCCCGACAGAGTTAGGACGAAACGTGAGAGCGCATTGACGCCAGGCATCAATGTATAACTGAAATATGAACCAGAGCTAGTACTTTCAACACTGAGACTGTAGAGGCCTTTGCTTGTCATTTCTCGAATGTCACTGAAAATTTTGCCGTCCCAAGTTCCGCTCGTCCAATACTGTAAAGAATTATTCCATGTTAGCTCGAACATTTTGGCCCCAGATGGATCCATGTGAAAGGAGTAAAGCCCAGGAGCTGGATCCAATGAATTTTTCCAACAGACTATCTTTTGCCGTCCACCGAACCTCATCCCTGGCAACCAGGTATCTGCAGGATAGTCGAAACTCTGCCAAACAGTTTCAGATTTATTGTCATCACCTAGCATTAAAAAATTACCAGAATCTAATATCACAGCGTGGGAAGGCTTCTTGGTCACATTGGCCGACCAAATGGATGCACCCGTTGCGTCGAACAGTCGCAGATCACCTTCTTTTGACAGCTTCAAAACGCCAGACCTGTTTCTCGCGGGATTCTCCCTGTTAGCCACCCAAACGACCGTCTTCTCTGTTATATTGGCATACCAGATACCGATATACCAATTTTTGGTTCCGTTTGGGCTGAAGAAACCCAATTTAAATGTGCCATTCTCTGAAATTAATGTCTTATCTCCAGAAATTGAGGCGCCCAAGGAAAGAGTATCTCCAGCCTCCACTGCAGCACCATAACTTTTCATTTGAATAAAGACTGTAAAAGCAAAAAACAGGCTTAACCAGAATTTTTCCCTGATTTCGTCCATTGTGGTGTGTTAGAGATGGAAGGAACCTCCCTCTACTGTTAAAAACGCAATAGATATGCCAAGGTGGGAACTTCTCCAAAAGGGAACGTCACTTCAAGAGGCCAATAAATTTTAGAAAGGCGTCCCCTAAACAGGCCCAATTTTCAAAGCATGTAAGATGCATATTCTTACCAGTTTTCCTATTTTTTAAAAGAGAACCGCCATCCAAAAAATCTAAGCTTGACGGTCACAATTAGAGTGTTGTTCCAAGCGCGCGGAAATTTCGTTTCTTGTGTTACGTGTTAAAGGGTTCAGAAACATGTTGCCCGGCAGAAGAGTTCAGTCAATTTTGAACTTAGTGGCAAAAGTCAGTAGTCATCGTAGGCAGCCAGAAATAATACAGACAAGAGAACGTGACGGGTAATAAAGTCGCGGAGAAGAGTACGAGGAAGGCCAAACATGCCAGTTACCCGTTTTACAGCAAGGTATCGAACCTTGGTTTTTCCGGAATTATCGCAATATTTCCAAATTTCATGGCCATTGACTGTATTAATTTTTATCACAATTTACAACTAGCAATCGCACCTTTGAAATGCAATGGGTACTGCGAAGAGGGAAAAAAAATTTAATATTCATTTAATACTTTGTGCGGTACATGAAATCAATTGGTAGCTCATATAATAAAATGTTGTTTATCCAACAAAAGTCAAATAAAGTTTGAATGGTGCTTATAGTTTCAAATAAATTATAGATTCACTCATAAATGCTTAAGGTTTGTTCAACAAAAATCAAAAAGTCAAAATGGAAATGTCGTGATAGTTTCAAATAAACCATGCATCCACCTTTGAAGCACAAATGTGTATCCACTCACAAATGTTGTTTGTTCAACAAAAGTCAAAAGTCCAATGAAAAAGTGATACCTAGTTTCAAATAAACCATGCATCCACTCACAAAAATTCAAACATGACTGAAATAAAATGATTTGTATTTGTAATAGAACATAATGATTGTTTTAGTATTTTTAAAAATATATTGATTTAAAACATAATATAATCAAATAAACTAACCAGAATGTTCACTTATTAAAAATGGAATTTTTTAAAATTGATTCTTTATTATTTTAATCAACGCTTGATTAAAAATCTCCAATAACGATTAAGTGTTTATCCAAATTTACCACTTTTAAATAATAATTTAGTATATATTTTTAATCTTTATTTTATAATACATATGATTATAAATAACAATGTATATATATGTGTAATGGTTGAATTTGCATATTTATGTGATTATTTTAAGTGAATAATTCAATATATTTATGTCTATAAATGACAAACCTTTTGTGTAATATTGGGTTCATTCCTTTGGCCTTCACATATCCCTATATACACACATTTGCATACATTTATTTGTATTTTATCTATTTCTACACATCCATCTAGATAGACCACATTATTGGATCCTCCATGATTAGACATCCATTCCTTACACAAACTATACCATTTCATCATCTTGGGTCATGTCAATGGGTGCAATATTGATCACACATCTAACCCTAAATTTCTAAGATTCAAATTTAAAAATTGTCTTACTTTTGCCCATTACACTAGCCCTTAGAGTTGACTAAACCAATATTCGTGCAATTAATTTTGATGTACTTGTATTTAAATACATTCATTTGCATTCATTATGTCATCTAGGGATCACATTTGATCCTCTCATCCTAGAGCATTTAATGAGCAATCATGGTAGGAGAATGCTTTGGTTAGGTGCATTAAATTGAATCAAAGTCTACATATTCATTATAGGGCATTGTGTCTTGTTTGTTTATCCTTTGCTTGATTGTAAAACATATTTTTTGGGGTTTGATCTAGGAGAACATTTCCCCTAGTGATCTCAGCAACCCACTAAAGCCATTCATAAATATCGTCAATCTACATAGTAAAGAAAATGAAGATGAATTCAGTGAATCAAAGAGAAAGAGTGTAAAATTAACAAGATTAGATCCACACAAAAAAAATGAATTTATAGATGTAGAAGTGATCTAGAGGCACAAACTTGACCCAAGATAGGGTATATGTATAACACAAAATCCAAAGCACTGCATTGATAAAGAGGTCATGTTCTTAAATTTAAGATAGGTAAATTCTAAAATCTTCATCAATTATTCATCTTCGAAGCTAGAGCTAAGTACACCTTATCTACTTTACATTGACTTTCTTAGATTAACATCTAATTTAAAATTACACATTTTCACAAATATTTTAATTATTAATGTAAATTAATTTATACTTATATATATGCATTCTATTAAATTAGACAAGATTAAAATTAAGGGAAGTTCTTTTTGTTACAATATGAATATGCAACTAATATGAATACACCAAGTCATCTGTTGCTTTTTTAAATGATCAATCAAGAAATTGATCTTCATTGGAAAAGTTACAATTTGATTTCTATAGTATGGAAGAAGAACTCCTAAACTTACTTAGTAAATGTGAAACCATAAGGCTCTCTATAGTTCCCCAACATAATGCCATCCCTCTAGACTATGTAGAAATCAAGTTATGTTACTCTTTCTAAGTTTAGGGTTTAGGGTTTAAGTCTCTCATCACAAATAAAAAGACAAAAGATAATAGGTATAATAATACAATTTATTTTTTAATGTTGATTAGAAAATAAATTTGGTTTCACATATGATCTTTGACCACAATCCTTTGGCATTAATCCATGTTCTTCACAACATCTTAAATCTTGGATTGTGTTCTCTTAATATGGTTCTTGGTTCTTGCAAATGTCCTTGACCATAGTCATATCTTATTCTCTAACTTGGAATTGTATCTTTCCCATTATAACCCTATGTTTTTGGTTACAAATCCCTTTGAGACTAGCTCTATATCTCAAAGAATAAGAGCATGGGGTTATTAACTTTGGTGTTGAGGTTCAAGTGCCTCTTCACAAAATAATTGGTTAATTCATAACCATGACATATTCACTATCAATCCCAAAGCCAATGCTCTAGGCACTAGGAGTTGATAACTACTAGATAGCTTTATCCATACCCATATAATAATTTAGCATTGAATAAGGTGCATTCCTATCATAGAATTATTATATATACTAGGAATATATATATTTCTATCATATAATGAACCCTATGGCCTGCCCACCCAAATTTTAAGCGTTTGCACTAAGTGCTTTGCACATCATTGTGCCCTTATAACAATGTAGCCTTGTGTATCTTTCATATGTGTATACTTCATATGTAGTTTGCATTTTCATACATTATCAGATGATAGGTATTTGAAATATGTATTTGTATTCTAGTAGTTTTTGTTAAGTGTTTAGAATTTCCTATGTTGTTTCTTCACATTGGGATTTGAGATGCCCCATTCATGTCATTGCTCTAGGAATGTTGGTTGAACCATGTTATGTAATATCTTAGTTGATAAAATAGATCATTATTAGTATCTTGTTGTTTTTCCAATTTAAGTCTTGAAATTTTTTCCTTGAACTATAAAGGTAAAAGACCCCTCAAGATTTTTGAGAAGTTGAGGTGGAGCCACTTGTCAAAGAGTTAATTTCAGACACAATAGAATTGTGGCTTATTCAAATGCCTTTAAATTACATTACTTTTTCTTTTGTCTATATATCAATTACTTCATATTTTATTTTGTTCACACACACTTTTCATAATACATTTTACTACCAATTGTTGATTTTGATAAATATTTTAATTTTGTAAGGCTGTACATACCTCTAGGTGGCTGGTGGATAGGAACCTAGATTGTTCTCTATGTTTTGTGGTGTATTTACTGCTAATTCTGGAACTTTTAGGAGTGCATGGGGAAAGAATTATCAATTAAATTTTCCAAAGCAAATGGCTTGATGGGATCTTTGGAAAATTCTCATGGTAAGTTGTACTCTTTTGTACTCCCCTTGTGAATTTATATTTGTAGTATTTTGCTTTGTGGCACATGGCTAAATCACCATGTCACACATCTTTTGAAACTGAATTCTTATATGGATTAGCAAAATTTTATTATATAGATGAATAGGACATCAAAAAATAGATTTCTTTATGCCAGAAAATCATATGATATGTACTATTTAGGTAATCAAAGAATGGAGCCTTTTTATTTTCTTCCAAGATCCTCAACATCTATGGGAGGTGGATATAAATGATCCCTTAAATTTGATTTTTCTCTTTTTTAAATGTTTTCTTTTGATTCTCTTAACTTGCAAATATGTTGGTTACTTCGCATAATGAAGAATTATCAATCATCAATATTTCAAGAATTTTGTAGAAATCTCTCCTTTCTTTCAACATTGATCTTATAATCCATTTACTATACATTATTTTTAAAAATTTTAAACAAGACTGAGAATAATATATCAATAAAATCTAAGAACGGATACCCAAAAAAAGTACATGACAAGAGAGTTGTGATTTCGATTTATAAAATTTAAGTATTAAATTTAATTATTTGAAGGATGCACTTCAAAAATATTTTATGTCAAATTTTCCTTCTAAATGCTAACACAAAAAATAAGAATGCATCTCGAAGAGCAGATAGCTTAGTTGTTTTGGTTTCCAAAACTCAAGACTTTATAAAAAGTGAATGTTTGTATTAGCCTTTTCCCTAGAATCCATAAATTTGTGCTCCATTTTTTGGTTATTTAGTTAAAATCAGTTTAAGAACATGGTTCAACTTTTTAATTTTCATGCAATTCATGAGTGAAATGTCTTTTTAGGAGAGGGTATATCTGAAGACTAGGGAAGATCAGTGGGGAGTGTTAGTCAAAAAAGTTTGAATGTTATAAGTGGAATCACATTCGAGAGTGAGGAGCATTCAAATAAGAAGATGGCTAAGCTCTCTAAAGAGGAAGGGCTAAATGGGACAATGATAGCCATATGAGAGCCTTCTTAGAGTTGGCCAAGAAATTAGTCCTCACGGTCTCAAAATTTCCCTCCTCTCCACTCCCCTCAATATCAGATGGATTTAGCAGCAGATATCGCAGTTAGATCCCATCCCACAAATTGATCTGTTGGAGCTTTCATTTCCCTCCGTAAACGGGCTACCCACAGGCGTTGAGTAAAATGTAGATTTGAAAAAAGGAGGCACATTTGAGCTACTTGGACGAGTGGGAGAATCCATTTGAAGCCCTGTTGGAAAGGATTTCACTAGATTTCGTAATGCATGATATGACATGGTACTAGGATTCTAACATTACCGCCAAACTGTAGACTGGACACTGAGCAACTCCATGAAAATTGAGCACTGAGAAACTCATTCATTAAAAATCTGAGCGCTGATGAATTCAAACTCATCCATTACATTTATAAATGAACATGCAATAAATACACTAGAAACTATAGCAGAGTGTTGGTTGATACATTTATGAGGATAGGTGAACATGAATGGCATGGGGCAGTTGAAGATGGTGTTGGACGACTGTGGGCGGATTGAGGTGATTTGGTCAGGTGGTCTGTGTAGACAACTTATAATTAATTTACTCATTCCAACATTCCCTCATAAATTAATTATTTTAATTATTCTAAATATCTCCCCATAATCTAGAAAATATGGGTCTTGGCCTAAATCCTTATTAGGTACCCATTTACAATCACTTATTCACCAATATAATAATAGCCATCAAATTTTCAAATTTTTTCTTTGAAAATCCTTCTTTGCAAATTCCTTAAATTTGCTTGCCAACCAATCTTCTGATCTGCAATCTTCCAATCAATTTATTCATTTATGGAAATTAATCTTCCTCGTGCTACTGCACTCTGTAAGAATTTAATTCCATCATATCATTGATGTTGGTGTCTTTGTGCACCTTCACCTCTAGCTAATCTTCATATCACTTGAAATTTAGATGTACTCTTTTTGTAAATTCATTAACAATTTTCATTATGTCTTTTAAGACAATATCCTTTAAATCAAATTATCTCTCACTTTCTCTAGCATTCAAACATTTCTTGATTACTATCATTTTTCACATATGAATATTTAAATACATATACAACCTCTTAAACATATTTGTAATTTTTTGCCAACTTGGTTCATAATTTCGTCCACAGTCCATTTTCACACAACTTGTTATAGAGGCCTTCAATTTTTTATTCCAACATGTCTTTTAAAAATGGTTCTTCAAATCACAGATGTTATACGGATGTATATCCCAACACATTTCTTTCCTATGTCCTTCCCTATTACAATGGGAACATTGCATACATTGCATTCTTTCAGCTTCTTTTCTTGAACTTGTAATATTTGTAACATCATTTTTATTTTTACTTGTCACATATCTAATTCCTTCATACTTTGGCCTCACGATTAGCTCAATGGGCTCTCTAATTCCTTGCCTATACTTTCCTAATCATTTACCTTTATAACCCATTTTCTTCATAATTTTCAAACCAACATTCTTTTCATTACAACTTTTCTCATTATCATCAAATCTAGCAAGATTTGTAGATACATTATTATTTTCATCTTTAAATTCTTCATCAAAAATAACTTTAGCAATGTCACACAATCCATCTGATTTATCAACAGAATAACACAAGTCTTTTGTGCCACATGAAACATCACATACCATTGGTTTTGACCTTAGACGTTCATTTTCTTCTTTCAATTTTATTATTTCTTCCTTCTATAAAGTATTTTATTTTTCTTATCTCTTTAGCTTTCTTTCATTTCATCAAATAGCTTTCATCTTTCTTCTAGAGCTTCATTTTTTTCTTTAACATTGTTCAATTTAATTTCAAGACTGCAAATCTTACACCACTTTCATTGAAACTTGTTGGATTAAATTCTCTTTAAGCTCTTTTTGCCCTTTCTCTTCTAAACACTTTCTTTCTTAACTCTTTTTATTATTTTTCCTAATGGAAACAAATAATTTAAAACCCACCCCTTGATGTGTGTGTGCAGCACTTGACTATGATTTTGCTACAACTATTTGTACCTCCATGTTCCTTTGATGATTGATTTGGAAGCTTCACATGCCTACACTCTTCCTCAATATTTGGTTAGATCCTTCAACTTGTTCTCTTTTTATCTTGGACAAATCTCTTTATACCAACTTCACATAAACTAATTGCAAATCTATTTTCCCTTGATTACTTACAGAAAATAATAATTACCTTTTGGTTACATAGTGTTGATGATCTCCACAATCTCCTTTCTTAGCAACCCAAAATTGCATTGTCAGTACTAAACAAGTTAATTTTAACAACTTCATTTAAAATTGTGGAACCATGGATCTCTTTTTTAATAGCCTCCACTAATCATCGATCAAAAAAATTCTCCCTTACACACCCTGGAACTTCTTTCAATTGATAGGCCTTCCTTTTAACACTAGCATCTCTTCATATTCAAATGACATTCTAGCGATACAAATCTTCCTTGCACCTTAATCTTCCTTGACAAAAATTTTGACTTTAAAACAAAACATAGCGATAGTGATTTGTAGATCTCACCTAACTAGCAACTAGCTTTTGACCACTTTTTCTTTAAACGTACATATCTCCTTTTAGCTATCTCCTTTCTTTAGTGGTGGCCTGGCATGAACCTTTCTTCAATAGCTTCAAACAATGATATCTCTTGGGTGATGACTCTCTCCACAATCTGCTAATCTGCAATGACTTCAATACTAGTGGCTTCTTCTCCTTTACTCTTTGAATTCCAACTTCCTCGTTTCAACTATTTTTTATTGATTTGACCTACAAAAAATTAGTAGCGACAACAAAAATCTTTGGTGGCTTCCTCTATCAAGCTTCTTCCAATCAGCGATAAACCCCTGATGATGCAACAAGAACAATGATCTCTTCTTTTACTGCAATTACAAATGACCAAACCATAATATTCTTTCCTTTAATGCTTTCAAACATCAACTCTTCCTTGAGTTCTTCTTGCTCTCTAGGGTCTTCAAGCTCTGATACTAATTTGTAGAATGAACATTGAGCAACTCCATGAAAATTGAGTGTTGCAAAATTCATTAAAAAATTGAGCATTGATGAATTTAGACTCACCCATTACATTTATAGATGAACATACAATAAATACAATAGAAACTATGGAAAATTGTTAGTTGGTACATTTATGAGGATAGGTGCACATGAATGACATGGAGCGGTTGAAAATGATGTTGGACAGTTGTGGGTGGATTGAGGTGATTTGGTCATTTGTTCTATGTAGACAACTTATAATTAATTTACTCATTCCAACATAAACTATGAATTCCCACTAAAATGAGGAAAAATAGGGTTTCCCAAAATGGAAAGGTAAGTCCAAAAGGGGGAAATAGACCCTATCTTCCTCAATTCATTAGGAAATGAGAGCCCCATAATGAATTGATTATCAACCCTTAGGTGAATCAGCCTAAAGTGATAATCTTCATATTTACTTATGTTTTAACGACGAGGGTCAAGGTCAAACAACACTTTGGGGAGAAAAACCAAAAATAGAAAATCAACTCCAAAATGCAATCTACCACTTGGATCTTGAAGATTAAGCATAAAATTGAGAGAAACAACAAAGTTTATGGCAGATCTGAGAGGGAATAACACTACGCACCTATCATAAAAATCTTTGCAAGTGTTTCAAGGACTCATTCACCCATGGGCATATGGGTCTAGGTTTCCTGTTCTATAAATTCTAAATTTGAGATTTGAGCCTGAAAATTGCACTTCATGTACCTCTGAACCTTTGCTCCCGAATCTGAATCAAGAAAAATCTGTAAAATAAAAAATTATTTTTTGGTTATGGATGGGGGTTTGCCTTGGTCAAACCCCTAGTTTGGTAATTAATCCTTTATAAAAAGAATGTATCTGAAACATGAAAGTGTGTGAAAGCCCTAATCTTAAGTGTGTCTAAGATTACAAGAGCTTAAATGCAAAGAAACCCTACTCAAATGTATTAGAATATGATCCCTAAATCAAACAATGAATAGTGATAAAGACCTACTTTGGGAAATATCAAATCACCCTAATAGATCACAAATCTAAATATACCTTCCTTTAGGTAGAAAGTAGAATGATAATAGAAGATGGAACCACTTAAGAAACAAGTTGTAGACATTGAAAAATGTCTTCGTTTGTGAGTGTCATTTTTCTATCGTCTTGTCTTCTTCCTTGCATAATTAAACAATTTAATTATTTAATTATTGTCTTTGATCACATTCCTCTATTAATTGAATATTTTTAAATTATTTAATTAATTAATTTATTATTCTTTCACTTAACTCAATTAAACAAAACAGGTACTATTTAACTACCAAAACCTTTCCTTCTATAATTAAATAAATTATCATTTATTTAATTATTTTCTTTTCATTATTCATCTATAGTTAAATAATAATTCTTAATTATTTATCTATACATTGATCTTTTTCATCCTTCTATGGTTAAATAATTTTTTAAATTATTTGACTCCCTCTTACCACTTTTCCTCTATTAAAAAATTAATCCGACTTAATTATTTAATTCATTTTTCCATTTGCCTCAATGGCTAATTTAAATAGTTGTATAATCATTTAAATTGAATATTAATTTTCCCTTTCTTCATAAATAAATGTGGTCAAAGATTCCTTCCATGAATTAAATAATGTATTTAATTCCTCCACTACCTTCCCTCCACTTTCTCTTTTCGACTCTAGTCTGTTGATTGCCTCTAGTCTCCAAAGAATCTTGATCATCCATTCATAGCCATCCCTAGCCCACTACTTTGTGGTGCATGAATCCTCCACCGTTGATCTTGGCATCTTTTTAGAATATCAATCTCATTCATCCATTCAAAAATATTTTCTATAAAAGTGGGTCTTCTCCTCCATTTTGGCTTTACAACCACATTCTCCAACATTTGTGCTACCATATCACTGTCACTTGCAAGTGTTCTAATACTTCAAAACTAAGGGCAATCTTACAAAAGAAGATTTGAGGAGAAGCAAGGAGATAATCAAACATGATAGGGTAGTTTTATTTTTTTCTTTCATTCTTGTTTGCTTCCTTTGATCATTTGTGCTCTCTTGTTTAGATTTGGGACTTGGGCTTAGATCTTAGGTAGAGTGGTTGCTACTTGGTCTTAACTATTTTCCATTTTGAATTTCCTTATCTTACATTGGTGAACTTGACATGAATCTTATGAAATTTGTAGAGAAACCTATGTTCTTGCATCTTTTTGTTGTGTTGTGGGTTCGTGAGCCGCATGTGTGAAGAATAGCAATGCAACTGAAGGTGGAATGACAAAAATTTGAAAAATGTTGCAACTGAAGGGTCTTGAGCCGCAATAAAAAAAAGCTAGAGTGATGCAATTGATAAAATATTAATTTCATTTCATGTATGGTAATTAGCAATTATCACTTCCTAAGTTGCATTTGTGAGCCATGGCTGTTTAGCAAAGCGTTGCAACTCACTATTAAGTTATAACATTTTAGTTTTGATTTTTATTTTAGCTTTTATTTTTTGGTTTGTCTTACGTTAGGGTTTTTGGTTTACTAATATCTTAGTTTTAGTATGTGGATTTCATCAAGGAGATCTAACTTGTGGTTTTGTAGGGTTTTTTCTTATTTTTGTTTAAAATAGGAATTTTTTTGTGTTTTTCAACACACTTCATGGGGATTTAAAATGAACAATAATCCACATTTTACATTCATGGGAATCTAAAATGAACAACTTGATATACATTTTTACATTCATGAGGATTTTAAATGAACAAAAAACTACATCTATACGTTCATGAGGCTTAAAATGAACAACAAACTACATATATACATTCATGAGGCTTAAAGTGAACAAAAAACTACATCCTTCACTCATTCGGTTTTAAAATGAACAACAACTTTGTGTATCACACTCATTGGGATAAAACAAACCACAACTTGCATTTGAGTTTTTTCTTAAAGTAGGCATATTTTAATTCAGGTTAGTTAATGAATGATTGTCTACCATGTTTGGTGCACTTGCACACTTTTTGTAGTAGATCCCATAAGGTGTATTGAGAGTATCATCTCTCCTTGCACTCCATGTGATCTTGGGTGAAGTGAAATCATTGCATCTTATTTTTCTTTTATAGCTAGGCCTACCTAAGAGACACAGCCATATGGAGAACTCGAAGGCAAACCAAACCAATTTTTCCCTTAGGCTAGTATATAAAATTCTAAGGCAAAAGCCAAGGGAAAACTACCATTAGTTATCATTGTACAATGCCATTCTAAAAGTGCAAGCTACCCATGTCACTTGTGTTAGGTATTTTTAGTACCACTAGTAGGAATGGTCAAAGCCTTGAGTGGCTTCTTGGACGCTCATGCAATGGCGGGTTTCTGAGTTGTGACTAGAAACCATTTTAGTAGCACCCTTATTGCTTGACTTATCTTGGTGTCACTCTTGGTGAAAGTGTCTAGCACTACACCATGGAAGTTACTCACCATATGGCTCGATTGAGTGAGATGGGAATCCCTGGCATAACATAAATTACTTGTTTTTACTTGTAACTTTTTGGGGAGAGGGTGATTTGGGTCATCCTTCCATTCCAGGAGGCCCCTATCCATTCACTCTTGTATACAAGAGTTGGTACATAACCCGAAAGGGTGTCCCTCACTCGCGTCAATGGATAATCCAAGTTGTGGGCCTGAGCATCATGCCATTGGACATTAACCTTAGGGATAGGAAGTGCTTTATTTTTTTTTATTTGTTTATACTAGTGGAAATTACGGTGAATAACCTTCAAACATACACATGTGCATTTCAAAATTATCACAAGTCAACAACCAAACCAATCTATTTTCAGATCTTTTTCAATGTTTTCAAAATATTCTTAGTCATATTTCACAAGTTTTCCAAAATGAAAACCAATTGAAACCATAAACTTGCAAATCAGCTCTATGTTAACTGCATTTGATGAAAACAAACCCACAACTACAAACTGAGTCACATTTGTTCACCAAAAAATGAAACTGATATTATGCATTGTATTTGATAGACACAAACTTGTATCTATTGCAATTCACTGCATTTGTTAATCTTAGGTTTGGCTTAGGTTGCACATACCTTTGATATTTCAGAGATTGGAAGTTTATCAAGCCTTTGGACAATTCATGGTTGCTTATTTAGATTATCATTGACCTTTATCTTTCATCTATCAATCACCATCATCATCATTGTCATTGCCAAAATTGGGTCTCAAGCTTGTGTCTTAGTTTAGACTCATCCTATCAAAATCTCTCAATATTGGTCCTCATAAAAGTTAATGACAATTTGATTTGTAATATTGGATCAACATAGCTTGGTTATCCTCCTTTTTCTTAGATCTTAAGGTTCATATCATTAGTATCATTTGGCATACCTTAGTCTCATTTGGCTTCATTTTCATACCATATCCTTTGGTAACAAGGTCATTATCACCATTTCATCTCAAACCTCAGTCTTAGGTACATTATCATTTCTATCGTCATACCCTTAAAATCCAAAAAATCACAAAAAACATAGCTTAGTCTCACATCCCACTTTGCATTTAATTGCAAGTCTTACATGGTTGAAACAAGATCACAAGCAAAAAGGAAGGACATGGATTCCTCAAGTGACCTCTTTTCTAGTCCCCCTCATGACACAAACCTTGGATCAAATTGAAATCAATCCTCACCATCATAAAGAGAAACACCACAAAGAGAATCACCAAACACATTTGATAACCTTGGCTTAACAAAATTCAACAAACACTTAACTCTAGAAGAAAGTGAAAGAGCCTCCCAAGATTCAAGGATTATATGCATTGTAGATGAGCTTGTTAGCACTGATCCAAAAAAATTATTTTATGCACTAGCTAAAAAAGGTGCCAAACATCCTCAAGGCTACATGATGTTTCTATACTTGTAGAGGGAGCCACACAAGGACTAAACCAAGGTTGCATCCAAAACACATTTCTCATTGGGAATTCCATCCTCACACCAAATATTCACTAGCCTACCACTTGAGACAACAACACACATGGCAACAAATGTACAAATTCCTGATCCCAACATTTGGAAACAAGAGAACTCATGCCACAACACAAGGACAAACCTTTGTAACATTTGGTGCCTCATCATCAAACCCTATAAGTATGACATTCACAAATCCTCTATTCCAAAACACAAATCAAGGTCCCACACCTCAGAATCAACCCAATAAATCAAGGAGGATTCATATTGTTCCATGTAAGCTACTAAATCAATTTCAAAACACAAATCAAGGCCCTACACTATCATTTCAAAACACAAACCAAGGTCCTCTTTACACAATGTTGTATCTTTATATCTATTTTTCAATATTTGCATTACTATTAAAGGCCTTTATTTGGCCTATCATCAACATACATTCACCCAAGATATTGTTTTCTCCTAAAAAAATAGTGTGAGTTGACATCATGTACAAATCAACTTTTGTTAGAAAATTTGGTACCACCATAAAAAAATTAGAGTTGATGGTAATTCATTCATAGTTGTTATTGATTAACATTAAAGTATCAAAATGTGCCTTAATGTTAGACCATACCATTAGGAGGAAATCTCTTATCTTGTCATCTAAGCATTGACACTAGAAATAAGTATTAGGATAATTTCAATGTATGTTACCTTCTACATAAAAAAAGTTAGTTCAACTGAAACTTTAGAAATTCTTTCAAATCTTAGGTAAGGTCTTATGGGTTGGGGTAAATAGAGCCCATCAGGATTGTAGCATATGCAATGTCTTATCAATTAAATTATTTTTTCTTAGAATGCTAAAACATGAATGGCTAATCTTGAAACTTCTATTTAAATCCAAAGAATTCAACAAAGGATTGCTCATTAAGTTTAAAGTCTTTGATGCAGTGAGACAATATACTAAAGAGTGTTGCACGTATACAGTACATTGAGACTAAGTTAAGCCAATATTTCTAGACCGTGCATAAGCCAAATCCTCTAACTTACATAAATTCTCACTTATAATGTACTCTGTATCAAAATCCAAGGAATTCAGGAGAAGATTGTTCATTAAGTTTAAATATCTTGTTGTAGTAAGAAAATATACTAAAGAGTGTTGCACGTATACATTACAATGAGATTAAGCTAAGCCAATATCTCTAGACTATGCATAAGTCAAATCCTCCAACTTTTAAGCAATTATAACTTTATTAAAAAATAATTTTATTTACTACTACAATACTAAATTTACTATTTGTAAAACAAATTGAAACCCATAATAAAAGTTTCAACATCTGAATTTCTATATAAATTTAATTAATAACTAAATAATAATTTAAACAACTATAAATTATAAACTTAAATTAACTTATTTACAATGTGGCTCTGTGCCATAATAAACATATTAATTATAATTAAGTTTACGTTTACAGCTTAATTAAGGTGTGAACTTAAATAACCTCCCTCCTACATTATTTTAATATGCATCCCCCTTACACTATTCTAACTAATAACATCACCATCGCTATTGCTGCCAGTGTCGCTTCGGTCTGCTTCCTTGTTCATGAGCGTAGAGCTCTGAATCTGCTGAATTTGAGCCTCCATCTTCCCTTCCAGCATTAGCACCACTTGCCCCATTCTTGGCCTCACCTCCTCATCCTTTTCAATGCATAACAACCCTACAATAGTTGCTCTTCTCACCTCTTCAATATCTCTCTCCTCTGTAACACCTTCCTCCACAATATTACCTTCCTCCACAATATTAATTGTGTTCCCCTCTTAAATTTGAGTTGCAGCCCATGCGGGAAAGTAATACTTACTTGAATCTTGGACGTTTAAATCCAGATTTCTTCGGCCGGAAATGATTTCCAAGAGCGTCATACCAAAACTGTAAACATCAACCTTGGGAGTGATGGGAAGACCGGAAATCCACTCTGGAGCCAAGTACCCTCGCGTTCCTCTTGTAGTGGTCAGCACGTGGCTTAAATCTCTACCCACCAGCTTTGCCAGCCCGAAATCTGCCAACTTCGGTGACAAATTACCATCCAACAGGATATTTTCGGGCTTAACATCGCTGTGAATGATGCAAGCTCTGCATTTTTCGTGGAGATAAAGTAGCCCTCTTGCAGTGCCTAACGCGATATTGAATCGGGTCTTCCAGTCGAGCACCTTCCGTTTGCTTTTGGAATTACTTGTGAAGAGTAAGGAATTCAGAGAACCGTTGGGCATGTAATCATAAATCAGTAACCTTTTTGATCCTTCTGCACAAAACCCTCGAAGCCTTACCAAATTCACATGTTGTATGTTTCCAAGAGAACTGATTTCTGCTCGGAATTGTTTCTCATCTTGTCTCGAACCCTCCATTTTCTTCACGGCCACAAGCGTACTGTCTGTTAGAGATCCTTTGAACACTGAACCGAATCCTCCGCTCCCCAACTTAGACCTGGAATTCCTAGTTGCAATCTTCAACTCCTTGTAACTAAACATTCTAAGAAAAGAGTTCGAAGAATCTTCACACCTCTCCATCAGTCGTAGCCGGCGCCTCCACCACATTAAAATTGAAAAGATACCCAAAGCAACGGTGAGCGCACCAAGAATACCTATCACTGCGCCCACACTATTTGTCGTTCTGCGTTTAGGGGAGTATGGTGGATCAATCTTTGGAAGTGAAGAAGCAGCTACCCGAATACAGATATTTGAATTGCTTTTTGAAGGAAAAGTGTTACGCATGTTTAACAAATATCCTGACCAGATTTGGCAGGGCCCTGAGGGCTATTTGAAAGTAAACGCGGTGCAGGAGCAGTTGAGGAGGCAGGCTTTCTGGAAATCTTTCTGTGTGGTTGCAGGGTATGAGGAAGCGGAATCATCAGGCAACGTGACTCTAGCCTCGACGAATCCGTCTGTGCCGCCATTTTTGGCAACGCAGTTTAATGAGCTCTGCCGAACACAGCCACTGGACCACGACTCTCGCCAATTGTCTATCGGGGTGAAGCCTTCCACGCAGCTGCAGAACTGAGTATCGTTGGAGTTGCAGCTTCCATAAGAGCCGCACAGACCATATACGGCACATATATCTCTTGGTTGAGACCAGAACATGCTCCATTTACTGTCATCAAGCAGAGCATATTGTTGAATTTCTCCAGACTTATCTAGGACGAAACGTGTGATCGCATTCTTGGTAATCATCGGTGAATAACTGGAATACAAACCAGAGCTAGTATTTTCAAATTTAATATTGTAGAAGGCTTTGTTTGTCATTTCTGGAATTTGACTGAAGGCATTGCCGTCCCAAGTTCCGCTCTCCCAATACTGTACAGAATTGTTCCATGTTAGCAGATATTGTTTAGCCCCAGATGGATCCACGTGATAGGAGAAAAGCCCAGGAGCAGGATCCAATGAGTTTTTCCAAGAGACTAGCTTTTGCTGTCCACCGAACCACATCCCTGGCAACAAGGTGTCCACAGGATAGTCGAAACTCTGCCAAACAGTTTCAGATTTATTGTCACCACTGAGCATTAAAAAGTTACCAGAATCTAATATCACAGCCTGGGAAGGCTTCTTGGTCACATTGACCGACCAAAGGGATGCACCTGTTGCGTCAAACAGTCCCAGATCACCTTCTTTTGACAGCTTCAAAACGCCAGACCTGTTTCTCGCGGGAGTCTCCCTGTTAGCCACCCAAATGAACGTTTTCTCTGTTATATTGGCATACCAGATGCCAATATACCAGTTATTGCTTCCATTTGGGCTGAAGAAGCCCAATTCAAATGTGCCATTCTTTGAAATTATTGTCTGATTCCAGTAATCGAGGCGCCCAAGGAAAGAGTGTCTCCATCCTCGACTGCAGCACGATTACTCTTCAGTTGAATGAACACTGTAAAAGCAAAAAGCAGGATTAAGCAGAATTTTTTCCTGATTTCGTTCATCGCTGAAGTATTAGCGTTGGAACGAAACTTCCTCTACCGTTCAAATATAAGAAAAATTCTAAGGTGAAAACTTCCCCGTAAAAGAAACGTCCCTGTAAGGAGGCCATTAAATTTAGAGAGGCGTTCACGAAAATGTCGCTATGTCCAAACGTTTAAGGTGCAGATTCATAGCAAAGAGCTTGGAGTACATGTACACCGTCCGTTCAATTGTTTTGACACAAAATATGCGCTACTTTAGCAATGCTTTAAATTCAATGGCCGTAAACCTGTATTGAAGCTCTTTTAAACTTAAATATGTATACATCTACATGAACGAAGACATCGAAAAAAACAATTTGACACTAAAAAATATAGTTTTGTGTTGCGTGTGAAGGTTCAGAGACACGTTGTATTGCATAGAAAGTCCGGTCAATTTTAACGTGCGTGTGAAAGTCAGGTCGTCAAAGTCTGCAAAATAATAATAAACACACAAGATATATGTTCACAGCAAATAAATGTATCGAATCTTGGCTTTGCCGAGGTGATCGCAATAGCCTGTGGGCCTGAATTTCATGGCCATTGACCGTATTCAATATCTTGCCAATAATTTATAACTAAAATTTGAAAATGTATCATACGGAAAGAGAAATGGGATATATCCAACATATCTAATTGAATATCATTTTTGCAAATTATAGAATGATTTATTCTAGAATTAATTAGCCGATAGGGCTAATAGGTGGGAAAACCACCGGAAAAGTCTATTGTCTGATACCGGAAAATGTTTCAGGCCTTCCTCTGCCGGGTTGTGGGTATTCCGATTCCAGTGACTGTAGCGTACAATGATGATTGATCTGTTCAATTGACCCTTCGCTTTCCTTAGGGGTCCCGTGTACTTTGGTCAAGCAAGACAGGAAAGGTGTGCGGCGATAGGCATGGCAGAAGCAATTAGGTACACTATTCTTACCATTGGACATTGTGGCATTTAATAAACGGATGGCGTCAACCAGATTTTGGCGTAGAAAATGTACACAAAATGCAGATTCTGGACGCTGCCTTATGTCACCAGGTATGGCTCTGGGTGCGCTTATGTAATTCTGCACCATTTTTGGGGTCTCCGTTCTTGCCCTCCAATTTACTCGGCCACCAAAACTTCCCTGTTAGCAATAAATGTTAAGAAAACTTATATCTCTCTCACCTGGAGGCAAGGCGTTGTCGACATAGTTTGGATTGGAATTTGAAGTGAAGGGAAGAACAGAGACTATTGCCAAAAGCCCTGCAGAGATTTCGACTGGTTTAGTTTAAATTGTTGCTGAGCAATTTGGGTCAGTACCATCCTCCCAAATCTTGAAGCTTAAAGGCTCATCAGAACCTCAGACTGACTTGAATTGATATTCTGTTTGGTTATGTTTGCAGTGGAGTGGAGGCATTGTAGCAGCTCTGCACGAGAGGCATTGAAGTGACACCCACCCGCGCTTCTTCCATTTGGACAAGCTCAACAATCAGTGAGCCTTCAATACCTGATTTATGTTTTACTTTTCTAGTTTTTTACTTTTCATTTTTTATGATAAAGACTCATTTACAATTTACCAAGTAAGAAAATAAAACTATACATTAGTAGAAAAAATAGTACCCAAGTAGTTAGCATTCGCATTCTCATCACAGACTTCTTGGCAGCGCTCATAACCTTCATCAAGGATCTGCAAGGTCCCAGTAGGCACCAAGTCTAACTCCACATCCAGCAACCGGCTCTTTCCTTCTTTCTTCATCATGGCCGCCTGCTTAAACACAACATCATGCACTTTTTGCTTTGATGACAACATAGGCCTTCCTGAACCATCTGTCACCAAACTAGCTAGGTCAGGGAATTACTTTTTCTCCTGCAATCCTAGATACCACATACCCACCCTGGTTGTAGTTTTGAAAACACGCAGACCAGCATAGTTTCTTTGAACCAGCTATGATATACTATGGTCTGCACAAAGCATTCTTGTCTGCCTCTTCAAGTACCTAGGCATCTACTTGCATTCCTATGTTTCTTGTTTCTCCCTATGACAGTCTTGATGACTATCCCGAAGATTTCTCACAGGTGCATCACAACACAGTCCTTATCTTCTCACCATCACCATTCTTCAACAGTCACAATGACTGCAAATATAACCCCAGTAGTAGGTTCTCTGAAAGCTCATAACTGTCTAACACATCAGAAGAGTAAAGCTGAGAATAAAGTGTTACAAGTTGACAAGTATCCACCATTATTCTCACCTTCTCAAATCTACATTTCTCTCCCAATTGTTCAAAGGCTATTTCATCATTTTCATAGGTCTATTCTTTCCTTCTTTTGCTTATTCTTTGAAAGGACAACCATAGAGAGAAAGAGGAGGCGTAAGGGGAACAAAAGACCCTCTGTTAGAGGTGACTGTTATTCATTGTGGTTGACAAGAATATCGATTGGACGTGGCCTTTGTGTCGTTTGGATCACCCTAAGGTCCCAATCCCTTGGCTGCCCCAAGTGTAACAACCGCATTGTAGTTTGAGCGTAAGCCAATGTCTGTGCATTTAGTTTCAGAGTAGTTATCATGGCAGGTTGGTTGGTAACATTAATATTGGGGAAGGTGAAATTTAATATCAGCAGCAAGGGTAGCAGCACGTCCGCTTTCTATCCAAATATTATTATTAACTGGATATGAAGGATTGGTTAGATCAAAACAGCAATATTAATATAGCCGGCAGTTATTCCAATACTAACTAATCTACGACCATAATTTGCATTTCTATTTTAAATCCTTCGTTATCTAGGTGATCACCCTCCCAAAATATTCACGAACTTCTTTTACTTTTATACCCACTGATAGTATTGATAAGTACTATTTTCTATTAATGGTATCCTAACGTAGAAATTGCATAATCATTTCGCTGAGTTTTCCATTTCGTCTGTATTGTCATTCTTTATTTTGAAGCAAAACGCAATAGTATAAGGCTAATTTTTTTAAATCAAAATCAAGACTTTAATAGGTATTCTGCTAAGATTCACCTGGTTATAAGGTAAGTTAATAATACTGGGTTAATGTTGATCTCACCAATTTTGTCCTCATCGCAAGGTGTAATATTGATATGAATTTTAAATTCATTTATATCAATGTAAATTCTTCTCT
>VDFB02373365.1:271448962-271494439 GCA_007258455.2 Sequoia sempervirens
TTTCAAATGACATTTGCTTTCCACTAGCATGGCTCAATCTATTATCTTTAATAGAATAATTTGGATAGTAATTTGAGATTTAAACAATATTTTTCAATTTTTTAGTTTTTGAATGTCAAAATGTGAGAAATTTTAAGGTGGACATTTTTTTCTTTAAATTAATTAAAATTTAATTTTGATGGTGGAAACCATTTATTTATTTGGTTGTAATGTAGGAGAAGATGGTACACAAATGATGGTGAGTGCTTTGAGCTAATTGTTGGTTCCATAGATTTACATGATTGAGAGGCTAAAGCTCAATTATAAACAAGAGGGATAGGAGATCAATTGTAATGGGAGAGGGCACTCTTTGCATCTACTTCTTACAATCTTGAAATAGATCAATTGCTTCATATTACATATCCCAATTAAGCCTTTGCCTAATTCATATTATGTGAATATGGTATTGCAAGCCTATAGGATTCACCCCTCTTCTTTTTGTTGGTCTACATTTTTATGTTCTTTTGGCCTATATTTGCATTTACATGAAGTGTTTGGTCATTTAAAGTATCTATATCTATTGATTTTTTCTTGTATTTGCACTCTTATGTTCATGTGCATTCTTGTGTTTAATTATTTTGTATAGATTATTTGCATTATAATTCCACCAATAGGGTGGGCCAATATAAACACATTTCTTATATGTTTAGGTAAGTTTCAATCTTAAATGTGGAGCACATTTCTTATTAATAATTTTAGCTTCTTCCATTTATTTATTTTGTATTGATGTGAATATTATGTTGTCAATTTACAAATTTATTTGTGTGTGGATGTGTTTGGGAGTAAATATGATTTGGTTACTATGTAGAGCTTTGCATAATTAAGTATGCAAAACCCTACTTGAATATGCACGCTTAAACTGGATGTTATTAATATGCAAAGCTCTACAATCTTAGATGGAGAATTATATAAATTATTTATTTATGGAGGTAAATTAACTAACACATATGAGATGTACATCCACTGGCTGGCACTCTCTTCAACAAGGAAGTGAATATTTTCCTTATTTATATGCATCACGAACAAGTTATACTCAATTTTCCTTACATATGTTGGTTCGGGAAAGGTCACTTAGGCTTATGTATGTGTTGAATAAATGTAGGGTGTCAATAATAGTATGATTGTGTGCATATATGTATGTGAAATAGTTATACTATGCAAAATATATTTAGATATAGGGTTCATTAAATATGGTAAGGTGTGTGTATATGTATGTAATATAGCTACTCTTTGTATACATAGATATCACCACATTCATGTGGTCTTTAGGAAAATATATTTGTGTATGGTAGTGTGAGTGTGAAGTAGGACTGATATGTCAACTTATGAATATATACCTTGAATATCTATTACTATGTGTATATGGGTATATTCATCATGAAAATATGATGTACTCATGGGTGGAGGATTCAATGAAGGATTGGCCAACCATGTGGTTAAATACCTAAAAAACATAATATCATATTAGGAAACTATAGGAAAAGAAAAATAGACTTTATTATCTTCACATTCAACTTATTATATCTTGTTTTGATGGGCTTACTACATGCAAGACACAACTCTTTATTTTTTCCTATTAATAAAAAATATTATAACCAAATAAATCAAATTTTATATTTGACACCTTTTGTGACAATAATTTTTTAATCCTAAAACTTCATTTTGAACATCCATCTTTGTGCTCACACTCAAATCTCCAATTCTCTATTTTTGAGTCTACCTTCCTCCATGCCTTCTTCCAATGATTGTAGATGAAAATTATATAACAATCTCTAACCTTCCAAGTAATTTGTGTCAACTTTAAGGTGACACAAATTTTAATGCTTTATTGATGCAACAACATTCACAATATATATTTCATTAAAGAATATTGTTCAAACACAAGTAAAATTACTCATACTATTTCAATTAACTCTTCTTTTTTTATCATTCCATCCTATCTTCTTAGACTGAAAAAAATTCCTTAGCTAGTAAAAACCCCTCCTAAAAATCTATCTATTCTTAATACTATTACATGCTTACTCATTAGGTTGTGAAACTTTCTAATTATTTTAGTCTAACAAAAGTAAAACTAGTTGTGAACTAAAAATTTATAATTGCATGAAAAACATGAAAAAATAAAACAACGCAACTTTGTACAAATTATTGGAAAACATGGAAATATCATTTTGTGACTTTAAACAATTTAAAATTTCCTCAAAAAGTGTTGAGACATGCTCCAATTAAACACACTCATCCACAAAATAAATCAGCCCAAATGGACTCTTGAGTCAAAAGTTATAACCTCTAGAAGTCCCTCTATCATTTATAAATGTATTGTTGGCTAGAAATAATAAGCTGCTTAAAAATTCAAATGTTTAAATGGTGGAGAAACTCCACAAAATATATAACATGCATCTCAATAGTCAATTATATCCTAATAGATATTCCTCTATTGGTGTAAACCCCAAATATCCTATCATAAACAAGAACTACCATGGGTGTGCACAACTACCTACCCAAAGATTCACTCAAGACAATTTACAATCTTCTATTATCCCAATTCACCTCAGATGTTAATTTAGACACCAAAATTACTCCACATGTAGAAGATTAAAATGTGAATCATAATAAATAAGAATAATACAATGAAAGTACCAAATTCACACTCAACAATTACTCAATAAAGATCAATATCTATACACAAAATTTAATAATAAACAATTATAACATAGCAAAGACCTCAATTTGCTTCATTGTTTCTTTGCTAGTAGCTTGAATTCCTGATATGTGGGTTGCTCTTCAAAATAGCATAACCATGATATCACAATAATAGTATGATAGCAATGAAATCAATGATAAAAGATAGATGGATATGATATTCTGGACTTGCAACCCTCCAATTACATGTCAAATAGCAGCTATCCAAAAAATATTATAGATATGTATTATTCAATTATATCTATAATTTAAATGTTCACTACATCAATTGCTATATTTTTCCAATGTTATAAATGTCATCATATTGATATTCATTAATCATTGTTGCTCTTTGATTTAAATATTATTGTTTTAATTAATGTATGTACATCTTTACTCATTAAATAGATTAAAATTGTTTCATTTTTATTGTTGTGAATTAGTTAGGTTATATTTGGTATTAGAGCCTTATGATCACTTAATCCTTGCAAAATAGATATATGGAATAAAACATTATAATAGTCCTTTTTTGCATCAATTATTTATTATGTACTCAAAGATTATGGAAAAAGGGAAATTATATGTTTGAGTAATTCATTTAGATAAATCAAAATTTAATCAATTTAGGATTCCATAAAACATTTATCTTATACTTAAGGGTTAAAAAATTTACTCTCTCAATTATTCCACTCATAAATTAAATTCACAAGGAATTTGATTAGATTTACTCAATCATGAAAAATTAATTAGATTCCCATAAAACGTCTTTTACCTTTGCTATAAAAGAGATAGTCAAATCTTTTAATTCATCCAAGTCGATGCTAAGAAAATTTCATTGAGGGTAGACTAGCTTATTGTTGTGTGTCTGTAATAATATATTCATTAGTGGCATTATAATATAATATCATTGGATTGTATTATAGTAATGTAGAGTACAACCACATCTGTATGATATTAAATTTACCTAAGAAGAATGAAATTATCTATACATTCAAAATTCCAACAAGTTTTATGCAACATTTCATAGTTGTTAGACAATAATTACAATAGACTCATTAGTGTATGTTTACTATTTATTGCAAAATTGAATAAAATATTGCTTACCTCACCAATTTCATCCAAAAAGAATGAACCATCAGAAAAATTGCCAAAGTATTTTCAAAATATTCAAGATCGAGCTACCATGGTTGAAAAAGAAAATGGTTAATTTACACTTAAGTTTCCTTCTTATTCACACAATCTAGAACAACCTATTACATTTTCATTTTTGTTCTCTGTTTTCTAATTTACTATAATTTCCAAAAGAAGAAAACCACTTCTACTACCTTGGTTTTTGACTTCATGAATGTCATGAAAACAATTTTGGAAGAAAAAGAAAAATTGGATATTTAAGTGGCTCATTTGCAACCTCCTCTTTTTCTCAACTCATTGCATAATTCCAATGAATTCCAATGTCAAAGGACTTAGGTGATAGCTTCTAAAAGTATTGAAAGGCTTTTCTTGCAAAGTTAGTAAAGCAAGGATACTATGTCTCCCCTACCTCCCTAAAAATTGAAACTTAAATGCCTTTTCATTACACCTCTTCTCAAAAATCTCCAAAATTTGATAGGGAAATGCCTCTCTTACTACTCAATTCAAGTGGATTTTGATTATTTTTATTTACTTATTCATATTTCCTATTTATTTTCTTGTCTATTCTCCAGTCGAAAGCCTATCTACACTCTCATTGTTAGATAGTATTAAAAGGTTCAATTTCCACTACTTACATTTGCATATACATTATATTATTTAACAACAAACTTTAAAAGAATCTAACCTTTCTTTTTTAGTTCTTTCACATATACTTCAAACTTATTAAAAATCATTAAATCAATCTAATTATTTAGTTGAATCAAAACATGAAAAGGAGGTGACCTTCCTCTTCTACCATAACAAACCTTATGAATTGTCATACATTCTTAAAATCAATTTGAGTGAAATATATAGAAATCTAAGCAATTACAGTGAACATAAAATACTATATTTTATCTACCCACAAAATGTGTGAAGTTGGTTGATGTAACAACGAACAGGCTAGAGGAATTAATATCAAACCTATTCAAATCTTTGCCAAGATCTGCTTTCACTGTTTGTCATCAATGCGGAGATTGTTTGGATCCAATACTGATACGGAGCCTAATACGGAGGATACTGAGCTGACAAGTATAGCTAGATAAGTTAATGAAGTGGTTGAGATTATATTTCCAACACCCCCCCCTTGATCTCAACTACAAATTCCAATTACTTTCTTGATCTTTTCCATTGATGCTTCAGCATTTGCAATTTTGAAATACTATGGATCAAACCTAGGAAATCCCAGTTTTTCATTGGTATGCTCTAACCACAAGCTCTGGCTTCTTGTCACCAATCCATTGTAGTTCAGGTGTGAAACACTTGGTTTCCTCAACACCTCCCTTTGAGCTACAGTTCTAGTGCTTGGGGATCCTAACATCAGTTGGCTCTGCTGACCTTATTCACACAAATTCTAAATGCTACAGCATTCAACCACACAAATTCTTTACCACTTTACAACTTCATTTGCTTGTTTTCTCCCAACTTCATTTACCTATCATCCTCTGATTTTTTTCTCCTTTGACGGCTCCTCTCTCTTTTTCCTTGCAATCTCCTCCTTTCTTGAGAGAACTATTATTTCATCCATACAACAACCTCCCTCTAGATCATGATCTATCTTCTTACAATTTCTCTTATTCGACAACTTCAATCTCTCTTTCATTTCAAAAGACAAAAAAAAAAAAAAAACTTCTCTTTGCAGCTTCCTTATAACATTCAACAATTTTCAAAATAAAAACTGCAAGTTACCTTAACTTATGAGGATTTCTTTTGACCATTGATCTGCAACCACCTTTGAGCTACATCTAACTTTTGACTGGCGTTCTTTGTCTTGCAACAAAATCTATGAACAAACCAGAACATCGACCCTTCTAAACAGCAGAGCATCCTCCAGCGAGCGACTACTGGTTTAAACCAACAAACTAACAAAGAAATTACCTACCTTTTGTCTTTGACTGGTGGCTACAGCCAAGTCTTCAGACTTTTGCTTTTCTCTTTTCTTATCGCAGGCATTTTCTCCTCGTTCTCATAGTTTAGCTAGAGCTAACTCTTTTCCTTATCTTCAAACTCATGACTTCCTTCTCTTGCTTTTACTTGGCTCCTCTTGGCCACTATATCCTTTTCCTCTGCAACAGCTACGGCTGTACTATCCAATCTTCCTTTAGATGGTTTTGTCTCTCATTTCTGCGATCTCTTTTCTACGATCTCCTTGACTTGGGTGATCTTTGTCTTTCTTACATAGCGATCAGCAACCTCTTTCTAATACAAGCGACTATCCTCTTAAATACACGACCTATAACAAATACACCTATATAACAACTACACCTATAGTTGAGCATGTTTCAATAGTTGTGATTTTAATGATTTTAATGTGACTTCATTTCTGAAATTGTCAGGCTTCTACAGGATTTTTGTGGACCAAATTCCACTGAGTGCACAGGCACACCAGGGCTACTACCCATGTGTTATCTCAAGAGCAGTGAATGTACATGTTTTCAAGAATTTCGAATGCAGATGACTGGACTACAAGAGGTGGATTGGAAAAAACAAACCGAGCAGCAGCTCCTTTCATTTCTTCTTATAAGAAATTTCATGATTTGGGCTACAAATGGGAGGATTCATTTCCTGCTTGTATTTCTACCACAAATGATAAATGGTGGGATGAGTCGGTTGCATGGAGTTTGAATGAGAAGTAGAAGGAAGATTACAGGTGAGTGAGAAGCAAGTACATGGTATATGATTACTGTTCTGACAAATCTGACTTCTCCACACAACCTGTTGAATTCTCTGTTTCTCCCTGGGACTAAACTGAGATATGAGATTAATGAGATCACATTATGCTTATCTTTTGTTGGTGAAAGATAGAGAGCGCTGCAATAGTCTCGCTGCAAATCATTTACGCTCTGCTGTATCTATCATAAAAGCTTAATTTAATTATGTTCTATCACTATTCCCAAATTCTCCAGCTTAAAATGAATGGCAATGTGATGTTTTCTGTGATGAATGATGATTGTTAAAGCGGGGATAGTGTAATTAATGGGTTTGAATTTATATTTTCTTATGATTGTGGTGGGTGTTGTAATTTGACCGATGGGTCAAATGAATGGACCACAACGCAAATACACACAAGATGTTGAAAAAACACAGAACAGAAAGCAATTATAAACCAAGGCACTATTACTTATCATCATTACTTTAATGGCAATAATCTGCTCCGTTTCAGAATCTTCATCACTGTCGGTCAACCCAGAACTCTCCTCATCACTTTCCTTGGACATGCTCATAGTTTTCTTGCCACAAAATTTAATGCTCTTATTATTATCAACATTATTATTATCATCCCTCTCAGCAATCGTCTGAAAAGCAATATCCTCCTTCAATGCTCGAGAAATTGCGGCACTGAAAGGTGAGGTGCCCGACTCTGCCGCACTTTTTATAGGCACCACGGGATTCGTCGTTGTTGGAGCCTGTAAGACAGGCAAGAGCGAGAAGACCCTGGAAGAATACCATTCAAAAATCTATTTCAGTACTTACCTCTCGGTCATAGTCTAGAAACGTTTTTAAGAAATTCCCTCAAATTGAAGACCATAACCTAGAAAATAAAAAATACAAATTCCTTCAAATTGAGGTAAATCTTCACAAAATTGAAGATCATTTTAATTCTAAAGCAGATAATTGATAATTAGTTGAGTTTTTAGATGTTACAGAAAAATTTGAGAAAAAGAAGTGGCAATGGGAAATATGAAGGGTACCTGAACATTGTCGTAGGCTTTCTCTCCATCCTGTTGAATCTTCACAAAATTGAAGATCATTTTAATTCTAAAGCAGATAATTGATAATTAGAGGCGATCCTTGATTTTTTAGATGTTATAGAAAACTTTGAGAAAAAGAAGTGGCAATGGGCAATATGAAGGGTACCTGAAAATTGTCGTAGGCTTTCTCTCCATCCTGTTCAGCAGTCCAGCGATTTGACGGGCGGAAGTTTCATTGTAGGCAATTGACAAAGATTTTAACGGAGGCGCTGGAGGAGACAAACTTTCAGAAGGGATGGGAATAGGAGCAGTTTCCTGTTCGTCATGTCCTTCAATACCTGCGAAATGTGCATTCACAATCAACCGTTACATATAAGTTCATGCAATAAAAACAGACAACCGTATGCCCTGCAGACCAACATCTACGCCAAAGGAGAGCAGAGGCATATTCTCTGGTTTGATCCCACTCAGGAATTTCACACCTATTTCATCCTGTAAAATTCACGTTAAACCTGCAATATAGCGTAGATCTGGCTAGAAAAGAAAGAAAAGATTGCAAATAACTAACAGGGAAAAAAAAAACAGAGCAAGAACAGAAATAAAGATTCTATTAACCAAACAGATTACAATGCATTGAGAATAGCTACATATAAGAACCGCAGCAAAGAGATTGCGGTGGAAAGCAAACTTAACAGCAATTTGCTTTTGTTGCATATCACATGGCGGTGAAAGCAATCCTAACAATAGTTTGCTTTAGTTACATATTGCATGAAAAAGAAACAGACAGTTTACTTAGGTTAGCTTAAAAAGCTGTCCGTTGCATGTTCGTTGATTATGGAGAAAATAACCAGAACTAGAAATTAACTAACGCTAACACCCCCCCTTAAGTTTAACTAAGGAGAAAGTAAAGAGGAAAGAGGAAAAACCTTGTGGGAACAAAATCCCCCCTCAAAAAAAATACACTAACTGTGCATGGCAACTACTATGTTGCATTGTTCTTCACCCCAAGAAGATCTCACAGAATGTGAAACTTCTGCTTAGTGAATGTTTTCGTGAAGATGTCGGCAATCTGTTCTGAAGTAGCATAGTACTGCAAGTCAATGACTCCATCATTTATCAATTCATGGATGAAGTGCATGTGGATCTCAATGTGTTTAGTCTGTTGCCGCTGTATGGGATCTCTGCAAAGCTTCAGTGTACTTTGATTGTCACACCAAATGACAGTCGGATGATGGAAGAGGATACCAAGCTTAGTTAAGAAGTTTTGCAGCCAAATGGCTTGAATGGTAATGTTGACTACGCCTCTCTATTTAGCTTTTGTTGATGATAAAGCAATGGCAGATTGTTTTTTGAATAACCAACAAATAGGGCCTGATCCCAAACTAAGAACATATCCAGAAGTGGACTTACGATCAATGTTATCACCAGCCCAGTCAGAATCAGTCTAGCCAATGAGATCCAAAATACAACCTACTGAATAATGAATCCCATAGCAAATGGTTCCCTGAACATATCGAAGTATACGCTTGGCAGCCTTCCAATGTAACTCATGTGGCTCCTGCATGTATTTGGAAAAAGCTCCCACTACATATGAGAGATCTAGACAAGAGTGACTGAGATAAAGAAGACTCCCCACAAGCTGACGAAACTGTGTGCAATCAACCAATGGTGTGTCTTTGTCATCCTCAAGTTTTACCCCAGATAAGAAAGGTGTCCATGAGCTTGCAATCAGTCATGCGAAACCGAACGAGAAGATCTCTCGCCTACTTGGATTGAGTAACATTGATCCCTGATTCATTCTGGCTGATTTCAAGTCCAAGGTAAAAATGTAGGAGACCCATGTCTGTCATAGAAAATCTAGCATGCAAAGAAGACTTAATTTCAGCAATGGTTGTGGTTGAACTACCTGTTATTAGTAGATCATCTACATAAAGCACTATGATCAACAAAGAGTCAGATGTTCTCATCATATAAACATTTGGATCAGATTTGCATCACATGAAATTCTGAGACAGGAGATAAGAGTCCATTTTAGCATACCAAGCTCTAGGTGTCTGCTTGAGGCCATAGAGTGACTTCTTGAGTTTGCATACTCAAGATGAATTTTGTACATACCCTTGCGGTTGCTCCATGTGGATTTCTTCTTTGAGATCACCATGAAGAAAAGCGTTTTTCACATCCATGTGGTGAACCTCCCACCTTCTTGCTACTGCAATGGCAAGAGCCATCCGAATGGAGTCCAATTTTTAAACTAGAGTAAAAGTCTCATCATAATCAATGCCATGAACTTGTTGAAAGCCTTTGGCTACCAACCTTGCTGTATATCTACTCACATGTACATCTGCTGATTTCTTTGTTCTATAGACCCACTTACATCTAACAAGCTTGCGATCAAAAGGAAGCGGAACTAGGTCCCAAGTTTGGTTTGCTATAAGCGAGTTGTATTCCTCCTCCATGGCAGCTTCCCAAAGAGGATTCCCTACAACTTCTGCATAAGTCTGAGGATCAGATGCTAGAGCCACATAGGCATGCAATGGCACAATGGGTTCAATAGCTGATCGTGCATGAGGAGCTTCATATATCTCACTTAAGCTCCTTATTCTTTGATTTCTCACAAGGGATACTGAATCATCGCCAGAAGCCCAATTAGGATTTGGTTGTAGATTGGCACATGCATGCTCATCTTCCTCTGAATCATATTCAGAAATATCTAAAATCAGATCTATATGATTGTATGTATCTTCTCTGAAATCTGTAAGAGGAGGAAACACCGAGCTGGTAGCATGTTTATCCTGAGATGCATGAGGGAAACTTTCTTCAAAGTAGACACTTCTCTCAATGAAGAGTGTTTTTGTTGAAAGATCTAGCAGTCTGTATCCCTTTATGTCATCTAGATATCCAACAAAGATGCATTCTCTGCTTTGAGGCTCCAAAGCCTTTCTCTTTTCGGCAGGAATCTGGGCCCATGCACGTGATCCAAAGATGCAAAAATGTGTGACATCTAGTTGCATGCCACTCCATGCTTCTAAAGGTGTTTTTCCTATGACATATTTGTGAGGAGATCTACTTTGTATATATGAACCACAGTTGATTGCTTCAACCCACAATTTGGAGGGAAGAGACCTTGCATGCAACATACAACTAGCCATCTCTTTCAAAGATCGGTTCTTCCTCTCAGCTACCCCATTTTGTTGTGGAGTGTAAGGAACTATGTTCTACAACTGTATTCCAGCTTCATCACAAAGATTTTGGACATCGTTGTTGACATATTCCCCCCCATTATCTATGTGAAGGATTTTGATCATTTTCCCAGACTGCTTCTTTGCATGAGATTTGAAAATCTTGAAACGCTCAAACACTTTAGACTTGAATTTGAGAGAATACACTCATGTATATCATGTGCAATCATTAATGAATGTTAGCACATATTTGGCTTGGCTCATGGAAGGATTAGGAAATGTGCCCATAAGATCACTATGAACAAGCTCTAAAGGAGAAGAGGCTCTCCATGCATGCCTCTTTGGAAACTTTTCTTGTGGATGCTTTCCAAGAGCACAACCTTCACATATTCCATCAGAAAATTCTATGGTAGGCAAACCTTTAACCATCCCCTGTTTGCTAAGTTGTTGCATGTATCTAAAGTTTAAATGACCAAATCTTTCATGCCAAATTCTATTTTCATCATTTGCATGCATTAGCAATAAAGTGGAATCTGATTTAGCAACAAAGTCAGAAAAAGTGTACAAATGATTCTGATGATTTTCCTTACCAACAACAATTTTGGAGTTTTCTTGCATGTCAAATATGCTCACCACATCTGGGGTGAATTCAACTCTCCTTTTGGTGCTAGTATGTGTCATTTGACAGATAGAGAGAAGATTGACATAAAGCTTTGGAATGTGCAAGACATTCTCAAAACTTCCAATTCCAAGCTCTACCCTCCCTTTTCTAGTTGCCTCTACTGGAGAGTCATCTCCCATGAGAATAGGAGGACCATCATATGGTTCCAAAGATGAGAGAACATCTTTTGTAGCTGCCATGTGGTGTGAAGCTCCAGAGTCAAGGATTCATGCATCTAGAGAAGAATGAATAGCAATCAATGCATGTGCATTACCTCTTTCTCCTAGTGTCTTATCTTCCTTCTTCTTCTTGGCACTTTCTAGAATAAAGCTACCAAGGTTATTTTGTTGAAGTTTCTGCGCCATGAGGTCAATGGTCTTCTTCATGCATGATGATTTCGGATGGTAACCACGGTTGCAATAGCTGCATTTTGATTTCTCTCTTTTGTCCTTTTCCTTTGAGCTAGAAGATTCATCTAGAGGTTTGAGATTGTCTCCCTTTCTTGGATTTGGTTCCTTCTTCCCTTTGCCTTTGGATTGTTGATTAGGTTTTGAACTGTTCCTCCCACTTGTTTGCATAGTAAGAGCATGAGCTTTGGAATTTTTTAATGTACCCATCTTTATGAGCTTATCTTGCTTATGTATCAGGGACTCAATAAATTTATTGAGTGTGGGCATCTTCCAATTTGCTTCTATTGTGAGCCTGACTGTGTGAAAAGTTGAGACAAATATAGCATATTCTGGACCCAATTTTGACAAAATAGCAAGAACTAATTTGCTTTCTTCCTGAGATTTGTCAATTCCACATCCTTTTAGCTGGAGTAATAAGGCCTTGAACTTTATGAAAAAGTCTTGAATATTTTCAAATTTGCTCGGATCTAGTAAGTTGAGCTCATTTTCAAGGATGTGACCCCACATCTCATCTTGCTTCCCAAAAAGAGTCTCTAGCATAGTCCAAACTTCGTTTGGAGTTTTGCATGCTTCAACATGAAACAACAATTCTGGAGACATGGATAAGCATAGGAGACTGAAGGCCTCATCCATGCGGTTGAAATATTTGGATTTTTTAACTGCAGCATTCGGTTCAACCTCTGTTGCCATGACTATTCGAAATAAGCCTCTACTTTTGAGTTGAAGCAGAATCTTTGGCTTCCATTCGTAATAGTTATATGGTGACAGATGTGCAAAGGCTAGAAATTCCATTCTTGTCAATAGCTCTAATCTTCAGTTATTGCAAAAAAAAAGTTTATTCTCCTTCTTCCTAGCTCCCTTAAGCTCTGATACCATGTAAAATTCATGTTAAACCTACAATATAGCGTAGATCTGACTAGAAAAGAAAGAAAAGATTGCAGATAATTAACAGGGAAAAAAAAAACAGAGCAAGAACAGAAATAAAGATTCTATTAACGGAACAAATTACAATGCATTGAGAATAGCTACATATAAGAACCGCAACAAAGAGATTGTGGTGGAAAGCAAACTTAATAGTAGTTTGCTTTAGTTGCATCTCGCATGGCGGTGAAAGCAATCCTAACAATAGTTTGCTTTAGTTACATATTGGATGAAAAAGAAACAAACTGTTTACTTAGGTTAGCTTAAAAAGTTGTTCGTTGCATGTTCGTTGATTATGGAGAAAATAACCAGAACTAGAAACTAACTAACGCTAACACATCCTCTGGAGATAATGTATGTCTAACATTCTTTCAAATTTTTTTACATGATTTTAATGTGACTTCATGTTTGAAATTGTTAGGCTTTTGCAGGTTTTTCATGGACCAAATTCCAGTGAGAGTGCACAGGCATACCAAGGCTACTACCCATCTGTTATCTAGAGAGCAATGAATGTACATGTTTTCAAGCAAAACAGTTAAGGTTAGCTATTGCATTTTAGATAAAGATCTTGCAAAACAGTTTTGCACTTATAAACAACCTCCAATAAATTGCCTAATAATATTAAAAATATTTCAAAACTTTTGTTTAACTTTTGTTTTTTTTAAGATTTACTTAAATGAAAAAATTATGATTTTAAGAACTCTCCTTATTTAATTAAGCAGAGTTTTTATGTAATCGACGTAATTAGGTTAATAAATAATCACGTGAGAACTAGTGCATATCCAGAAATCATTGCATTCTAGCACACTAGGTTCCATTGATGCATTTTATCAAATAAGTCGCGTGCCTTGTTTAAATTCCCATATTTTTAACATCAAGGGGGTAAAAATTTATTAAAACAAGGAAACGTTACAAAGCAAGGGCCTTAAATGGCCCTATCAAGTTCAACCAAGTGATCCAATTGATGAGACAAATCCGGGATAGTTGACCCCGATCCACTAAATTCCAATCATGAATATGATCAGAAAGCCCATTTAGCCAAGCAATCAGCAACACCATTCCATTCTCGAGGAATATGAGTGAAAGTAATATACTCCAGAAAAGCATAGAGAGTGAGAATTTGTTCAACAATCAAAGCCAGCTGTAAGGGAATTCTCGACAAGCACAGAAGGCAGCAACCCACTTCTAATTATAGCTTCATGAATCAACATTCCTGATTGTTAAGTTAGCACACGCAGGTAAAGCACTGGCAAAGGTTTTAATTCTGGTTTACGCCTGCCAATTGCATTTACCCAAATAGATTTAGGGCTACCTCACTACACCTATTTTTCGTAATTGTTGAGATCATAGCATTCCAAGGATAGCATCAGGGAGGCATCATCTGAAATAGACAAAAGGCTTCAATAACACGCCCATTCTGGGATTGCGTTCCATAGTATCAACATTGCACCCAGGCATTTAACAATCTGCAAAATCATTACATTCCATTTCCCTGTGGGATTTTAGAAATTAAAATATCTCCATATCTGAGGCGTGAAGGTTAAATTCTGTCACATGACCTACAAAAATCCACACTGCAGAAAACAAAGGTGTGCAAAACGGTTGACATTGATCCATAATAGTTGAACACCCTAAAAGTGACTGCAGTTGAAAAATAGGTTGGCATTGATCCATAATAGTCCTTATTTTAATTCAGCTAAATCATGAGACCGTTGGCAATCTGAAATATTATTACAGCTGCAGTTCTTGAAACCTAAAGAACCTCGTTGATACCATTGGCAATCTGTCACAGCTGCAGTTCTTGAACTTGAAAGATCGTATAAGCTTACAAAACCTTCCCAATACCATTGGCAACCTGCCCTTTCTGCAGTATTTGAATTTGAAAGAGGTGTATAAACTTACATACTCTCCCTCATACCATTACCAACATGTTACTCAATGGTATTTTAACTTAAGGGTGTGCAAATTTACAGAACCTCCCTAAGGGTAGGTCTTATGGAGGGGGCTTCTTAAAAAAATTCAGTGGGTGCTATTGAGAATTTTTTAGGAATATGTTAAAAGCTGGTGGTCTCATGAATTTAATAATGCAATTCAGCTTAAACATTTAAGCTCCAAAATTTAAGTAATGAACTGCAATACTTTGATAAAAAGTAATAAATAAAAATAATTTTCTCACATTTTTAGCTTTTGGTAGGAATTTAAAATTTTAATGATTGACAAGTGGTAGAAAAAATCTCAAGTTGTAGGAGCAATTTCTAGCCTCACCTCAATTTCACCTGCTCAACTAAAATATAGGGGATGCTATTTTTCAGAAAATGATTCTAATTAATTTTTTAGCATAATTTTTTTTTACTTCATAAAACTCCTAGTCCCCTCATGGGACCACATTCTAATAACATTGGCAGCTTGTCATAACCACCGAGTTGAGGTGGAAGAATAAAAGGTCGCGGTACTATAAATGTTCATTCGAGGACTACTGCCTCAGATGTAGCTTTGATAGAATCTGATTGGTAGAGCTTCAAGTATTTCAGGGCAGAAATTAGCACAATCCTGGTCCTTTTACATGGTCTATTAAAATCCACATTGTAGAAAATAAAGGTGTGCAAAATGGTTGACATTGATCCATAATAGATTAACAACCTAAAAGTGACTGCAGTTGAAAAACTGGTTGCATATTGACTGAAACAGGGGAGCGAGCATATGAAATTGGCGTAGAAACCTCCTACGTGGACAATTTAACAGGCACATAATCCTCACGTGATGACATTAAGTTTACAATGTTTGAATTTTGTGCAGGCCGCGATGAATTATGGGTAGCAAAATTACCTCCATCACAGCTAAGGACAGAGCACAACGGGTGAGATGAGGCAAGGGAGTGTACCATTTCCTGATGTGATCACTTTGAAACTAACATTCGAGAATGAGCAGGCTGCGTGGAGTTTAAATTTTTAATAGACTTTGAATTTGCCTCACGCGAGGATGAGAAAGCTTCACACAATGGAGAATAGGCCGGGCAATGCGTCGGAATCAAACCTGCAGGGGTGGTGGCCTGTTCTTGGGATTCAAAACTATCCATTCAACCTTGGTGAATTTGAGTGTTACCAGTGTGCTATTGAGGCATATTTGAAATTAATTTTGGCTGTGAAAACTACGAATTGCAACCACCCACAACATCATTGACATGTACATACTCATTTGCTAATAACCCCTACTTGTGAAAACCTGAAAACATCTTTTTGTTGAAGACAACATCCCAACTACGAACCAATTTATTTGTGACCGGATTCCACAATCTGAAGCCATATTGATCTTCTCCATACCTGACAAATATACATCACTCGTATTTGAAGTCCAACTTTAGTCGCTTCTCTTTCGAAATATGGATGAAAGCTTCGCAGCCAAAAACTTATAGATGATTGTAGGAAATTCACCTTCCCAGCCATCTCTCCAAAGTATCAAAATCTAATTTGGAAGAGGGTTGCGATTAATCAAATATAATGTTGTGTTATCCGCTTCTGCCCAAAACTCTTTGTCCAAACCTACATTAGAGAGCATAATCTGAGCTCTCTCTATAATCGTTTGAATCAATCTAGATCAACTATACCATTCTCTTGAGGTGTGAATGGTACAACTTTAATATGTTGAATACCATTTTCTGCACAATAACAATCAAATTTCGAATAACAAAATTCGCCCCCATTATCCATCTTCAAGCATTTGATCTTGTTCCCCGTTTGGTTTTTATCAATAGCTTCAAAAATCTTGAATTTAGTAAAGACTTCCTATTTCCTATTGAGCATATAAAACCCATACCTTTCAAGTGCAATTATCAATAAACTTAACAAAATAATTGGCCTCTCCATATGAGGTTACCTCTGTAGGACCGAACACATCAAAGTGCACAAGCTCTAAAGGCCTTGTCTTTTTGTCATGTCCAGTCTTTGAGAAACTAATATGCCTTTGTTTTCCATATAGATAATGCTCACATAGGTCTAATTCCATAGGTTTTAATCCCGGAAGATGATCCCTTCTGAACAATATTTTAAGCCCCTTCTTGCTCATGTGCTCGAGCCTTCTATGCCATAGTTCCACTTCATTGTCCACAAGCATCACTACTGCTCCCACTTGAGCAAGACTATCTAGCACACATAATGTGCCCAATTTTTTTCCCCTTGCAACCACTAACACCCCTTTACTCACCTTCTAAGAATTTGAAGAAAAAATGATGCTACATCCTTGAGCATCAAGTTGTCCCACAAAAATCAAATTTATTTTAAGTTCTAGAACATGTCTTACATCTCACAATAGACACTTGTTTATGTTCTTCAACTTCAACACCACGTCACCTTTCCAAATAATCTCACATTCCTTGTCACCACCAAGATATACTTTTTTGAATCTACCTTTTTGATCATTTTGGAAGGCTTCCTAACATGAAGCTGCATGGAATGATGCGTTGGAGTCCAACACCCATGAATCTATTGTAGTTTCTATTGGAATCAAGCAACACTAAGAGGGGGGGTGAATCGGTGTTGTGCAATTTTTAACTTTATTAATATGATCATTAATGTGTTGATAACATTCAACCAAAATAAAAATGCATGCACATAAGACAAACAACCACAACACCATAACACAAGAATTTTTTTCATGGAAACCCTGATAGGGGAAAAACCACAGTAGAGGTCAATCCACAATATTGTTCTAAGTATACTCAAAAGAAAAGATTACAAAATGAGAATGCACTTGCATTCAGGCACACTGCCTAGAGCTCATTGCTCAAAAACTAAAAGACTTATTTCCTTTAAAAGTTTAGAATACTTCCACGAATTTGAACTGATAAAGTAGCATCTACAAATGCCTGATTATAGTTCTAGTTAGGCTCAATAATCAAATTCTGGACCTTCTGACTAATTATGCTCTTCTGCTTTGTTCTGCTTCAATTCGTACCAAAAATCCTTAATGAACAAGTGAAACTGTGCATAATCACTCTACTGACCTTCTAACATTCGCAATATACATCAACTCTCACATTGAACACACACCAAAATGATATAATTGATCACTTATATATATATCTGCCACCAAGAATTTAATCACTATATGTCAGCTTCAACAAAATAAGAAATATTCACAAACAATCGGCTCAAATCATCCATAATATTCAATGCACATCCACAAGAGTTGACCATAACATAGTGAGGACCCAAACCAAAAATTTCAAACACAAAAATACTTAAACAATAACTCCTCAAATATCCGCAACACACTATATTCACCAAGTCGGCCTCCAAATACTGATGAACATTTAAAATTAGTTCACCGGACCTTCTAACTTCCACCCAAATTGATATGAGGCACCAAGATTTATAGATAACACATATTATGCATCGAACAATACTCCCTAAGATCCACAACACAAAATAATAATAGAAAATCTGCATATGAATCGAAGAGCTCTAAATTACTGGATGCTTTGTTCTAGTTTAACAGATAATCATTGATCTTCAATCTATTTGTTGGTATGAGCAAATTGCAATGTGCGGATCACCTAGCTGACAAGGGTTTCCATCAATGACAACACCAGAAAACATGTGCAATGTCTCTTTCCAACAATCTCCCCCTTTGGCATTGGTGGCAACACTTAGTAAAAAATGACTAAGTGTCGAATCAATACCAACAAAAATACACTACCACCCAAAACTCCAAAAATATATTCATCCACAGCTCAAAACTACAACTCCCCCTTAGATGAATATACATTTTTCACCGTTTTATTCTCCCCCTTTGACATCAATGGCTAAGATGGGGATTCCGCATACAAAACTCCTATAAACAAACAAAAACTTCAAACTTCATATGTATAAACTTTGTTTCAAACAACTTACACAAACTTGAAGATATCTACAAAATTTGTCTTTAAGAAGTTCAAGCTTATGTCCCAACACTTCTTGAGGCTTTCCAGAATAGTTATGTGACCACATAGTAAATAAGATTGCACTTCTATAGATTCAAGGTTCACTACATCACTGACTACCATGGAATCTTGTACTTTTTTCAAAGTATTCAACATGGTTTCCATCTTTGGACCAATTAGCCCTTTAAGTTCACCAACTCTTTCCAAAACTTTGTCATTATCACACTTCAAACTCGTTATTTTGTTAAGTAAGGATATAACTTGACCTTCTGGCTCTCCAACAAAAACAGTTAAAGGATCAAAAGCATCAGAAATAGAAGCTAACTCTTTCTCATGATCCTTAACCTTCTTATTTTCCTCAGTAAGTTTTGACAAAGACAAACATGACCTATAAATCCTTCCACCTTCTGATAATGCACTTTGAACATTTTTCACATAGGTAGCTAACAAATATTTGTCATTAGCTATCAATCCTTTCAACCTATTGATCTTCCTTGCATCAAATTCCTTTTGAACTTTGACTAAAGTTGACTTCTCAAGTGACTCAAAATGATTACTTTCTGAATTTATAAGTTTCTTCAGCTCACTGGAGGAAGAACCGGATGGATCCTTAACATAATTAGGCATGATCTTCTCCAAAATTTTAGACTCCAGGTACAATAACTCACTATCCTCAATGTGAGACTTCAAAATTTCTTCCCTAGCCTTAGCTTGTGCAAATGATGCGACTTTCATTTTATGAATTAGGGACAATGTAGACAAATGAATAGGAGCATCTCCCAACTCAAGATCAAATTATTCCTTTTGCTCTTCTAGAAACTTCTTCATTGCCTCTGCAGTGTCTCTTGCGTCTACTAGAACTCCCTTAACTTCAACCTTCTTTTCTTCAACTACTATTTCCACAGCCATAAATTTTTTCTTGTCATTTGGAGCTTCAACTTTTTCAATTGATATCTCCTTTTCTTCAGCCAAAACAATTTTAGGAGCTTCAATCTCCATAGATTCTTTAGTATTATGTACATCAGGAGGAATCTATGTGTCCTCAATTGTGACCTCTTCATTTACCAGACTAGATGAAATATCTTCCACACGCTCTTCTTCAGAAACAACACCAATTTTTTTCTTTAATAGAACTTTCTTCAAAATGCTTTCAATTTTTTTTTATACTTCTTCAGTTTTACCCAACATAAGCTTGTTTATTCTTGATTTTCTTTTGAACTCTCTTTTTGCTTCTTTTAGAATTGACTTCATTTCTTCAACAGACATTACCGGACTTAGATTTGCAAGAACCCATTCTCTCAGGTGCTCTTCTTTAGTTCTAGCATTAACTCTCCTCATCTCCAAAATTTCATACAATTCCTTAGGCAACTGTGTCATTATCTCAACAAGAGTCATTGAAATTGTTCAAATATTTTATTGTAGCCTCCTCAAGGACTCTTTGACCAAAAGTATCAAAGACACCATACACTTCACATAGGGGGTTAAGATTTCCATCCTTAATTATACCTCTTTCAACTTCCTCTACTGACATACCTAGTTTGTCAGGCTTCATCTTCTTCTTTCCTTTCTCCTCCTCACCAGAGGGCTTGACTATTGTTGCTGCAGGGGTACTCATATGCTTTATTTCCCTAACTTCTTCATCAGATTTTGTCTCTTCATCATCTAAAACAACTATATACACTCTTGTGCTCTTATCCTTCTTCCTTTTATCAGATGCCTTAACTTCAGCTTTTGTAGGGGTTGACTTCTTTGCATGACTGGATAGGGGTGTTGAGCTCCTTGTTGATCTAGTTCAAGTAGAGGAGTTTCCAGACTAGTAGATTCAATTTTAGTAGGCTCTTTTCCTTTTTCGCTTTCAGCTTGTTCTCTTTTCCTTCTGGCTCCTCTTATAGCTTCTATAGGTATGCACATGCTCTCTATGAAGACTTCCACTTTGTTAGGGTTAGAGATGGTAGATATCTAACAATTAAATGCAGATTTAATTAATAAAACAGAGAAACTAAAACACACATAGAATAAATTATAACACAGAGAATTTAACGTGGTTCACCCAATCTGGGCTACATCCACCAAACTTTAGCCATCCAACAATTTTATTATCTAGTGAAAACCCCTATTACAATCTTGCAAATAATCGCATTTTTTTTCATACTATAACCCACATCTGAACCCATTTTTAACAATATTATAAGCTTCCAGATTTTTTGGGTTCTTACAAAATCATATTTTTCTTTTTCATTGATTTTTTCCCTTTTTCGGTAATGACACGAAAAAGTAGGAGGAAATTTTTTTCCCTTTTACGGTGATGACCCCGACGAGGATACATGCTAGGGTGTATGAAACATAGACTTATGCAATGCTCGCGTCGATGCTCCTATCAATCCCGCGGGGCTAATCACGGGCGGCAACTGCTGCGCCACGGCTCCCGGGAAATAAGTACCTTGAACCCTGTTGCTTTGTTATACTTGAATTCAACCTTGAAGGCCAACTGAAGCTGAAGAGGAGCTCAGCTTCTCCCTTGTCACCGCCTTCGTAAACATATCCGTTGGATTGACATCTGTATGTATCTTGTCCAGCTTGACCTGTCCATCCTCCAACACTGACCGAATGAAATGATATCTCAACTGTATGTGTTTTGTTTTAGAATGCAAGGAAAAATTCTTTGCAAGATGTATAGCACTCTGGTTGTCTGTAAACAAGTAATTTCTAGCCTTTTGTTTTCCCAACTCATCTATGAAAAGTTGCAGCCATATCATCTCCTTTGTTGCCTTTGTTGCAGCAACATACTCTGCCTCTGTGGTGGATAAAGCAACCACCTTTTTCAATCGAGAAATCAAACTCACTGTTGTCCCACCAACTATAAATACATAACCTGCGGTATTCCGCCTTGTATCTATATTACCTACCAAATATGAGTCAACATAGCCTTTTAAATCAGTATTAGAGCCCCCAAAACATAAACCTTATTAGTTTGTACCTCTCAAATGCCTAAGAATCCATTTTACCACATTCCAATGCTCAACTTCTGGGGATGTCAAATACACTCTTGACGCATGTGCAATACGGTCGTCACGTACCATGGCATACATTAAACTGCCTACAGCTGAAGCATATGGTACCTTGGATATTTTTTATTCCTCCTTTTGTGTCTTTGGAGACTTATCCTTAGTCAATTTGACATGACTGAGCAAAGGTGTGCTAAAAAATTTTGCATTCTCCATATGAAATCTCTGCAACACCATTTCAACATAATTAGCTTGAGATAAGAACAATTGTCTGTTTTTCTTATTTCTATGAATTTTCATACCAAGGATTTGCTTTGCTGCCCCAAAATCCTTCATAGCAAAAGATTTTGCTAACTGTTGTTTTAGCTCACTTATGTGATCCATGTTAGACCCTACTACAAGCATGTCATCAACATATAAACATAAAATAATGTAGCTGTCATTATCCAACCTCTTAAAATAAACACAATGGTTGAAATTACACCTGCTACAAGCGCCCACAAATACATAAACTATCAAATGTCAAAGTACCATTGCTTTGAGACGCGTTTGCTTGCGCTCCAGAAATACTCTCGCTTTTTCGTAATCTACCGCTCTTTTTCTCCTAACCTTTGACCTCAAATCTTTGTGGTTGTTCCATATATATTTCCTCTTCCAAATCACAATGGAGAAAGACTATTTTAACATCTAGTTGTTCCAAATGCAAATTTTTAGTAGCCACAATACTTAAAACAATGCGTATAGAAGTCATTTTAACAATGGGAGAAAAAATCTCATCGCGTCAATGCCAGCACGGTGCCAAATCGCTACAATAATCACATTTTAAATCTTTTCTTGCCTCCGTCCCTCCTCACTTTCCAGCCCATTTGTTTCATTAAAAACCTTTACATAGGCAACTTGCATCAATTCCCAAGTCAGGTTTTTTTAACTCGGGGTCCATTCAGCCTATTTCCATTTCGTATCCCCAATGAACCTTTGGTATCCACGCATAGCTTCATCATATTACGGTTCACCAGCTTTCGGTTAACAAAATAAAGTATACAAAGAGGGAGAGAGAATCTTTACGGAGTCGCAGCAGCAGATCATCTAGCGAGGAGTTTGTGGTGACTTTGTTTATTCTTTGTTGTTGCCCGGCGCCGAGGAACCACTAAAACTTTATCATTGTTTGGGTATGTCCGCTTTTTCACGCAATCAGGCACTTTTCACCATGTTGCTGGTAGTCGCTGTCTACTACTGCAGGCAACATTTTCAAAATCCCAAAGTCTATAACCAAATTCATCAATGCCATATCCAACAAATACACATTTCTTTGATTTTGCATCAAGCTTGGTTCTATTTTCAGAATCTACATGTGCAAATGCTTCACAACCGAAGGTTTTGAGAAAAGAATAACTCACCTTCTTACCTTTCCATGCTTCCTCTGGAATACCACAACCCAAAGGATTAGAAGGACCTCTGTTGATTAAATAAATAGTAGTGTTTACAGTCTCTGCCCACATTTTTAAAGGTAACCCAACATGCAATTTGATAATTCATGCATGCTCTAATATTGTTCTATTCATGCGCTCAGCCACTCCATTTTCCTGTGGAGTCCTTGGAACTGTTTTCTGCCCTCTGGAATAAATTACCATGAGGGCAATAATCTTCAAACTCTTTCCTGCAATACTCACCACATTATCAGATTTGAGACATGTTTTAACTTTTTACCTGTCTCATTCTCAACCAAGCTTCTCCATTTCTTAAGAGTTTCAAATACATTAGATTTATGCCTAAGGGAATAAATCCATACCTTCCTTGTTGCATATTAAGTAGTATAACATATCTGAAACCACCAAAGAAGATGCTTGAAATTTTGGTCCCCATACATGCTGTATGCAGCTCCCATCTTTCTTTTGCTTCCCATCCTTGGCTTACTCTTTTTGTTTTCCATACACAACTTTCACAGAAATCCATATTAACACATTTTAGACCTGGTAAAACATTATTTGAATGAAGTACTTTCATACCTTTTGCACTCATATGCCCAAGTCTATTATGCCACAGTGCCGATTTAGAGTCCACAACAACTGTATGATCTTCTACTTGTTGAACTGGAGAAATTGTTCCTAAACATTGGTCTTTTTCTATAATAATTAAAGTAGAAGGAACAGTATGACCTGTACAAAGATATAAGGTTCCTACTTTCACACGTTTTGCTATTACTAAGGAACCCTTTGTGACCTTCTAATTTTTATTACTAAAAGTAACAACACAACCTTCATCATCGAGATGCCTTGCTGAAATTAAATTTTTGCTTAACTTTGGAAGATGCCTTACCTCACGTAGTAGCCAATGATTCCCATTCTGCAACTTAATTTTGATTCTTCCCTTTCCAACAATCTGACAAGGTTCATTATCTCCTAAATAAACCAGCCCAAAATCCCCTTGGACATAATCAAGAAAATAACTTCTATGGGGGGTAGCATGAAATAAAGCCCCTGAATCTAATACCCAAGAATCATCAACATTATCAAGGGAAAGAATCAAAGCATCCTCATCAGATTTATTACTTACCACATTTGCCTCTTTACTTCCTTCCTTTTTGTCTCTGTCTTTATTTTTCTGAGACCAGCAATCTTTCTTCAAATGACCCGGCTTACCATAGTACCAGCAATCCCTCTTGTCTCTAGATTGGGACCTTTTTTCCTTTGATTTTCCTCATGATTTCCCACGATTCCAGAATTGTTTCCTCTCTCCTTTGTTCTTCCCTTGCTTTCTACATTCAAAACACTACCTGATGTGGATGTTCCACCTGAGCTTTTCCTACAAATTTTCTCGCTCAAAATAACACCAACAACATCATCAAATTTCAATGTATTCGAACTAGAAACATAATTGCTAACAGCCATTACCAAGCTATTCCAACTTTCAGACAAAGAACATAGAATCAAAAGAGCCCTAACTTCTTCATCAAAGTTTACTTTTACAGAAGTTAATTGACTGGTGATTGTATTAAACTCATTTAAATGATCAGTAACTAACCCACCTTCTACCATTTTCATATTAAATAAACGCTTCATAAGAAATACCTTATTCGAAGCAGAAGGCTTTTCATATAACTTTTCTAGGGTTTTCATCAACTCTTTAGTTGTCTTTGTTGTTGTAATATTAAATGCCATCGATTGTGTCAGGCATAAACGAATACTACCAAGAGCCTTTCTATCCAAAATATCCCAGTCCTTATCAGACATTGATGCGGGTTTCTTTGTTTTCCTTTCCAATGGCTGCCATAAATCCTTCTGATAGAGATAGTCCTCCATCTGCATCTTCCATAACTGATAGTTCTACCCATTAAACTTCTCAACCTTCTTACCCTCGTCTACCATTAGTCTCACTCAACCATGAGACTCCCACTCAGCTGTGAGACCTTCCTGCAGATGATAATCAAAACACAACCCGCTCTAATACCACTTGTTAGGGTTAGAGATGGCAGATATCTAACAATTAAATACAGATTTAATTAATAAAACAAAGAAACTAAAACACACATAGAATAAATTATAACACAAAGAATTTAACGTGGTTCACCCAATCTGGGCTACATCCACCAAACCACAGCCATCCAACAATTTTATTATCCAATGAAAAACCCTATTACAATCTTGCGAATAATTGTGTTTTTCTTCATACTGTATACCACATTCGAACCCCTTTTTAACAAGCTTAGAAGCTTCCAGATTTTTTGGGTTCTTACAAAATCATATTTTTCTTTTTCTTTGATTTTTTCCCCTTTTGATGATGACATGAAAAAGTAGGAGAATACATGTCGGGGTGTACAGTATACCATTGGCTATACAATATAGCATGATCACTCGCCACACACCAACACACTTCTTTCCTCACTCTCTGGACTATCATTGGTTTCTTCAATTTCTCATGGACTTGCATATTTTTCTCTGCATATGTTCCAAACCTTTCTTCAGATAGATCCAAAGGCTTACTCAGCAAATGTTGTGCGTATAGCTCCAATATTCTCTCCTCAACTTCATAACCCATTGGCATAATCTAGATGATTCTAGGTTTTGTCGCTTCCATCAAGCACTGATCAATATCCACCATAAAATAGATTGTATCCTTATACTTTTTGACAATAGAAGTGGGAATTATTTCCCTTGCTTGCATTTCATTCTGAAGGTTTTTCATATATCCCCAGATTACAGTTTTCCTGGCTTGCAAATCACCAAGGTTGAATAACATGTCTCTAATCTGAACAACAACAAGCTTATCGCTTTTCCAATGCACTTTCCCAACTCCCAAAACTTTATCCATGAAATAAAAGAACAAACATAGCAATAGATTACCATATTTAAAGGAATTCTTCTTGTCTTTCTTAATCTTACCAATATTTTCCATAAGCTAACTTTGAAGCAATTCACATAAATCATACTCTGCATTCTCCTTTACCATTTGATAGGTTGCATATATGGTTGTACCAGATATAGAATTTTCTTGGCTGGAGTGATATACCTTATAACCAATGACCATTGAGGAAAATTTCACACCCACATCAATGATGCTATCAATTTTCATCACTCTTCTATAAAATATAGAACTAGTTGTATTAGTGACTGTTTGATTTTTCACAGACTTCAAAATCGGCAGTCCACTGGAGGAATTTAAACCTGTAAAAACACTTATATCCTCTTTTGTAATCTTGAAGGGTTGATTCAACCACATGAATTCAACATGAACTTGACTCAATATGTACCAAACCCATTCATTTTCATCAAACAAGGTAAATTTTATAATCTGCGTGAATTTCTTTTCTTCTAGGGTTTTGAGTTCAAACTTGACATAGAAATCCTCTCCAACAATGTCCTTGGAATACAAATTTAGCAACTGTGAGCTCCCTAACTCCTCAATATTTGTATGAATGTATGCCCTAATATCTTCAATGTGCAAAACACCGTACGGAACAGACGAAAAGGCACCTAAGGGCTTGATCTCAACAGACTTGAAATGATGCCACTTGAACTTTGAACGGGGTCTATCCTTGACTTCAACTACCAATGGAGTTGCTATTTTGACAAGTTCACAGGTTTACAAGTTTTCCCAAAAAATACCTTTTAGTCGGATTAGGGTTTGAACTTCGAATTGCCTTCACACTTGAATTCTCATCAAATTTTTCCAAAGTTTGCTTTAGAGCTCTTCAAACTTCTTTTTCTCAAAATGCAAAGTGACAAATGAAGGATAGAAATAACCTTTTATCATTCGCACACCTAACCTTTTTGACATAATAAATGATTTTTCCCTAACTCATCTAGATACCCTGTTTCCATACTCTGTAAAAGATAACTCTTATGCATTAGACCTTCAATTTTGCATAAATACTCTCTTCAATTGTTCAATAGCATCTATATATCATCAATACAATCACTGAACTCATCCACATCCTGATGTCAATTTCCTACAGGGGGTTTGAAAGATTTTTTTGACAGTTTCCCCTAGGCTAGAGGCCTTAACCTAATTCCCAGAGGAATTACCAAAAGTTGATTCTGGTGCTGGCTCATTTCTTGCAATAGAGGGACTCTTCTTTATCCATGTCTTCTTCATCTGCTTCCTGATCTTATTTGTAGTGACTTTCCCTTTTCCTTTTTCATCCTTATGCATGTTTCTTCTCTGATTTATTGGACCTCTTCTGCAGAATCTAGTAATATGACCAGTTTTGTTGCAATTGTAGCACACCACATTTTTTGTATAGACCATTTGTTCCACTATCTTTCTCTTGATCTACACTGGTTAGCAATATGGCAAAATCTATTGCATGTATAACATCTAACATTCCTATAAAAGTTTTTCATCACATTTTTGCATTCATTTGACTTATGACCATACTTGTTACAATTAAAGTACTGACCAGATAATGATGGACCACTTGAATTCATTATACTTCTGCATTAAGCCGCCATATGACCAAATTTATTACAAACATAATAGGTACCATTAAACCTTTAAGCATTTGGTTTTCTTACTGGATACCTTCCAATGTTGTTCATCTAATTTCCTTCTCCAAACCTCCTTTGTCCATATTTCCTCCATCCAGATCTAGAACTTTCTCCTTCTTCATATCCAAGGCCTCGCTTGTCACCATCAGTCCTTTCACTTTTAATCAGTTCATCAAGCTTGGCTGAGCTAATCTTGAACTTCTCCTTGAATTCATTTACAGTAGAAAGTTCATCTCTAAGATCAACAATGTGTTTTTCAAGCTCTTCCTCATTGTGTTTGGATTGTTCTAACTCAAGTTCCAACTAAATGAATCCATCAGTAATTTGATTGCATTCTTCAAATTTCTCTTTCATGGATTGGGAAAGCTTTTCTTCATTTTTCTTCTTGTCTTCAATTTCCTTAGTCGTCCTCATCATAATAGATTTCATCTCATGCTTCAAAACTGCATTATCCCTAGAAAAAATTTCACATTATTTTATCTTATCTTTCAGGGCTTGACTTAGTTGTTCATCTGCAATGTGTTTACTATTTTCCTGCTTGATCTGATCAAAGAGTTCCCTTCTCTTCTCTTTGGACTTGTTGATTTTTTCTTTCAATGACTCAATGAATCTCTCAACATTCATGAGATTTTCTTGTAATTCCCGGAATTTAGATATTTCCTGATCAAGATCATCTAGGGCCACCATAAGTTGTTGTTGAAGACTATTTGAATCCATTGAAATAATTTCCAAGATCTTCCCCAAGCTTTTAAGCTTCTTTTGAGGAACAAATCTCTAATACAAATTGTTGGAATAAAGCAACACTAAGCGAGGGGGTGAATCAGTGTTGTGCAATTTTTAACTTTATTAATCTAATCATTAAAGTGCTGATAACATTCAACCAAAATAAAAATGCATGCACATAAGAAAAATAACCACAACACCATAACACAAGGTTTTTTTTTGTGGAAACCCTGTCAGGGGAAAAACCATAGTGGAGGTAAATCCACAATATTGTTTTGAGTATACTCAAAAGAAAATATTACAAAATGAGAATGCACTTGCATTCAGGTAGACTATCTAGAGCTCACTGCTCAAAAATTGCAAGGCTTACTACCTTTAAAAGTTTGGAATACTTCCACAAATTTCAACTGATAAAGTAGCATATACAAATCCTGATTACAGTTTTGGTTAGGCTCAACAATCAAATTCTGGACCTTCTAACCGATTCTTCTCTTCTACTCTATTTTGCTTCAATTCGCACCAAAAATCCTTAATGCACAAGTGAAACTATGCATAACCACTCTACTGAACTTCTAACATTCGCAACATACATCAACTCACATCGAACAAACACCAAAATGATATATAATCAATCACTTATATATATATATATATATATATATATATATATATATATATATATATATATATATATATATCTACCACCAAGAATTTAATCATTATATGACGACTTCAACAAAATAATAAATATTCACAAACAGTCGGCTCAAATCATCCATAATATTCAATGCACATCCTTAAGAGTTAGACATAAAATAGTGAGGACCCAAACCAAAAAGTTCAGACACAAAAATACTTAAACAATAAATCCTCAAATATCCACGACACACTATATTCACCAAGTCAGCCTCCAAATATTGATGAATAGAAAATTAGTTCACCAGACCTTCTAACTTCCACCCAAATTGATACGAGGCACCAAGGTTTACAAATAGCACATATTATGCATCAAACAATACTCCCTGAGATCCACAACATAAAATAATAACATAAAATATGCATATGAATCAAAGAACACGAAATTACCAGATGCTTTGTTCTAGCTTAATAGATAATCACTAATCTTCAATCTGTCTATCGGTATGAGAAAATTGCAATGTGCAAATTGCCTAGCTGACAAGGGTTGCTATCAATTACAACACCAAAAAACATGTGCAATGTCTCTTGCCAATAGTTTCACCCATTGACAAGACTAGAAATCATTCATCATTTTCATACGTGGTGTTCACTTCGTTAGATCCTTGATTGGTTTTGTACCTTTTTGAATGACCAACAATTCTTTTTCTTATTTCCTTCTTTTCCACAAAACCAACAACCTCCTTTTTTCCCCCTTGTCATTGATCTTCTAGTTGATTTTAAACTTCTATGGTTATTTTTCCCCTTTCTTGGTGTCTACTTCTATTACCAAAAATCAAGACATCACTCAATGTTGTTCCTTGATTTTCCTTCCCATGTCTTCACTGAGAAGAGTTGCAATAACCTCATCAAATTTGAGTTTTTCTTTCCTGGATACGGAGGTGTTGATCGCCATCACAACTCCTTCCCAACTATTTGGAAGAGAACACAACAATAAGTTGACTTTGATTTTGTCATCCAAATTGATATTTATAGAAACCAATTGGCTAATAAGAGTGTTGAATTTGGTCAAGTGGTTCAAGACATGATACCTCCTTCATTTTTAGATAGTATAATTTTTTCATGAGATAGACTTTGTTTGTTTGACTATAATTATAACACAAGCTTAATACACCATATCCAATAGATTCTAAGCAAAACTTAACCATTTAAGCTATAATCCCAATGAAATTCTTGAAAACCATTAAGTACTTTGTTTGTGTAACTATAATCATAACACAAGCTAAATACACCATATCCAATAGATTCTATGCAATTGATACTTAACCATTTGAGCTATAATCCCAATAAAATACTTGAAAACCATTAAATAAGGAAGCCATTAAACATAAACAACAAGAAATGAATAATGGAAACATATTCTAATGCCTCAAACCTCATCCCAATGGGGGATTGGTGCCGCATTAATGTGGAATGCTAGCCCTTTCCCAATCCCTTAGATTAAAACAAGCTTGGTTTTATAGATGGATGAGTGATAATGGAGATTTGAACCACAATGGATGAAAATTTCTCAAATGAATGCTAGTGGATGAAAGTGTGGATACATTTCAACAACATAACTTTTTTCAAATGATTTTGGATCCATTTCTCATAGAAATGAGGTGTATTTATAGAAGAAAATGGTGAGTCAATGGCTAGGATTGATTTGATTGAAATCAAGGGATGAGAAGCCATGAGAGTTGAAGGCATGGATGATGCAAGAAAGGTGGTTATGACCTTCAATCCAACACAAAATTATCAATCACAACCAAATAAATCTACTTTTGGACACTATTCTTCTCAAACTGTCCCAAACAACATCAATAGGCATGTAGCCCACAAAACACCACTTATAATGAAATATATTTAAGGAGGTTGTACAAAGGCAAAATTGAAATAAATTAAGATTTAACATACATCCCTAAACACTATACCAAAATATCTCTCAAGGTTTCTTTGTACCAACACTAAGTTTCATTAGACTGCCCTATTTTGAAGGCTACTCAATTAGCCCTATTTTCCAAATGAGGTACCCTTCAAATGCTTTAAAAACACCCCAAACCCTTGGATAGTCTTAAATTGTGACACAAAACATCATATTCACTCACCTATTTGCAGATTTAGACCTTCTAATATGCTGCACCAAGAAACCCTCATTTTCCTTGCCAAACACTAGGGTTTTATTGAAAATCCATATACCTAGGCTTTTCAATCCAATTCAAAGCATCCAATAGTCTCCAAATACCCTAAACATGCTCAAAAATAAATTACATGGACCATTCCATCACTTTTTATCAAAACCCAATATAAACACCTTCATTTTACATAGAAAACAACATTACTATGTCCTAGAACATCATCCATTTGATCACAACTTATTCCCTTGGCCTACACAACCTTAAAAAAAATCTAGACCTACATAAAATAGATCAATACACTGAGTTACAGGAGAAGATAGTAGGTAGATTGATCAATTAATGTTTTTAAACTTCACTCAAAACCCTTACTCTGTATTTACAAGGCTGCTTTAGAAATGTGAAGAGAAATCCCACAAATTTCAATGAAAATTCCTCAAACTAGATTAGATTGAGTGTTAAGACATACCATCATGAAATACAAATGAAATCAAAGCATATTCAAGCCTATACGGGCCATACAATAGGAGCAAAGCTCAAAAATGATAGAAAATAATAGAGAAAAGTGTTGTTTCTTGATTTGATTCCACAATACAAATTTTAGCAACCTTTGTCGAGCCTTTTGGAGGCTTTTATAGTTTTTACATTGAGATTACAACTTCCCCCAAAGTTTATAACTATTTTTCAAACTCTAGACCTTTCAACTTCTTAGAAAGTTGCAAATTTAACAATTTCTACCTTTTTGACAACATTTACAATTTGCTTTTACAACTTTGAACATTTTAACTCCTAAGACACAAAACACCCCTATTAAATATTTAATGGTATTTTTAGACCTTATTTAGCATATTAGACTCAAAACATAGCAAAATCCTAAAGCCTACTTGGGATCATCTTAAATTGACAAAAATTATGTAATGGTGCTCCTGCACAATACACCCCAACGTGAAACTTTTCCAAGTCCCTTAGAAAGAACCTTGCAATGTGTCCTTCATTAGTCTTTGCCTATCTCTAACCTTTATGTTGGCCTTCCACAAGTTCACCTGGCTTGGGTTCTTCACTTCTTTTTGCATTCTTACCTTTATCATCTGTTGTACTTTTCCCCATTTGTTCATTCTGCTTTATGGGGTGTTTTCCCTTTGTTCCATTATCAAAGAATAAAGTATTTTCTTCTCTTACACATGTACTCAAACTCTCACCAACTGTGAATGCTTCCTCTTCACTCCATACTCAAATTTATGATAATCACTCTGCTTATGTTTATCTTTCACTCTGTCAATCCTACAAATCCCTATAGAAATGCATTTAGTGGTCTCTATCAGACCTATACACCTCATTCACTATATTAACAACATCATAAACCTTTGTTTTTTTGTTCATTGTCTTATCAACTTTTCAAACCTCTATATCAAAACTCTTAATCTTCCTTTTCACTGTATTCACGATTACAGGGCACATGACTAACCCAACAAGCACTCCCTCACTGATTTCTTGCCTTACCACAAGATTTCCACTCTCATGCTACTTTATACTAGTCTGAGATACATTGCCATTCATTCTCTTCTGCCACACAAAAACATTCTTCTTCCTTTCAATTTGCACATCACCCTTATCCTTCTTATTCTCTGTCCTAATTATATCAGACTTAGACATGGTTGTAGACTTCATGCTTTCACCTTCCTCATTGTTCACATATTCTTTTCTTCCCATCATTATGACCTCACCTTGCTCTCTTGTTTCCTCAACCAAGGGAGTTAGAATAAATGTCTTCCCATCTTTTTCAATGCTATAAGTGTTTTATCTTCCATGATAAACTACAAATCTATCAAATTGTCAAGGTCTCCCAAGCAAAACATGGAAAAAACTCATTGGTAAAATGTCACACACAACTTTATCTCTATATGGACCAATTTGAAACTCCACAGTAGCTTGTTCATTCACCAACATAGTTTTTTTTTCACTGACCCAAGACACTTTATATGGTTTTTTTTAGGTATCCTTTCCAAATGAAATTTCTCAACCATATCACAAGAGACCATATTATTAGTACATCCAGAATCCACAATTACTTTACATACCTTAACTTTGCATCTACAAGAAGTCCTAAACAAGGCTCTCCTCTGAATTTTTTCTTTGTCCATGGATGTCTTAAAGGTTTTCCCTCTCATCATCTGAACATCTCTCCAACTTCAGGAGTAGCATGAAGAGTATTGGAACTTGAGCTTTCATCTTCGTCTTCATAAGAAATTTGGGCTATCCTATTAGATTTCCATTCTCCTCCACTTGATGTGCTTCCAATCTTCTTAGGGAACTTGAAGGAAAGGTGACCAAACTCACCACATTTATAACATCTACCTAAAAACTCATTGAAATCTCTCCTTTTCCTAAAGCTTGTTCTTCCACCTCTCCACCCACCTCTTGATTCAGGAGCTTGTTCTTTGTTATTATCAGCATCTTCAAGGTCTTCTTTGAACTATCTTGGTCTTGAATATGTACCTCTACCCCTAGAATTATTCCCTCTTCCCCTTGTTTCCTTTTCCTGACTCCTCTTGAGTTTCTCTTCTGCTCTAATTTCCATTTGAAAACATTGTTCCACAGTTTTCGGTGCCAAAATATTGATTTCATCTTCAATGTTATATCTTAGGCCATTGATATATCTAACTACTCTTTCTTCCTCATCCTTCTCATGCTTAGTTCTTATACTTAGCCTATAGAATTATTCAGTATATGTTTGCACATCTTGTTCTTTTTGCCTAAGATTTTGTAATATTTTAAGTAACTGAACATTATAATCACAAGGAAGGGACTTACTTTTCAGTTTTTCCTTCATTCTCTCCCATAAAGTGATCTTGTTCTTTCCTTTTCTCTCCCTTTCATCTTGCACAAAGTTCCACCACAGCAAAGCATTTCCTTTCAATTTGGTCTTGACCTTCTGTACTTTGTATTCTTCATCAATCTCCTCACTGTCAAAATAGTTTTCCAAAGCCCCAATCCAATCCAAGAGCTCTTCTCCATCATTTTTTCCCCCATACATATGCACATCCATTCTTTTATGTCCATCTTTCTTCACATCCTTCAAAAGCTTCATCATCCTTACATCATCTAGATCCATCTCTTCCTCTTCACTAGAAGTCTCTTCTTCTTCTGTGTCACTTTCATCCAAATCTACTCCAATCTTTGATTTCAATGCATCCATCTCTCTTATCAAGGCTTCTATTTTTCTAGCTTTCTCACCCATCTTTCTTGCAACTAAGCTTCCTTTAGGAGGCATCTTGACAGTGTTGCCTCTTCACCTTCCAACCTGTAAAAGCCAACCAAATCACCAACAATGGATCTAATAACTGGGATTTGATACCACCTAATGCAAGCAAGGTGGTGATGACCTTCAATCCAACACAAAATGACAATCACAACCAAAGAAATCTTCTTTTGGACGCTATTCTTCTCAAACTTTCCCAAAGAACATCAATAGGCTTGTAGCCCATAAAACACCACTTTTGATGAAATCTATTTAAGAAGGCCATACAAAGGAAAACTAGACATCAATTAAGCTTTAACACAGATCCCTAAAAAATGTCCCAAAATATCTCCCAAGGTTTCTATTACCTATTTTTTAGCTACAGCTCAAAACAGGTGGGACTGAATTGCATTCATCATAGAAAGGTGCAAGATTTCTGTGAAAGTATTCATTGAATTACAAAATTTGATTATGAAAATGTTTGCAATAGAAGAACTCATAAATTTTCATAAAAGAATGTTGTTTTTATTCATATTGGAAAGACTGAAGTCCAGCACAAGCCATGGGAGTAGCTAATTTGATTTTCATAATCAAATAATGGATGCAAGAATAGATTGTAAACTATACATCTATAGACAATATAAACATAGAAAGGGGGGTGGTTCATCATTGCCTATAATGATGGAGCCAGTGATGCTTGACATCTTTGACTGGTGTTGTTGAAGCTTTCTAGGTCCTCTGAATCTAGCTGCCTTAAGTTGTTCTACAGGATGAATGAAAATGATGTTAGATATTAACTCTAAGCAATGATAAATCAAGATCAATCCTATGCCTACATTGCCAACAAGAATATAATCTACATCATTTCAAGCATGCATCAGATGCTCAAGTTAAAAGAGCACAAAAATTCATTGGAAGCTTTCAGCTTCGATTATTTTTGCTAACTTGTTTGTTTAAATGCATAGGAACAGGTTCATTATGTTCATGATCATTTTTCATCAGATATGTAGAGAAAAACGGGCTCCCACAAGGGTAGAGCCTGGAATATCAGGGGGAAACCTCTCATTTATTCATACATGAGATTCATTGATATCAATTATAGTCATGAAATAAGACCAGTGCTATCATGAAAGAAATTCAAAGAAAACCTAAAGTAGCAGCTTTCAAGCCATCTCATGGTGGAAATTCAACAGAGAAGATCTACATTCTTCCTTTGATCAATAACATTGAATACAGTTGACAAAGATGCAATCTCAAATTATTCATGAGTTTTGCTAAAATTATACTGTTGTAAGAGTTTCATTCACAACAAACAGTCACATGCATTACATGGTGCAAGAGGTGTGTGATTATAAGTTTCAAACTAAATATAACTTTAAGCATCATCATCATGGAGGATAGCCATATATGCAAGCAAGGCATTGTCTCATTAAAGCATCAAGAGAAACATAAGCAACATTGGAATATGGTTGTCATTACTATGTGCCATTCCCAATTGTTTCAATTAGTAAAGCAAATCACAAAAGCTACAATCCACAGAAGACTGATATAGAGCATTATCATCATAAGAAACAGTCACATATGCAAGGAAAAGATTATTAGACCATCTTCATGAATGAATAATTGATCAAACAAATATACGAATCATGCATAAGAGAGATCTCAAACAAGAAGGTGCAGACATGATATCGTACAAATATAAATAGAGAAACATTTTTTTTCAAATGAAAACTTGTTGTGGTAAACATCTATAACAGTAATTTTTAGGCTTGAGTTAGTGGAATTACAAAGGAAAGAGTGTGTTAGTAGTCCTAACAGTCTGAAAGGAAGGTTTGATTATCCATCCATTGCCTTATGATGCATTAATTGTCCATACCAAGAAGATTTTAGGATATGCTTCTACAAAATCTGTAGGGCCTGTAATGTAGCAGCAATAGAAATATAATGATCAAGCTACAATTAATCGATTAACTACTATGAGAAGCAATAGATTTGAATATAGTATAGCCTATCATTCAATAAGACATCAATTCATCTCATAAATAGTCTTATCACAATGATAATAAAGGACAGTAAGCTCATAAATGAGGTATCCTCAACTCTTTTGTAGTGCCTAGTTAATATATCAAGGAAAGTAGCTATAGTGTTTGTATAAGCTCAAAGAGACACTACAGTTTCACCTTTATGATCAAAGGGACATCAACGCACCAGTATAAGGAAATAATTTGTATTGAGCTTATAATTTGCAGTGATCACAAAGGAAATGAAAGCTACATAAAATCACAATAGGAAAACCACAGATCAAGAAGCAAAACATGATAGTCATATCAACGAGACATTATGTGCACCACAGTATGCTTGCATATTTGAACTCTTATAGAGGCTGGAAAATTAGTTGAAAAGATTTTTTGCACAAATTTACAGAAAATACAAAACCAAAAAGGAGGCTTGAGTCAATGCTGAGAATCAAAAGTCTGCCCACCTTTCATGAAATGCCATTCATGTTATGATCTTGAATGATCTTATCACAGTGAATGTGATTATGATATTGTTGGCAGCTATTAAATAAGCATAAACAGGAAAAAAGAGGCAGATATATTAAAGGCACATGTGATATTTGGTAAAGGTTTTGATAAGGGTTATGATTTTTTCATCAATACTAGAGGTTATCGTTATGCAAAGGGAATGATTGCAGAGAATAATGCAAAGATTAGAATTTGAAAAGGAAAATGGGGAAATGAAAATCACAGTCATAAAGCCAAACCCTCCAACCAAAAAAGGAAATACCCAAGTGGATGGAAATGTAGTTGCAGCCTCAATGCATAGAGAAATAAAAGAAGTCCAGAATATTTATTACAACCATGGCCATAGGGAAATGAAGGTTTGCAGAAACAAGTGTATGAAGAATGACAACTAGAGTGCTAAGATCTTATAGAAATAGTCAAGCTTTTTGAATCCTTTTTGAAGCCTTTGTACATAGAATGCATAGGTAAAGCAATTACATTCATTTTTTTTTTTACATTCACAAGGGTTCGAATTCATCATTTATCATCAGAAAATGAGCAAGAAATGCAAAGTTAAGGCTTATTTTAGTCATCTATGGAAAATCCCATCAAATCCCATGCACAAATTTAGGAAGAAAAAAGGAGAACACAATGCTCAAATGGAAGACTTACCAAATTTTGTAGATAAAATTCCCTCAAAACCCACATGCAGTGCTCTCACAAGGTGTCCATCGCAGTCATAGAGCAAGGAATCCAACATGGAATACAGAGAGATGAAAAAATCAAGATATCAAACCCTAGAAATGGACCTGACTAGCATCGTAACACTAGCAATAGAAGTTTCCAGCAATTGCAAAAAGAAAAATGAGAAAATAAGTTAGGGTTCAATACTTTTACCCTAATTCAAGTGGAGATGTCGTTTCTTTTGACTATGTTTTGCAAGGAAAAACAAAATTAAATCATTGAGTATTATTATTGTGGTCTTGACTCTGGAAGTCAAGTAACCTAATAATGCATGAGAGGCATGTGAGTCTTTGAAGCCGACTTCAAATATTTTCTTTAATTTTAGAATATTTTATTGATGCAAGGATTTAGGATTTAATAAGTATCAATTAAATATTAAAGATAATTATATGATTACTTTAGTATTTAACATACAATGAAAGGTAGATTAAATGAATATTAAATATTAAAATAATCATCAAATGGTTATCTTTAATATTTAATTAAAAGATTGTCTTTTCAAATAAATCCATGTAAAAAATGTGAGGGCCAATTGAAGATTGATATCAGTTTGAAGACTGAATTCATGCACACTTTGCTTCAAGTTTCACATTAGTTTACGAGATATTATCATCATGCACAATACAGAGATAGAGTTCAGGTCATCAAGGATGGATTGATACAAACGAGGAGGTTTTTGCATGCTCAGGCCCACTTTTCAGGGATTTTCAGTTGAGTTTGAGTGCTCTATAGTTTAGTTATGAGTTGACCTCAAGTTTGGATCATCATACACTCATTTTTGCATGATTTGGAGCCTTCTTTTTAGGGATATTTATTTTTGCTCGGGATTTTCCTTGGAGTTGTCATTTTATATTTAAATTGATTTTCAGTTTCATTTTTCATGCACTTTGGAGTGCACTCTCATTGTATATATTGGAAAAAGTTTATTTTTCCTCGAGTTCTTGTTTTTCATCCTTTGCTTTTTGCAAAGTGAAATATAATGTAACTTAACTTTCAGTTTAGATTAATATAACATTAGTTTTATAGGTTCAATTTGTGTCATTTTGTAGAGATTCCTTCGATTTTGGTGAAATCAAAAGTTTTCCTTGTCATTATGGTGTTTTTATGAATGATTTGATAATTTTTACTGTGTTTAATATCAAAACCTTTAAATTATTGTCTCATTTATATTTGCATGCATTCAAATAATGAGAATCATAGGTTCAAGGTTGTGTAGCAGAATAATCTATTCTTCTTTGCTAAGAAAACTTTATTTTCCTTCAAAGGTGGTTTATTCATGCCTTACTTAGAAACATTTTTGTGGTCAAACTATCGAATTGACTTGTGTGGATAGTTTTTTCTAAAGTTTATTGTGAATCATAGTTGCAAGTCTTTGTCAAATAGGTGCATCACCATTGATTTACAGTTTTATGTGCATTTTTACATAACTTCTATCCCTTTTCCAGCAAGTTACCAAGTTATTAATTTAAGAATCATATAGGAACTAGCCTAGAATTTGGAGGTCTATCTTTTCCATAGGAATACCCACAACTTGAAGATAGTTCTCATGTTTCAATAGATTTTTGAATTTAGTCATTCAAGCATTCGGGTGCAATTTGATTGACAATAGTTTTTGGCACACACGGTGGGACTCTAAAGATCACTTCAAAGAAAGAATTCAAAAGTTTCAAGTTGTTGTCCTGGTATATACAATAGCTTATTTTACCTTTCAAAGGTACAAATTTATACCTGGTGACTTCGAGCATATTTATTGGTTTCAATAGACCCAATGTTGGTATGTTTCAAACAGAAGCTTTATTTCTAATTTTTAGCTAATTATATGAGTAAAGATGTCAGGTTTTCATATTCAACATGTATACCCACTTCCATTTCATGAAATTCATGCCAATTCACATCCTTATTAGCCATATTAGGCCAATCACGCTGTTGGTTTTATCCCAAATAGCCATGCAATAGTAGCCTATCAGCATGCTCAACATGCTTACCTCCCACCCTCCCCTGCTCAGCCTTCAAATCAACATTTGGATGTCCAAAATCAGCTCCAAGAGGTTGATTATATGAAGAATAACATGAATAACATGAAGGATGTATTATTAGACATCGCAAAGTAGATAGAAGAGTTTAGGAGGCAATAGGAGCTTAATACATAGCAAAAGTAATTAGAGTATCAAGACTACCTTCATGAGCAAGAATGGGAGACACAAAGGAGACAGTTTGAAGAAAAGCTCTAAAGGGAGTTAGTTGTACAAGAAGAGTAGATCAAGTCTTTGCTTGCTCAAAAGCATGATATCCAAACAACTTCTTGCATTTCAGATCAGTTTCAAGGGGAAGAACTTTCAAGGTATGAAATCCCAAATTTTACAACCATTCATCCTTCGCAAGTAGAGGAAATTAATCTAGTACAACCTAGTGTAATTATAGAGCAGCCCATTGATACACTAACTCATTTGACTATAAAATCTGATGAAAATGTTTGACGAAATATATATAATTTGATGCATCATTGGGTGCTTGTAAAATTTGATGTGTAATTTTCAATTTTTTGAAAGTTTATCCCCAACGTTAGTTGAAATTTTGATGAACCTAGGGTTCGTCGAAATGTTGACTATCAGTTTCGTCGAAATTTTGACAAACATGAAAAATAGAAAAAAAAAAATTGTGTCTAACATAAAGAAAAGTGAGTTCATTGATTTATTGTGACAGTGTTTTGCTCTACTTGAGACACTTTGTGGAGAACTAAGGATGATTTTCTTGGGAAAAATCATAAAAAATTCAAGATGATATCGCCAGGTTGAGGGTAGTCATTGTCTTTTTGCAGAATTTAGTTGTGAAGTCAGATTTGTAGTTCCAGGTTTGAAAATCATATTTTAAAGCAACATCTCATCAGATTTCATTTTTAGAGGTTTAGGGTTTTGAGAATTTCATGTCCAAATTTTGTTATTTAGAATCACCATAAGATCACAACCAAGGAACAGATTCTTGTGACTATAATTATGTGATTCATAACTTTATTGGTCATGTGGCATAGTTGTGCTATAACAAATACAAGATGCATTCATGTGTGACCCAAGTTTAATGTGGCTATATTGTGATAGAAATGGAGGCACTCATATAATGTAGTTAATTCAGGTTGTATAATGTAGGTGTCAATCATCATTGGGTGCATTCAGGTTGTCTCAAGTTTAACAGGTTAGGATGTAATTATAGCATGATCAAGAGTGATTACCTCTTGCTGCAATAAAGAGCCTATAACTTTGGTTGATATGTAGAGTGGTTGTGTTATATCAATTATGTAGTGCATTCAAGCACAACTCATGTTTAATGGGCTATTCTAGAGAGTGATCAATATTTTATAAACCTTATGAATGTTACTTAAAAGTGTATAGCTTAAACTACAAACCAAGTTTGTTACATACTTGAATGCAATCTTGGGTTACCGCAAACTATAATAATGTGATCTGCTAATAACCATTATGAAAAGTATTAAAGCAAGACCCATGATATATAGGATACATTTCCTTGATCAGGTTTACATACCTTAATGATCAAACATAAGCTTCCCACACACTCTAGGATACAATCCAAGATCATACCACAACTTTGTCAAGAAAACTAATTTTTTGACCCAAGATTTAAGGTTGTTTTTTAATACCAATAGAAGCATTGGTAAGAGCATGATTAGGGTACAAACCCTAGGCCTCCATAGAAACATAAGCAATAACTATAGTGGATTAGTGAGGTTGCAATACCAGAAAGATTGAAACATTGTAGGTAATAACAAAATCTTGCAAAAGATTGTAGCCAATAACAACCACACTATGTAGCTTATTGACATTTGTAAATGCAATCTATGGTAAGAAGAATGACAGTCACTTGATATGTGATAGTCAAAAAGAGGCTGAGCAGTGACAAGTTAATAAAGCTCAAACCTTGCATAGTAAAGTGGAGATTTTAACAGTGAGTTTCCTTACCCCCTTGTTGACCTTAAGGGTTTTTCAAATGCTTTTGGTAGTGTTAGACAAGGAAAATGCAATCAGGGAATGACTGTCCAAATGAAGTAACAGTGGTAATCATAGGTTCAATGTTTCTTCTTGGTCATCAATGTATAATGGAGGTAGTGGATTGCATGTTTGGGCAATGTTTTGAGACTCATCAAAGATGGGAGAATAGTGAATAATACCTTGTGGACTGTGAAGTAGTGTCAATAAGGTTGAAGGATCTTGAGAACTACAATACCATGAAACAATGAGTCCCCTGTAGTAAGTAGGTAGTCTATAGGGCATAGTTTGATTTTATAGAAGGATGCTCATGAAAGGAATCTTCAAGTGATAGTGAGTGAGTTGTTTGAGATTGCAACTGAGGGTGCAATACCTAGTCTTAAAGGAAGTTAGCAAAGTAGTAAATGTGCAAAAAAATAAAATCGTACACAACAAACAATTCACAATGTTATCTTACATAATTCCTTGAGTTTGAAGACAAAAATCTCATTGTATCTTCATGATGAAAGTGGTGACCTTAATGGTCAATCACTGGAAACCATGATTTTAAAACATGCTATTGTGCTTATGGAGGAAACATTTTAAGCAAAGCAATGAGTGGTGGTTTGGAACAATGGCAGGTATGAAGGACTTGCTTTATATGCATACTATGCAGTCTAGCTTAAGACACATTTCTTAGAAGAGATTGAACGTGGATTATGGAACTCAAGGGTTACCATGAAAAGAATTAAAGAAAAGATTGAGATCTATTTAAAAGTCACAATCATGAAGCTATTAAAGATGTCACATGCAAAACCCTAGTAGCTAGAGTAATGAATATAGTTCCAAAGAGGATAGTGTGCTGGGGCAGATTTATGAGATCTCCACATTATCTAATTACAAGGAAATACATCACTTATTTATTTTTTTAATTAAAAGAAATCATTCTAAACCTTATATAGGATACACTGATACTTCTAAATCCTCTAAAGGAATTTGAGATTATGCAAATATATGTCAAATAAATACTTCGATTACAAATATTAGCAGGAATAATATGAGATTTGTTGAGCAGAGCAGGAATGAGATAAGCATCAATGAATCCTATGCCTCCTTTCATGCACATCTCCTCACCGTTCTTTGTCATTCTTTACGGAAACACTTCTCCATTTTAGCGGTCTATGCTTGAAAATAATGTATTGACAAAGGTTTTAGCATATGTTTATTAAAATGAAAACTACATTCTGGTGGGCTACGCCTAAAAATAAGATTTTAACAAAAGTTTTAGGGTATGTTTATTAAAGTTTTAGAGTATTTTGGCGGGCTGTATTCTTGATTCCTTAAATGATTTATTCAAATGTATTGTGACTAAATAAATGACTAACTATTTAGTCATTTTTATTTGTGTGACTAAATATTTTTTAATCAACGACCAAACTAGTAATTTATTTACTCATTTATAGCTAAGTTGCAAAAAATGCGGAGAATTTAGTCATTTTTAGTTTTTGTGACTAAAAGTTTTAGTCACCTAGTCATTTATTTTCCAAATTCTACTAGTGTGTGCTTCCTTGTGCGATTAGGGCTCTCTCAATGTTGAGGGACCTAGGGATAAGCTCGTCATAAGCAGTGACACATTACATCTTTAACTAAAAGGATAAATCCGTATTGACATTAGCAATGATGATTCTAACTTTTTGCTCATTAGGAATAGGTCACTTGCTCTTACTAACTCGCTACCTTCACTGTCGTAGGAAGTTTGTGATCAAGTTTGATATTATGATTTTAGGAGTCTTAATGGTTCAAAATCATAGTAAAATCAGAATTTAATAAGTTTTGGAATTATCATTTTAAAGTGTTTTTTCGGGTCATTAACTTTAGACTATCTTCTCTTTTGCAGGGGTGGTTGCATGCAAAAAAATATTGGTGTAAAATATCAGAATTATTGTATTTTGTTACCTATCTATGAATAAAAATTATTGGAGTGTGAATTTGATATTTTTTGAAGATGTAAATATTCAAGATTGGTAAAGAAAAATCATGTCAGATAATATTAGTCTAGAACAAAATGAAGAGACACTTGATAGATTGTGGGCTAGATTGAAAAGAAAGGGTGATGGGAAATGTTATTGTTTTTGCAATAATTGCAAGGGCTTAAAGACGAGACGACTTTTAATCACAACAGCTGAGAAACATTGTAGGCAGCATGGTCACATTGAAGGGGGGCATGATTATCATCCATTGTTAAATTGTTCATTATATGTGTTTATATTGATTGAATTTGTAAATGTTTATATCGTTTGAACATTATATATATATATATATATATCACTTGATCATGATCATGGTTTATTTGTGTCTATCATTATTATAAAGGTGGGACACCCTAGGGCAGATGATATGGATTATCACGACCCAGAGAATGTGGTTTTGCAAGCGGACGAACATGGAGCTGTGAATATTGAAGATAAAGTTAATGATCCTATGGAAGAAGACGATCATGCGCCAGAAAATACAGTTGAAGATGATGGTACGAATACATTGATCCATGACACATTTAGGGGCAGAGCTGATCATGATGATCAAGATGACTTTGATGATGTTCATGATTTACTTGTACTTGAGAAGGCATACGAGACCCTTTATGAAGGATCCCAAATAACTCTTCTCTCTATTATATTGTTGTTGTTGAACATGAAGGTTATGAATGGTTTATCAAACATAGCAATCTCGCGGATGTTAAGGTATGTCAGATATGTCATCTTTTTTCATCTATTTTAATTTTTGTTAGTTCATCAATAGTAAATAAAGGATGAAATGTGTACCATTAATATTTTTTATATTAACAAATTATTTTTTGTTGTAGATTGATTGGTGAATTTTTGTTACCACCATCAAATTTTTTACCTCGCTCATACCGAGATTTATTTTCCATTATGAAAGATATTGGAATGGAGTATCAAGCAATAGATGCATGTCCCAATTATCATATTATATATCATAAACAACAGGAATTTGCAATAGAATGCCTGAAATGTCATATCAGTAGATATAGAATAGATCAACTAACAAAAAAGGTGTCTTGCAAGGTTCTTCATTATACTCTCATTATTCCACGTATGCAATGATTATTTAGGTGCAAAAGCTTAGCACAATTTATGGATAACCATGCAAAGAATAGAAGTGGAGATGACATTCTTTGAATGCCTACAGATGGTTATGCATTTAGGGACATGGAGGAAAAATGGACACACTTTAAAGAAGAACCTTGTAATCTCAGGCTTTCATTGGGAGTAGATGGTGTCAATCCATTTGGAGAGCTGAGATCTATTTACTTGGTGTGGCCTATTTTTCTTATCAACAATAACATTCCTCCATGGATGTCAATAAAGAGGGAGCACATAATGTTATCAATGATTGTTCCAGGTATTTGTTTACATCAATTTTCTTTAACGTTGTAGCATCTCATTTTTCTTATTTCTTGCATAATGACATATTTTTTTTATTCAATAGTCATGTACATTAATTTATATATATTGTAGGAAAATGGTTATAATAATTATGTAATGTTTATGTTCATTCAACTAGGTAAGTACCAAGTTAAAGATATGAATGTATATATCGAGCCTCTTATCGACAAGTTACTAAAGTTATAGAAGGGTTTCACTATGTATGATGTCTCTAGACCAATAGGACAAAGATAATTTCAATTCCATGCAATGCTTGTATGGACAATTCATGATGCCCCAGGGCTAACACATTTTTGTGGTATGTTATAACGTTCGAATGCACTTTAACAATATTTAATTTGATGAAGTAGATATCAT
>VDFB02373365.1:271495230-271678869 GCA_007258455.2 Sequoia sempervirens
CAAATTAGATATTAGACACAAATTGGATATCCAAAACAAATCGGATATCTGATTTGTAGAACTTTAGCTTGGGCATTGCTATGGAGCAATGTACTAACAAACAACCCAAAAAAAAAGTCAACTCGGGATGGAGGGAGAGATGGAGTGAATGGGAGAGAAAGGGGGGAGAGGGCGAGATAGCTCAATAGATAGATGGGGGAAGAGGGAGTGACATAGATAGTGGGAGATATAGATATATAGAGAGAGACAAAGAGAGATATATCAATCACCTTCCCTATATCTCTATCTATTCATCCTTATCTATTTATCTCTCTACCCCTCTCTATCTCTTTATCTCCCTTTCTATTTGTATGTTTGTCATTATCTCCCTCTCTCTTTTTATTTTATCTTTGTCTCCTTAAGTGTGCAATGGGTACATTGAAGAGGTCTTAAAGGAGAATTATCATATCTTTAATCAAATGGCATGCTACCTTGAGCATAACTCCCCAAGGACACATGCCATCCTTGGATTGTTGACATGAAACAACCAATCAAAATTTAGTTCTCTCTCTCATATTAATATATATTACTATTATATTAATTATATTTTGTATTATATAAAATATACTTATTATTAATTATTAATTATAATAATTTTATACATATTTAATAATTTTGTTAAAGAATATAATATATAATTATAATAAGTTGAATAATTATATTATTTATTATGTAAAGTATAGCTAATATATACTTAACTATATTGTAGAATATTAAAACCTATCTAAATGGCGCCAAAATTTTGAACTTAATTAACATACTGTAAAACTTAACGAAACCAGGTTGTAGCTTGTCAAATTGGAGAAGTGAAAGGTCAATACTAGTGTCGATGAAGAGTTTGGAGTAGTGAAAAAAAGTTCAATGCCAGCGTTGAGGAAGAGTTTGGAGTAGTGAAAACAAGGTCAATGCCAATGCCAAGGAAGAGTTTGGAGTTAAAACAAGGTCAATACCAGCACCGACGAAGAGTTTGGAGGAGTGAAAACAAGGTCAATACCAGCGCCGAGGATGAGGTTGAGGGAACTTAGGGAAAATTGATGACCAAGGGGCAATGAGTACATTAAGTTTGGCACCCCCATTCTCTTTAATCTTCAATTTTCATGCCTAGTTTCCAAAGATCTTCTCATACATTTGCACCTCCATTCTCGTAAAATGGTATAAGATAAGACAAAAAAAAATAGCTTAGTCTTTCACATTTTTATTGACCAACCTCAAGTCTTGGAAAAACTCCCATAATCTACCCACATCTTGGTTGAGGTCTAGGATTTCATCACACATAGCCTTCATCACATGAGGCTGAAGCAATTGTAGACTTAGCAAAAGTATATGCTAGGATAAGGTAGATCTAATGAATGGAAATAGAGACATACAATTCTTCTTTAATACCTCCACCACAAACATATGCAAGGTGTTGGTTGTTTTTATGGTAAGCAGGTTGATCTTCCAATTTGCCAATGGAATTTCCAATTCCAATAAAGGGCAGCTTGAAGGACCTGGACCAACTGATGAGGATTTGAAAGACCTCCTACACTTTGGGCTCTGTAAGATCCGGGAGGGTGATCACTTAATGCATTTACAACCTCTGCACCATCATCATAAACAACATTAACAACAACAAATAATCTCATTTAATAGCTCAACATAATAGGATAATACTAAATAGAATTGGTTGTTTATCAATAATATCAACTATTTGGAGCATGAGATAACTACAACAATAATTCACAGTATAAGATAGTCATTGATTTGCAATTTGTAGCAAGCTCTAGGTCAAGTAAAACAAATACTAAACCATATGAATAAGTACAACTTAGATCAGTGCCATATATCCATTGGAGGATTCAAATTTATAAGCATCTAAAGTTTTATGACAGATTTAGCACATAACATATAAGATCCTTGATAACATTGCTTTACAATCTCATCAATATGTATTCTAACCCAATACTACTTATCAAATCCTTATACAGAACATATCCACCTACAATCCCATTCAAGCATTTTAATTAATTCCTTGAATTAAACCTAAAACAAGAATCATACACACCACAATAGTGAGATGAACAAACAACCCTTGATCATTTTATTCAAAATTTAGATATGCTTGTACAATGGAGAAACATGAGTTTGAATTAATCATATCAATTCAAATGCCAGTACTGTCATAAAACATCAAATCCCCATGAATTCAAAACCTACTATAGAATGACTCAAAACCTAAATTGCATTTTCCCTAAAACCATCAGACTTTACAATTTTCTCTGCAACTTCATCTAGACTTGACCAAAAATATCTAACTTGCTAACCCATACTTTTGGCCTTGAAATCCTTCTTATAGAAAAAGAAGGAGAAAACAAACATTGGGCCATAAAGCACACGTTTCACTAGCCAATTGGACCGCCTTGTGATATTCCAAAAAAATTTTACAACAATCTCCCTAAAGAATCTTCTTGTTCATCATGCCTGCTAAGAATGGTTGATGCAGCAACAAAAAACTTCAAGAATTTTGTGCCTAAACTGTCACCAAAAAAAAAAACTGGAATCTATTGTAACTGCAACAACTAATTTGTCAATCGTTAGAAGCCTACTCCTTTTCACTCTTCCTCAGTTAAATATACATTTACCCATTTTTGGTACTCTTCATCAGTTGGCCAATCAAAGTTGATCACCTCATTCACCTTGACACTATAAGGTTTGTACTTAACTGCCACCTGATTTACTTCTCTTTCAAAAGACTCCAAGAATGAGCTGGTGCTAATGATTTTGTCCATATAGCTCACCAACAAATCATAATCTAAGTTACCCTATTTTTGAGGGTTTTGTAGTCGAAACATGATATAAAGGGGCTCTTACACTTTTCATGATTACTGTAGCTTGTGTAAGAGGCACAATGGATACCGTTGTAATTGTAGGATGCATGAATAGGGGTAGGATGAGAAATAAAGATGGTATAGCTGTTGTCCTCAATAGTTTTGTGAAGAAAATCATGTGAAATGAGAGGTTCAAGCCTAGGTTTCAACAAAACATGTATGGGAGATCTGATTTTATGATTTTTTATCAATGTGCAGACCTAATGGGTTGTTTCTAAACACTGAATATAAATGATATACATACACACACGCACATATATATATATATGTATGTATGTATGTATGTATATGTATTTTTAAATTTAATGTAAATGCAATTACTAGATGCTCTCCTAGAACAATAAATGCAACATATCATTAAAGAAATCTATATCTATGTATATAAATGTGTATTTCTAAATGTAAGTTTAAATGCAAAGAACATATGGTTTTGTAGTGTTATAGATACAACATATCCATAAATTAATGTAATTGAAATACTAAATTCTTCAACACATATAATATGAAATCGATCAAACTATTAAAATGCATGAGAAATAAATAAAAATAGTAGATGCATATGTATGTGTATTTGTAAATGTAAGTGTAAAATAAATAAGAATAATGAAAATTATAAAAGAATACAAGGAAAGGTCTCCTCCCTTCTTGGTAGTGATATCCTCCTCCACACACAACCCTTAAAAATTATGAATAGAGGAATATAATCTTTGAAGAACTCAAAGTTGATTCTCTCCTACCTGATGCAATTAGTCATTTTATTCTTACAAACATTTATAGTGATTAATAGAGGCACATAAACCAATTCATCATAATCGAATAATTTGATCATACTTTTCCAATGATGGCATTATGAGAAAACCTTAGGTTAAATGAATAATTCCTAGCTAAGTTCTTTAAATCATGTCCAACCGTATAAGAGAAGACCACTGCTATGTGTACTTGGATACCATGGAAGAAAATCTCTTTGGGCTCTTTCATCAATCATCCTACCTTAAAACATACCAAAAGTCTCCTAGCAATTAGACATAGCAAGATTTAAGATGACTTAAAAAAAATTATTTCCAAAGCATAAACTTATGACTTAACTAGGCCTAGTATACACTCCCTACCTGTTAACCACTTAGACATATGGAAATTAAATGTAAATTTTCTGCTATTTTTAGTCACGTAGGTGTCCAATAAACCACTTGGTGGTGTTTCCCTTCATGTTTATTTACTTGAATGAAGAGAAAAAGTCCTTTTATTACAATTAAAGAATACATTTGAGGCCTTGGTTGTGTAACTGGTGGAACATAGTCACATTTAACACTTGTTACAAAGTTTGGGAGTTAAAAATTTAAGTAGATTTGATTTGTGATGGACACATTTGGATGGTAGTAACAATAACTTGCAATCTATCAAGACTTGATTACCTTATAATGTGAAATTCTAGCAATGAAATGATAGATTAATCATAATGTCACCTTGGGATCACATCACCATGAAAGAACTTCATCCAACATATGAGTATAGGTACACCACCAAATAGGTATTTTTCAGATCTGTCTTCCTCGAGCGAGGGAAATTTAGGAAGAAAAGAGGAAAGCGAGACATGTAGTATGTCTAAAAGAGAGAGATCAACTAGAGGTCAAAAGATTAGAAGAAAATTCCATAAACACATAAAAAAATTTCTTACTGAAGGGGGGTCATGTTCTTATGATGATGAGAGCATAGGTGACGTCGAGGTGCCTTTGAGGTATAAACATCTATGAAAAAAATGGGTACCCAAGGAACTTCCTCCAATAAACACTAATTTTTGTGTCAAGGAGAGGATATATTGCATAGCACCATTGTCATTACATGGTTTGGTCCTTTTTGCATGGACGGCATAAAGGTCTATCATGAGAAAGTTATTGAATTGATGGAGTATGTTGGACCCTATTACAGTTACAAAGAGTGGATGCAACTGGTTCGATATACATGAACTATGTATAGGTATTCACTGTCAGCAAATTATATACAACTAAAAGATAATGATCAAAATAAAGGAGTGGCTATGTACATTGATGAAAGCCCAAAAGCATCAGGAAATATTGCAGGTTTTATAAAGAGTACATGACCTGGGTGAATAAATAAGCAACCCAATTGCGTATTCAAGGCACCCGAGGGAAACCGTGTATTCATATGTGCGATAAAATCAATAACTGCAGGGGAAGAGTTGCTAATCGATTACAATTTGAATCGCTTAGTTAAAAACACAGTTACTATGGGGGTGGTACATACTATGTACCATTTTACCCAACCTCCAATTAATGACTCCAATATACTATTTTATTCTTATGTTTTTTTTCATAAGTCTATTGGTTTCATTTCGGTAATATTTTTTTATATTTGATTTTTTGTCACAGCGGGACATTGATCATACAGAGAAGGCTTTGGCCCAGAGCATAGATCGTGATGTATCTTCAGGCGCTTCTACCTGACAGGTTTACCTCTTTGTAATTGTACAAATTAGATATGAGCAAAATGTTTTATTATTATTTTTTTTCATAAGTTTATTGGGTTAATTTCGATAATGTTTTTAATATTCTTGTTGTAGTCGACCAATCGGGGAAAGGCACCAACAGTAGATGAGAGCATCCATGGTGAGGTGTAGTCAATATTTTGTGATGATGAAATTGCTTATTCAACAAACCCTCTCGATATGATAAGGAAGATCCAAAAAAACTGCAATGAAGAAAATCGTTAAGTTGATAGTCATAGTACCTCAAACAAATGAGATAAGAGAGAGGGTTAAAATATTGTCTAAGAGATTACAAAACTTACAAGTAAGTTGTCATGAGGTCTTTAATTATAACATAATTTCATTGATGGTTTTATATTTTGTACTCTTTTATGTCATGAACTAAAATATGTGTTGTTTTTATAGGGTTATTTTCCTCCTCATGATGCTCCTAGCCATGATCAGGGTACTGCAAGTGATGCCCGAGGAGTAGGGGTTGGTACAAGTGTCCATCCTGATCTTCTTGTGCATACATCACATCATCTGACCCCATTATCTGTGCCTATATTGTCATCTGAAATGTCGGCAACACATACCATGCAAGCATCTCTTAATGCATCCTCTAGTAGTGAACACATGCTAGAACATGTGTCAGGACATGTACCTGGGGATGTAGAGGCCACTAGTACTAGTGATTTTTTAGCAGCATTTCCTAGATCTTCCCATATTACTAGTATAGGAACGTTTCCAGTCACACTTGTGGTGACCGAGGATTTCATTCCCATAAAGATAGAGAAGGTCCTAGGTACTTTAAAATGTGTTAATTATTATTATATATAATCCAATTGAAATTTACTTATTGATCGCTCTTTTTAGACTATTGATCCCATGATCATTTTATAGGAAATGATGTTTTTTATAAACATCTAAGTGATATTACATTGGATCTCTTCGGGCCCACCATACAGACACGGTGGAATGCCCAAAATCAAGATTTAAAAGATGAGCTCATTAACCATTTCGTTGTGTTGTTCGGTGATAAAAAATTCAACCGAACCAAGGTCCTTAAGAAAGTTGGTGCCTATCTAAAGTATGCGAGGGACCAATATAGGTCACATTTAGTGAAGAACAAAAAGTACAAGCATCCCCCCATGATTCTGAAGAGGGAGTGGAAGGACCTGGTGTCAAATGGAAAGGAGAAGGCTGAAATGAAAGAAGGAAAGACACCACCAGGCCAAGGAAGGTATGTGATACTATCAACAATGTAATTATATACTGATTACTCTTTCTTTTTACATAATCTAACATATTTCATACTTTTCATAGGTTGCCTAACACATGGAAGGAAACAAAGGCAAGACTAGAAAAATACAGGCAACACAAACTTGGCTCTGGTGGTTATATGAAATTAGCCACACGAATTGTAAGTATCACAGGTTGAAATATAGTATCCAAATAATAAATTGAAAATAATTTTTGTTTTATCACACCATAGAAGAAATATTCATGATCTTATGCAAAATGTAGGGCTCTGAATTCAATAGAGTTCCCACAAAAGATGACCTGAAGATTTCCTTCCAGCAAGGCTATGGAGCCATGGCTGAATGCCTAAGAGTCTTGACTGGGAAAATACAACCTTCCACTACATCTGACACGCAGGTAAATAAACTCAATAAATTTTATTTAAAATTGAATACTTGTGCAATCTATTCAATATTAATTTCTACCATAAAATAATTACATGCTTGTTTTTTTTAAACATTCAAGCAATGATAATACTGTACATGACATTGGAATGCAACCTGGTGAGGGTGGAGCACAACCTACAGATGAAGGTCATGGTGTGCATCCTAGTACTTTAGAGCATGTAGAGCGTGATCAATCAACATGTTGAGCATGATTAGCCTAGAGAAGATCAGGAACATGATGTGGCCCATCCAAGTAAAGAGGACCACTCTAAGGTTCTTTTAAACATATTTAATTACAATTGGTGTATTAATTAATGTAACCTTTCATGTTTCAACTTTAGAGCATATAGAGCGTGATCAATGTGTTGCGCATGATCAGGAACATGATGTGGCCCCATCAGGTAAAGAGGATCACTCTCATATTCTCTTAAACATATTTAATTTCAATTGGTGTATTAATTAATGTAACCTTTCGTGTTTCAACTGTAGATCAGGATTTAGAGGGTGTTCAACATGTTGAGCATGAGTCTATAACAAAAGTTCAGGAACATAATGTGGACCCATCAGGTAAAGAGAACCACTCTAATGTTCTTTTAATTAATGAAATACTTGTAACAATAATAATAAAACATATCAATTTAACATTTCTCTCTTATAGCAGCAGACCCCCCTTACAGCGGCATCCACATCATGAGTAGACGACTAGGCATACATTAATATCACAAGTAGAGGGTAGATCAACTAAAGGGGGGACAAATATTGATTTAAAAAATGATACTCCACTTCATATTTTATTATCTTTAAAAAAGAAACAAAAAAAAAAGTGATTGTAATCATATCATGACAACCATATTTTTTATAATATGTAAAAACTGAAAGAATGAATATTATATGTTAATGAATGAATGTGAATATGTTAATTAATGAATGTTATATGTCAATGAATGAATGTTATATTTTATTAATGCATGAATGAATTATTTATATTATATGATTGGGTATGGGGAATTAAGAGTGATGTGGGGGGGGAGGGGCCAAATGAGCTTCCACCGTCACATGGTGGGCCCTATTAAGTAGAGAATATTAAACTATTCTCGAAACAAAGAGAAGCTCAATAATGTAATGCACTTTTCAATATAAGAAATGCATCATTTGAAGCATCAAACCAATATGCAAAGATGAAAGAAACTACTAACTTTTCACTATGGTGGCAGAAAAATGATTCTTTATACCCTAAATCCATGCTCTGCATCATAATTTGAAGTTGTTTCCATTCCAATGTTCTGAGTTTAGTTTGTTTGTATGGCTTTGTATGAATAACACATTGTGTTGTGTGTGGATTTGGTTTCAAAACTCTATTTCTTCTATTTTTAGTGGTGACATAACTCTAAAATTCGACTTTTGTGCATAACAGGTTAGTGGAAAAATTGACATCTCTAAAGGATTTAGAGGCTCGATTGAGATAGATACATGGATATTTGGATCTTGTTGTTGATGGGAGGCTTCGACTTAACCATGAAATTTTGTACCATCTGCAAGTATGCAAAAGTTTCTCTACTTACATTCATTCTTGATCATAAATGTTGTAAATGATATTAATGCTTCAAACTTAAGATTCGTTTCATTGTTATAATGATCAAAATGTTATAATTTGTTATGCATTCAAGCATTCTCTTACCCCCTACCCTTTGCTCTCTCCCCCCTCCTTTTAAGAATTTTCTTTGTCATAAAAGATTCACATTTTTGTCTCATTTACACAAATTTATCTGAAGTGGTAGGAGTGAATAAAGATATGTAAAAGATGATGGATTATGTCTAAACAACAACTTTCCATCTTATATCTAATTAAATCCTTAATATTTTAATAGTTTAGAGCTCGAGTAATTCTTGTATATGCATGTGTAGCAATAAGGGAGCCTATGTGAAGATTGAAATTTAAAACATCACTTTGGTATTTTTCCTTAGGAAGTGAAATGATATTTTGAGTAATACAAACCTACACACACATTGATATTTTTTGGTATTGCATTGAAGAAATCTTTTTTCTCTTATACCTACCCTCGGCTAGACATGGAGGTATATAATATTGGTTTCTGGGTTTATTCTGTAAGTATTTAATTTCAGAGAAAGACTAAAATCTTCTTAATTTCTTGTGTCAAGTGTGAAAGAATATGAATCACTTGCTGAAGGCACCATTTTGTATTCGTCCAAAAATTGGTTTGTTCTTTTTTTAATGTTTCTTGCATGTGTTTTTTTTAGGCTCTAGAGATATAGCTCAGCTCTTTCCTTTGCACTTTTCATCTATTTTGATGATTACAATAGATTTTCCTCATAATTTTTCATATAGATCTATTTGTAACCTTTCTACCAATCAATTTGCAAACCACTCACATATTAAGGACCATTTCACTAACTTAGTCATCCATTACTTCATATGTTGTGGGTTGTATCTATGTGCCAATAAATGCCAATAATTGTGATAACTTAAATCCTACAAGTGTACCCAATATTTCTCAAGTAAAAGTCTTACCTTATTTTATAGTAATTTAAATGGTTAATTGAAAGTGCTTCTTTAAATCTAAGATAGTTGAACCCTAGATTAAAATATGGTATTAGATGGGCAGTATAATGATAAAATTGAGGTCCATTGAACACAAATTATGAACATAATTTATTGGACTATGAATAGTGTTACAATTATAATTATTTCTCCTTTACCTACCTCTGCATTAATGAAAAAGACATATCCCTATAAATCTAACCATGAAAGTGTTGAAATCTATAGTATCTGCAAGACTCCAGAAACTATCAAACATATTCTTTTTGAATGTTTTTATGCTCAGGAAATTTGGTACTTATTCTGCCATAATCTGAAGGTCTGGAATAGCAATGGTAAAATTAACTGGCATGATATTATGTTTTGTAATTTCAAGCTCAAGTTTGATTGTAAGCTATTTTTTTATTTCTTATCCAATGAGATCATGTGGCATTTGTGGAAGGTGAGAAATGATGATAAATTTAAGGGTATCAAGAGGGTACTTATTGAGTCTTGCAAGAGACTCACTTTCTACTATGTTGCTCTGCAGGTTTCAACTCTTGTGGAGATCTCAATGGAGAATTTCTTGAAGTCAATAAATGAAGCTGCTGCTAACAATACCAGAGAGGATTTGAGAAGTGGACCCGCCTATAGGTTGATCTTGGAAGAGACCATGTTGTTCTAGGAGACATTTGATGAGCTCCAGAGAGCAATTGATGAAGTTGCAAGCCCAGAAAGACAACGTTTCCCCTAGTAGTTGGACCCCTGAGGAGAAACAATGGTGAACCTTGATATTGAAGAAGTCAGCAATGAGGAGAATGTAATCAACACTATGTATTGTTTATGCTAATTTGAATAGCAGCAACCTGTGGTGTTGTTAATAGAAATTTGTATTATCTATGCTGATTTTGAGAACAACTAGTGGTTTTTGGTTTCTTTCTTGTTTTGTAAAGTACTAATACGGTATATTTCTTGTTATGGAAATTATTTGATGTACTAATCCTAATGCCGGATAGGAATTTTCATGATATGTAATGGACCTTAAACTATTTTCAATACAAAAGAAAAAAGATAGAAAATATTGGAAGTTCATTACATGTCTCATGTATGTGTTAGTATTTTAATTTTGTTTAAGTTGTTCAAGAGCTTGATTAGGTCAAGAATATGTTCTACAAGCTCTATTCTCTTAACACTGCTCAAAATTTTCCCTACACATTTTCTCTTCAATCCAGACGTTTCTTAACTCCTTCCCTTGTTAGCCCTTGGTTGTTCTCAAGTGTAATTTTTTTTCTATGCATCTTGCAGTCTGTATGTATGATCAGTCATCTCTTATGAAGCATGGATAACCTTTCATGGAATTGTTGTTGTAATTAGACAATTTCCATTGTGAGAATAATCATTTAATTTGTATGGAAGTAAGTCTTTTTCATATTATTTTACTTAGTATTGTAAACTTGTCTTTACAAGATTCTCTCAGGGGAAACAAAAGAACTGTGATGATAGGGAGAGTTTTACAACACCATAAACCATTTGGCATTATCAATATATTTCTTATAGAATACTATGTGCAAGTAAAATGGAATGTGCAATGACAATTGGTCTCAAATTCAAATTTGAATATAAGTGCATTATACACAAGAAGATGGTATCTATTCTATGATTTAAAGAACCCCAAAATAAGAAAATTAATAGGTTCCATTTGTTTACTTGCTCTTAGACACTTGTTTAATCGGCGAGACCCTCAGAATGTGTTGCTGATAACCAGCAGTGTTCAAAACTCCTAAAGAGGTCAGATCGGTGTGACATTGGATCTGTCTTGCCGATGGAAGTCATCGGCAAGAGATGGACTATCAAGGTGAATTTTCTATCTTATGTTGATGATTGATCTCTCACTGATGGTACATTTCAATGAATATTTAAAAAAAAAAAAATTGCATTGTTTCATCAAAAATTCGATGGACAAAACCAACGAAACACCGAAAAGGTCCGATGAAGTTGCTATAGCTGTGACAAAGGCTTCATCATAACTCCTTATCCATTTTGTTGCAATTTCAACGAACTCTACTAATGAATCATAGAAAAGGTCTGACGAAGTTGCTTAGCTACGATGAAGGCTTCGTCATAACTCCTTTCCCATTTCGTCACCATTTTGATGAATGCCACCGACGATTCACATAAAAGTATTGATGAAGTTGCTTAGCTGCAATGAAGGCTTCGTTGTAAATACTTTCCCATTTCGTCAAAATGGCAATGAACTTCTAGTGTTCTTTTGATGCTTCGGAAGAGCCATTGCAATTGCATTTTATTTGTAATTCATTGGTGGATACACAAAATTTTCGTCGATATTCTGACAAACATCCAAGTCATTTTATGATATTGATGTTTGACGAATTTGCATCGTTATTTCGACGTTTAATTCATCATCGGAATTGCAACAAAAAAAACAATGACGAAAATGTTTTCATCATTTCGTCATTTTTTCAACAAAAATTTTTCGAATGACCGACGAACGCCCATCAGAAAATGGTGTCATATTGAATAGTGATAAGGACACTTTACTCATCATGGAGAAGGTAAGAAACATAAACCCATTGCGTTTAGCTTTGTAAGTTTACCGATTAGAGCAGCAAAAGAATGAACAAAAGGAGCAGGAAGTTGTGGTTGCTTGTACTATGTCCCCAACTCAAAATTACCATATTACATGTGAAAGGGATATTGGTTCAAATTTACTGCTAACCCCCTTGGATTTTGAAATTTTTTCTAATACTATTTATAACATGGCTGAAAGAAAAATGCAGGAATTACTAGTTAAAGATCTTCACTTGCAAAGAGAGGATGCCCAAGCTTCATTTTGAAAGGCACCACATGAGGAGGAGCAATCAATTTATTTGTTTGACCAACTACCTAAATTTTTCGAACAAGCTAAAGAAAGCATGCAGGTACCTGACTTACTAGTTATTTGAAACACTCAGAAGATATTGCAGAGCATGATGTCTTGTTGGTTTGAGATGATATTGTAACCTCACTCTGTTTGAGATAGTAAGAGGACATTTCTATTTTGGAGGTTAATGACAATAGTCTACATCATGTTTCCCAGATTGAACAAGCAAGTAGATCAAAACTTGTGTTTCAAAAGGATGATCTTAAATCTAAGGTAAGCCCTCTCATGCCACAAAGTAACAAAGATTATGAAGAGGCCCTATTTTGGAATGACCTTGAATCCTTTTTTTCAAGTTTAGATGACAAACGAGAGAAAATTGAGCATGGTCATGTAGAGAAAATTGAAAGTGAATCTCAGAATTTTTTTGATTTATTTGATGAAATTCCTCAATTTGTTGATGAAAATGAGGATATCACATGCACAGTAGCATCTATGCCTGGTGTGGAGCAACTAAATGATAAAAATCATTTGGACTTAATGCAAAGTTATGAGTTAGATGAAAATGTGTTTTCAAGCATAATAGAGGTCTTTTGTTCTAACATTGATGATAGTTTGATGCCATATGAACCAGCAGTATGTAATCAGCTTGTTTAGGCTAGAGAAGCAAGCATTCCTTCATTTCGTTCATCTGAACCAACTCCTTTAGACCAAATTGAAATTGAGATAGAAGATGAAGAACCATCTTTGGATGAAGGGATAACAGTATATAAGCATGAATACAACAATAAGAGGCCAAGTTTTATGCCCTCAAAAGGGTGTCTGATTAGGCATTTTTCCAAGGAGGAGTCTACAGAATTACAAGTCATATTTCTACCAAGGCATGTGATTGCAATGTGCCAAGAGTAGCAACAGGTTAATCTTATTCATATGCCTCAAACTATCATCTTTAATGATTAGTTAGATAAGGAAGGTATGATTTTTATGATGATCCAAACTATGCTGACAATAGTTTTTGAACATAAGGAGCAGCAGTTAATCAAATGTCTATACTTCTTTTTGATTAATCTTACGAATTTGAAGCATCATCTATTGTTAAGAAAGGGCAGCTATTTCTCACAACCAGTGAATGGTCATTTATGAGCACTAACATTGTTGGTTAGTGTAGGGTAGGATAGATTTCTACTTTCAATAAGTGCCCCATGGAATGTTTCATTTCAGTTTTAGTTATGCTTTCAATAAAGTACAGTTGTTGCACATGGTTTTTCAAACTCTGTCTTCAACAGAGTTGTAGTAGTTTCTTTCAGTTCATGTGGTTTGAAGTTGAGTTATAGTTTTCTTAGTCAGAAAAAAGAAAAAATGGACTCCATGCCCAATGCATAAGCTATATACTGGTCTATTGTGTTTAGCAGACAAACACTCTACAGAGGTCACCAATTTATTACCTATTTTTTAGCTACAACTCAAAATAGGTGGAGCTGAATTGCATTCATCACAGAAAGGTGCAAGATTTCTAGGAAAGTATCCATTGAATTACAAAATTTGATTATGCAAATGTTTGTAATAGAATAACTCATAAATTTGCATAAAAGAATGTTGTTTTTATTCATATTGGAAAGACTAAAGTCTCGCACAAGCCGCGGGAGTAGCTAATTTGATTTTCATAATCAAATAATGGATGCAAGAACAGATTGTAAACTATACATTTGTAGACAATATAAACATAGAAAGGGGGGTGGTTCATCATTGCATGTACTGACGGAGCCAGTCATGCTTGACATCTTTGACTAGTGCTGTTGAAGCTTTCCAAGTCCTCTGAATCCAGCTACCTTAAGTGGTTCTGCAAGATGAATGAAAATGATGTTAGAGATTAACTCTAAGCAATGATAAATCAAGATCAATCCTATGCCTACATTGCCAACAGGAATATAATCTACATCATTTCAAGCATGCATCAGATGATCAAGTTAAAAGAGCACAAAGATTCATTGGAAGCTTTTAGCTTCAATTATTTTTCCTAACTTGTTTGTTTAAATGTGTAGGAATAGGTTCATTATTTTCGTACTCATTTTTCATCAGATATGTGGAGAAAAATGAACTCCCACAAGGGTAGAGGGCGACGTATCAGGGGGATACCTATCATTTATTCATATATGAGAGTCATTGATATCAATTATAGTCATGAAATAAGACTGATATCATGAAAGAAATTCAAAGAAAACCTAAAGTAGCAGCTTCTAAGCCTTATCATGGTGGAAATTCAATAGAGCGGATCTACATTCTTCCTTTGCTCAATAACATTGAATACAGTTGACAAAGATGCAATATCAAATTATTCACAAGTTCTATTACAATTATACTGTTGTAAGAGTTTCATTCACAACAAACAGTCCTATGCATTACATGGTGCAAGAGGTGAGTGATTATGAGTTTCAAACTAAATATAACTTTAAGCATCATCATCATGGAGGACAACCATATATGCAAGAAAGGCATTGTCTCATTAAAGCATCAAGAGAAACATCAACAACATTGGAATATGGTTGTCATTACTATGTGCCATTCCCAATTGTTTCAATTAGTAAAGTAGATCACAAAAGCTATAGTCCACTGAAGACCGAAATGGAGCATAATCATCATAAGAAAAAGTCACATATGCAAGGAAAATATTATCAGACCATCTTCATGAATGAATAATTGATCAAACAAACATATGAGTCATGCATAAGAGAGATCTCAAACAAGAAGGTGCAGCCATGATATCACACAAATATAAATAGAGAAACGTTTTTTTTCAAATGCAAACTTGTTGTGGTAAACATCTATAATAGTGATTTTCAGGCTTGAGTTAGTGGAACTAAAAAGGAAAGAGTGTGTTAGTAGTCCTAATAGTCAGAAAGGAAGGTTTGATTATCCATCCATTTCCTTATGATGCATTAACTGTCCATACCAAGAATATTTTAGGATATGCTTCTACAAAATTTGTAGGGCTTGTAATGTAGTAGTAATAGAAATACAATGATCAAGCTACAACTCATCCATTAACTACTGTGAGAAGCAACATATTTGAATATAGTATATCCTATCATTGAATAAGAAAATAGTTCATCTCATAAATTGTCTAATCACAATGATAATAAAGGACAGTAAGCTCATAAATGAGGTATCCTCAACACTTTTGTAGTGCCTAGTTAATATATCAAGGAAAGTAGCTATAGTGTTTGTATAAGCTCAAAGAGACACTACAGTTTCACCTTTATGATCAAAGGGACATCAACGCGCCAATATAAGGAAAGAATTTGTATTCAACTTAAAAATTGCAGCGATCACAAAGGCAATGAAACCTACATAAAAACACAATAGGCCAACCATAGATCAAGAAGCAAAACGTGATAGACATATCAAGGAGACATTATGTGCACCACAGTATGCTTGCATATTTGAACTCTTACAGAGGTTGGAAAATTAGTTGAAAATATTTTTTGCACAGATTTACAAAAATACAGAACCAGAAAGGAGGCTTGAGTCAATGTTGAGAATCAAAAGTCTATCCACCTTTCATGAAATGCCATTCATGTTATGATCTTGAATGATCTTATCATAGTGAAGGTGATTATGATACTGCTGGCGGCTATTAAATAAGCATAAATAGGAAAAAAGATGCAAATATATTAAAGGAACATGTGATATCTGGTAAAGATTTTGATAGGGGTTATGACTTTTACATCAATACTAGAGGTTATTCTTATGCAAAGGGAATGATTATAGAGAATAATGCAAAGATTAGAATTTGCAAAGGAAAATGGGGAAATGAAAATCATAGTCATAAAGCCAAACCCTCCAATTAACAAAAGAAATACACAGGTGGAGGGAAATGTAGCCGTGACCTCAATGCACAGAGAAATGAAAGAAGTCCAAAATATCTATTACAGTCATGGCCACAGGGAAATGAAGGTTTGCAGAAACAAGTGTATGAAGAATGACAACTAGAGTGCTAAGATCTTACAGAAATAGTCAAGCTTTTTGAAGCCTTTTTGAAGCCTTTGTACATAGAATGCATAGGTAAAGCAATTACAGTCATTGTTTTGCATTCACAGGGGTTCGAATTTAGCATTTATCATCAAAAAATGTGCAAGAAATGCAAAGTTAAGGCTTATTTCAGTCATCTATGGAAAATCCCATCAAAGCCCACACACAAATATAGGAAAAAACAGAACGCGATGGTCAAATGGAAGACTTACCAAATTTCACAGATAAAATGCCCTCAAAACCCATGTATATTGCTCTCGCAAGGTTTCCATCACAATCACAGAGCAAGGAATCCAACATGGAATACATAGAGATGAAAAATTTGAGATATCAAACCCTAGAAATGGACCTGAGTAGCATGGTGACACCAGTAGCAGAAGTTTCTAGCAGTTGCAAAATGAAAAATGAGCAAATAAGTTAGGGTTCAATACTTTTTCCCTAATTCAAGTGGAGATGTCATTTCTTTTGACTATGTTTTGCAAGGAAAAATAAAAAATAAATCATTGAGTATTATTATTGTGTTCTTGACTTTGGAAGTCAAGTAACCTAATAATGCATGAGAGGCCCATGAGTCTTTGAAGCTGAGTTTAAAGATTTTCTTTAATTTTAGAATATTTTCCTTATGCATGGATTTAGGATTTAATAAGTATCAATTAAATATTAAAGATAATTATATGATTATTTTAATATTTAACATACAATAAAAGGTAGATTAAATGAATATTAAATATTAAAATAATCATCAAATGGTTATCTTTAATATTTAATTAAAAGATTGTCTTTCAAATAAATCCATGTAAAAGATGTAAGTGAGGGCCAACTGAAGATTGATATCAATTTGAAGACTGAATTCATGCACACTTTGCTTGAAGTTTCACATTAGTTTACGAGATATTATCATCATGCATGATACAGAGATAGAGGTCAAGTCATCATGGGCGGATTGATACAAATGAGGAGGTTTTCTCATGCTCGGGCACACTTTTTCAGGGATTCTCAGTGTAGTTTGAGTGCTCTATTATTCAGTTATGAGTTGACCTTGAGTTTGGATCATCATACACTCATTTTTGCATGAGTTGGAGCCTTCTTTTTAGGAATATTTATTTTTGCTTGGGATTTGCCTTGGAGGTTTCATTTTATGCTGAAATTGACTTTGAATTTCATTTTTCATGCACTTAGGAGTGCACTCTCATTGTATATATTGGAAATTTTTTATCTTTTTCCTCTAGTTCTTGTTTTTCGGCCTTTTCTTTCTACAAAGTGAGATATCATGTAACTCAGCTTTTAGTTTCAGATTAATACATCAATAGTTTTACAGGTTCAATTTATGTCATTTTGTAGAGATTCCTTTGATTTTAGTGAAATCAAAAGTCTTCCTTGTCATTATGTTGTTTTTATGAACCATTTGATAAGTTTTACTATGTTTAATATCAGAACCTTTAAAATTATTGTCTCATTTATATTTGCATGCATTCAAATAGTGAGAATCACAGGTCTCGGGTTGTGTAGTAGAATAATCTATTCTTCTTTGTTGATAAAACTTTGTTTTCCTTCAAAGTTGGTTTATTCATGCCTTATAATCATTTTTGTGGTCAAACTGTCGAATTGACTTGTGTGGATAGTTTTTTTGAAGTTTATTGTGAGTCATAGTTGCAAGCCTTTGTCAAATAGGTGCATCACCATTGATTTACAATTTTACTTGCATTTTTACATAACTTATATCCCTTTTCCAACAAGTTACCAAGTTATTAATTTAAGAATCATATAGGAACCGGCCTAGAATCTAGAGGTCTATCTTCTCCATAGGAATATCCACAGCCTAAAGATAGTTCCCATGTTTCCATAGATTGCTGAATTTAGTCATTCAAGCATGCGGGTGCAATCTGATTGACAATAGTTTCTTTGTACCAACAGTAAGTTTCATTAGACTGCCCTATTTTGAAGGCTACTCAATTAGCCCTATTTTCCAAAGGAGGTACCCTTCAATTGCTTGAAAAATACCCCAAACCCCTAGATAGTCTTAAATTGTGACACAAAACATCAGATTCACTCACCTATTTGCAGATTTAGACCTTCTAATATGCTGCACCAAGAAACCCTCATTTTCCTTGCCAAACACTAGGGTTTTATTGAAAATCTATATACCTGGGATTTTCAATCCAATTCAAAGCATGGAAAATAGTCTCCAAATATCTTGCACATACTCACAAATTTATTTCATGGACCATTCCATCATTTTTTTATCAAAACCCAACATAAACACCTTCATTTCACATAGAAAACAACATTAGTATGTCCTAGATCATCATCCATTTGACCACAACTTATTCCCATGGCCTACACAACCTTAAAAACCATCTATCCCTACATAAAATAGATCAATCCATTGAGTTACAGGAGGAGATAATAGGTGGATTGATCAATTCATGCTTTTAAACTTCACTCAAAACCCTTACTCTATATTTTTAGGGTTGTTTCAGAAATGTGAAGAGAACTCCCACAAATTTCAATGAAAATCCCTCAAACTAGATTAGATTGATTGTTAAGACATACCATCATGAAATACAAATGAAATCAGAGCATATTCAAGCTTGTACGGGCCATACAACAGGAGCAAAGTTCAAAAAACTCAAAAAAGAATAGAGAAAAGCGTTGTTTCTTGATTTGATTCCACAATACAAATTTCAACAACCTTTTTCAAGCCTTTTTGGAGGATTTTCAAGTTTTTACATTGAGATTACAACTTCCCCCAACATTAATAACTATTTTTCAAACTCTTGACCTTTCAACTTCTTTGAAAGTTGCAAATTTAACAATTTCTACCTTTTTGACAACATTTACAATTTGCTTTTGCAACTTTGAACATTTTAACTCCTAAGACACAAAACACCCCTATTACATATTTAATGGTCTTTTTAGACCTTATTTAGCATATTAGACTCAAAACCTAGTAAAATCCTAAAGCCTACTTGGGATCATCTTAAATTGAAAAAATATATGTAATGGTGCTCTTGCACCAATGGATCAAGGATTATCATCAATGGATGAGAATGCAAGTTTACATGGATCAAGGAGTTAATCAATGGCTCTCATTGATTCAAAGAAGCACACTTTCTAAGAATTAAGAATTTTTTAGGAAGTTGTGACAAAATAATATTCCAATTTTGAGTTCAAATGCAAGAATATTCCAAGAGAATAATTGCTTGCAAGTGGGAGGGTGAGGGAAAATATAAATTAGATAATTAATTAACAAAGTTTTAATTGTGCAAGTTGAGTGACATTAGGATGCTCATTAAATAATTTATTTATTTAATGAAAGGGATCAAATGACATTTATTTCAATAATTAAGATTATTTAATTAAATGAGAGGACACAAGCATAATCAAATAATTCACAGTTAGTGTGAAAGGGGGTGAATTATCCAAATAATAATGATCATTTGATTAAATAGTTAAAAAAGAGGTGAATTTAATTAAACGACTAGGATCATTCAATTAAATAGCCAAAAAGGAGGTGAATTGATGCATTTAATTAAACAACTAGGATCGTTCAATTAAATAGTCAAAAAGGAGGTGAATTTAGGAAAAAATGGTGTTAGTAATTAGATTCAAGTGGGCATTATCAGTCAAGGAAATTTTAAGTGTACACTTTGAAGCAGAAGCCATCTCATACATGTGTTAGAACTAGTTTATCCCACAACTTCTTCAAAGTCTTTTCTACTGTGAAATTCAAGAGGACGTTGCTAGATAAGGATAAAATAATCATTTCTTTCACTTTCTTGTATAATATCTCCCAATCCTCATCTAACATCATAGTTGGCTTCTTCACTTTTCCTTCCAACTCGAGTGAGAGATCACCTCTAATCAGCAAAGACTCCATCTGCACTTCCTATAACACCTCATGGATAGGGTATGAAAGTATCAGCAAGCAGCAAATGTAGGACCACTAGTACGCAAATCAAAACTTTTCTCATTTTTTGAGTTTTTAGGTCATTAATGCTAGGTCAAAGTTGTCAAATAAAGGCATCATTGAACAACATCACTTTTGAACTGGTCAGCGATGCTTTAGCTAGAGAAGTGATGCTATTGCATATGTCGTTGCTTTTGCTCAGGTTGTTTTAGCATCTCTTTTGAAAAGTCGACACACTTTGGCATAAGGCAACGCAGAGCGACACTATTAAAATAGCATCATGCTTTTACAAAGAGTGTCATTTTTTATATTTAGGTTCAGCTCGTCTCTTTTTAAAATCCAACACACTTTTGAAAATGGTATCACTTTTGAAATTTTAATACGTCACTCAAAATTAGCACCACGCTTTTGCAAAATAGAGGTGCTTTTGCAGTTTAAGGTTCAAAACATGAAATTTTATAAGCTTTTTGGAAATTTTGATGTAGTTCACTTTGATTATGTAGGAGATCATTGGTCACCTCATTCTAGGGACTGTAGACCTAGGATTTTGTCCCATGTTTAGGATTTGACTGATGATACAAGGATGTTCCTTGGTGTGATCGGGCTAGGGTTCGTGGTAGGGATGTTTGAGGTTAGGACTCACCATGCAATGATGACAACATTGATAGAGAGGTTGAATAGGGAAACCTTATCCTTCCACTTGCCTACTGGGGAGGCAATTGTTACCCTAGAGGACATTTGGCACATCTTGTGTGTGTCGATTCACAATAAGCAGGTGATCTATGATGTGGATGTCGGGACTATTTCCTGTTATGACGTACTTGGTGTAAACACCCTATGGGTAGAGACAACATAGATTGAATTGGAGGACTATAGAGGATAGGCCTCAGATTTGACCTTGATCATCAGAGCTTTGATTTATGAGGTGGTTGTGCCAGACCGATGAGGTAGAGGCTTCAACCTTGGTTGGGGACTCACCTAGGTGAGGATGATAGGAGACATGACTTTTTTTTTTGGGGCCCCGTACTACTTCCATAGATTTATATCATTATATGCACCAGTCCATCTACATGGATGGATGGGGCATAGGATTTGGGGTGACACTTTTACACATTTTGGATTGGGAGCACATTGCTATGCTCAAACCTATTGTTGCATTGGAATATTTTGACATAGATGACCCCATTATATATCAATACAAAGAGATGATCACACTGCACCACAAAAGTCCCATAGGCATCATGTACTGGAAACGGGTTATAGACGATATAACAATTTTTCGCTACAAGCCATAGTTGCAAATATGACCATGGTTTTATGATCATCAACAACTCTTCTTCATGAGACAAACTAGATATATGCAGTGTAGGGAGCACACCATGATCGATCGATATTTGCTAGATTGGGTTGCTCATCAGTTCAGGGAGACCCATGATCTTTCCCTAGATGATTATAGAGTCATGTTAGCATAGACCACTAGAGAGGTTGGTTGGAGACACAGATTCCACCCTAGGTGGTAGTGGATGATTTAAGACAACTTGTCACACATCCATGGGTGTATGTGGGGGAAAAATATGACATATGCACCACAACTACATATGATACCTAGTGGCTACAATTCATGTCTATTCATCTGATAGATCCCGCAGTTATACAGGTACCTGGAAAGGATAAGGGATAGGGTGGAGGAAAAGGACAAGGGAGCGAGCACCAATAGCCTCCCAAAGATGGAATGGATGGTTGAGACCAAAGAGATGGCCATGATGGACAGGTTCTTAGAGACAATCACCAATAACAACTACATGATGGATAGGTGTTCAGGAATGTGTTGTTAGGATCACCACTAAGACCACCCTCCCCACCACAACAATAGCATTAGTATCATGCACAAGGTATCGATTCGTAGGATGTACAGATTTTAGCACTTACTTTGGAGAGGGACCAGATTCATCAGTAGGTCCAACAGTTGACAAGGGGGTAGGATACAGCTCACACAAAGGCATAAAGTATTACACATGAGTAGGACCTGGACCATCAATGGGTCTAGTAGCTCATGATCTAGCTTGTACAAGTGACTAGGTAGGGGCAGTAGTTGGAGGCTACTACTATGCACACACAGGGCTAGGTCCTGGCTCAAATGTATGGGGATGTGATGGTAGAGGCCTCATATTACTGCACCTTGTATCATAGGGAGATTCTCAAAGCATGGTGGCAGCCAATTTTGCACAAAAGAGTGAGGTCAAGCCAAGTGGTTTAAGAGGTCCTTTAGTTGGGCAGCCTTCAAGGAACCGCCGATAGGATCCATCCCAATGTGACAATCACTAGAGTTGAGGATAGCCCCACACTTTTTAGATACTTTTTGAATGTACAACCCTAATTATTACATGTATATACATTCATTGGTTGATTTTTGATAGCCTCTTGTATATCTATTTTTGATGATATTGAAACATTGATTCTGACTTTGTATCATGACATTCATATTTTGAGATATATATGAGATGGCCCAATTCGATTATGATATGGAGTTCTATCATTTTGATGTGATATTTCATTTATTTCATGCTTTATTCTCATGTATGGATGCGCATGTATATGTTATGGATGCATTTATTTATTTATGCATTATAATATGATGTGATGTATGATTCATGATGTGATGTTCATATGATATGTAATGTATGATTTATGTTATGGATGCAATGCAATGGATGGTTTATTATCTTTTTCAGTATCTTTCTATATGATATGTTATGAGATGGATGCATTTCTCTTTTGTGTATTTCCCATATAATGATGGCATGCTTATTATATGAATATGAAAGATGTATATATGCTGATAGTTTGTGAATGTAGGATGGATGCATTATTTGTTTTTTTGATTGTCATGATATCATGTTAGTGTGGAAATAAGATAGAAGAATAAGATGAATGGATTAACCATTGATTTATAGATTGATTTAGAAGTCCAACAAGTCTATGAGTCTTCAAGAATTTATTCTATATATGGGGATGAGATTGATGATTTTATTGTTTCAAGGATTGGCATACTTCATCATTTCATTCCTTATTTTTGATATAACACATAGATATGATGCATCGAGGTATCAATAACCAGGATGGCATTGTATCTAGTGCGATGAAATTTGACTCTACAAACATATAAGATAATCCTTTGTCACACCTTGACATATGGAAACCTTGTTGGAATGTAGTTTAGAATTTTCAAATATTTTAGACCAAAGCATGTACATAGTAGTCAACAATCTATTCCAAACAACCTCCCTACACAAAACTAACCAAGTATTCACCAAGATTATTTTACAAGAATAGCCCACAAGCACAAAAAATGAAAGATAATTATCTATGCCCCATTCCTTTCTATCTAAATCATTTAGACATCATTGAGAGGTCCTCGGAATGGGTTAACAAGATAAACCGTAAGAAAAGATAAAAAACAAACAATTAATGTTATGTATATCTCTTGCCAAAGCAATATAGCTAAGCTGATTTCTGACAATGATGTCCATTGTAGGGAGGATGCATCCTAGGACATGTTTATCAGATGTTTTGATGAAGAATAATTATTTGATAGGTCGTTGATACAAACATTACCAACTTGTTTACTTATGATCTAGACATTATATTCTCACATTTAGGTTCACACTTCACAAATTTCCATACTTGTTTCCACTTGTTTTACCAAAGGTTGTTGATGATGATTGATTTATTATGAATGGAGATTTTGTGTATGTAAAATGTTGTGAGTAAGCAAAGTAAAACTTATACAACACACCAATGAAACATTATATCAAGGAATTCAAATGATAATCAAATTGAAACAAACAATTCCCCAATGGCGTCTCATTGTCCTCTATCTCCAAGGATTCTTTAAGTCATTTTTCTCTTAGATTGTTTGTGCACATGACTTTCCAAATAACAACCTAAAGAATGAGAGATGCTATAAATGCAAGACATATTTCCTACACTGCATGATTGCTAAACTAGTTGATTGATGATATGCAAAGATAATGATGTTACTATGATGTTGCTATATGAAAATGATATGATGAACTACTATAATTAAGATGTTGCTAATGAAAATTCTATGATTAAACTACTTAATGCTAAAATTCTAATACTAGAATGCTCAATGCTAAGATGATAATTCTTGAATGAAAATTCTACAAATTGTAATTATGCTCAACTCTCTCTTTTTTCTATAAATGAGAGTCTATTTATAGATTTTCCAAGGCATGAGTCTAGGTGGCAAAAATCAATGGTCTAGATTTCATCTGGAGAATGGATAGTTGAAGACAAAGAAGTTAGAGAGAAAAGGGGAGTGTGTTCCCTTCATAAGAACAAACTGCCAAGTGTGAAGAGGAATAAAATGGAGATGAAGGCCAAGTGTCCCAAATTTGTTAGAATTTGTTGAGGATAAATGCCAAATTAAATATTAGAAATATTTAATTTCTTGAGACACATGATGAGGTGGAAGGTGGGAAGAAGTTAGTAGAAATGTGCTTAAATTTGAATTTAGAATTCAAATTTAATTAGAGGAAATTAATTAAATAAAACAAACTAATTAAATTTTTTCATTTAATTAAGACATGAAGAAAATGATTTAAGATAGAAAGAATTAGAGAAAGTGAACTATATAAGTAAATTTTTCAATTTATTTATAAGTAGAAGAATTAAAGATCATTAATTAAATAACTTGTATTTAATTAATCGTCCAGATCAAATTTGAGTGTATACATTTTTCCCTCTTTGAAGTGATGTGTTTGCAACACATTGCTTCAAAGAAATATTTTATAATAGTGCCAATAAAAAATGTTCGATATGCCCTAGATGCTAATTTTCGAGTGATGATGCATGTATGCCCCCTCACGAGATAAATTGAGAAATTTTTGAATTGTTAGGATTTTTGAATTTTTTATTTTTTTTTATGATTTTCTGATGATTTTCAATTTGTATGCTGTTGAGACGATTTATCTCCCAATAAAGAAATACTAACCTTTCCAATTTATTAATTGATGCTTTTTTAAAAATAAAAAATAATCCCACTTAAATACCCTCCATTTACCCCTTTAAATGGTAAAAAGCTGAAAAAGAAGCTCATTTGAATTCATTTGCAATTGTGATTGAGCTTGTGAGTGATTTGAGCAAGATGGTGATCCCATACCACTCTCACTAATTCGATTGATTTTGATGACACAACCACCCTACCACATATGGACTTCTGATACATACCCCGAGAAACCACTATTCAAAATTTGAATTTTTTTTGGCATGCTTTCATGTTTTTAAATTCTAGAATAGTGTGTTTTAGCACATTTGAGACCTGATTTAGCACATAGATTTCATGAATTAGCACATAGAGACTTTTAGTTCATTTATGTCATGAAGTGGCACATCTATTGTATGGTTTAGCGCATATAGGTTCTAGCACATTTATGTCATCAAATAGTGCACATGTTGAATGTTATAGCACACTTAGGGTTTTAGCACTTTTGTGCTTTGTTTCGGCACATTGATGGAGTTTTTTAGCATGTTTAGGATATTAGCACATAGAGGCACTGTTTCTACCCATTGACATTAGAATTGAGGAAATGTTGATTTTTCTCCTTTTTTTTGGTGCTTGATGATCACATCGGCCATTGTTTTGATTATGTTTGATAGGATAAATGATGATTGACCTCATGATAGGTGAGAGTCAATGACAAGATAGATGATGATTGATCTCATGATGGACGAAAGTCAATGATAGATGTTCCACGAGATTTGATCAAAATCTCATTAGAGTCAATTAGATTGATTGATAGGTTGATTAATAAAATGTTGATTTGTGATACGTCATGATGATAGGACTTATGAGCTCTTCAATATCGTGAGCGCTACTAGAAGACTTGGGATATGATTCCACTTCTAGTGCAGGAAGATTTGGATGTTATTGGGTGATGTGGTTTATCTTCCTTGCTTGATATACCCCAGTATAGGATAAACAAGGGACTATTGACCTCCTTAGCTAAGAGATGGCATAGCGACCACAACACATTCCATCTGGCTACCAATGAGATGATAGTTGTCCTAGAGGATGTGTACTAAATATTGGGGATTCCTATGGTTGGAGAGTTAGTCATGTGTGATCATATAGAGAAGGGAGGTACCGATGCACTGAGGAGGATCTTTATTGATGATGGGATTAGTGGTTACAAGATCCTATGTCAGGATATGGTTGATTCATATGATCCATTACCATCTATTCTAGCTAGATTTTTTGGAAGTTTCTTATGTCCTGACCGTAGGTCGAAGGGATTGTCCATTGGCTGGGGCTGAATATTGGAGAGTATGATCACTCAGGTGATCTGATATTCCTAGGGTTCCTACATGTTAGCTCATTTGTATCACAATCTACATCAAGTGGTGTATCTTGGAGCTATGAGTTTATTAGTTGGAGTAACACTACTTCAGATTTGGGCTTGGGAGCATATAGTTGTTACTCAGCCTGTAGTGAAGAGAGATTGTCTAGTTGGTAGACCATATGTCTTCGGGTACTCAAGTGGTATTGTCCAACACAAGCTAGGAAAATTAGAGTATTGGTGGTGAGTTCTTTATGATTTGGAGATAGTTACATGGCAACCATACTTATATTGTGAGCAGTGGCCCGAGGATGACCTTGATATGTCATATGTTTGCATGTCGATATATTTGATTGGATGGACCTGATTTGTTATTGAGAAATTTATGCTTATGAGGATGCTTCGTCAATATGGCCAAGTTCAAGGGATGCCCCAGGGAGTCGCATTATACGCTCAAAGATAGCAGGATATTCCAGAGTGGGGCCCACCCTATCTTATGATGTAGCCTATGAGGAGTATTTTGTATTATAGGCACACATATGGGATTATCGTCTAGATATCTCAGCTGGTGTGATGACAAATGAGTATGCTTAGTATTTCTTTACACATGTTGCACCGAGGATAATGAGCCTTGATGAGCCAGTACCAACCTTTGATGCTGATGAGAGAGAACCATTGCATGTACCAAGATGGATGAGGGATGGAGGAGGAGGGACATGTAGGGGATGGTGGGGATGGAGGAGATGGTGGAGATGCAAGTGGCAGAGAGATACTAGATTTTAGAGTACCTAAAAGGAGGAGATCTATGGTTCCCTCAAGAGAGCAGCAAAAAAGATAATCTTAGGTTCAAATTTGTGTGCCTTCACATCAATAGTAGGCATAGATTGATGTTGTATAGTTATAGGTGGAGGGCTTGCAGGGACAGTTAGCATAGGCATAGATTGCCACTCTGACAACAAAGAGAGATGAGGCTAGACAAAGATGTGAGCATGCAAAGGCTTTAGCTGAGAGATTAAAGAGAGTTTCTGAGGGTGCTAATATAAGGGATATTCTTAGAGAGGCTAGACATTTGGCTTGAGAGGCATAGTACTACAAATTATAGTATTATCAGACGGTTCTTGCAAAGCAGTGTGCTCCTAGTTATGCATTGTCTGTCAGTGCTAGGTTAGGTCAGAGTCAGTCATAGACCATTAGCAAGGGTGTGATTGGGCCACCTCTTAGAGATCCATCAAGCAAAGATCCAAGTACAGGTCCATCTGGTGGTGCAGGAGGTATAGCGGTGCCCACAGCATCTGGGGGGGCAACACATAGCTTTAGTGTTCACATTCAATGTATTGAGACTTGATGTATTTACTAATTCAGTTGGGAACTTTATGATTTTCTGCCATTTTGTTGATGTATCTCTCCACATTTTATGATATCATTGTACACTTGACATTGATTATTTTGAGATTATATGAGATGTAGTGGTGACTATTGATCTATATGTTGTCTATATGATTTTTACGATGGATGTTTATGATGAATTCTTTTGATTTCTGCTCTATATATTATGTGATGTTTATATGATTATTCCATGTTTATGTATGGATCGAATAATGAGATGATGATGTATGGATTATGATTCTATATGGCTTTATGGATGATGTTTTATGATGTATGAGATGGATTTGATCATGCAGATAAGATGTGATGCACTTTATTTTTGTATTTTTCTAGTGCAAGTATATGATCTAATTCATGGATGGATGATCTATGATAATACTTTCTAATTTATGTATAATATGATACTAATTATGCAACTACATGTGAATGATCTTTTTTTTTTGTTAATGTCAAATGTACTCAATTCTTTAATGAGAGATAAAATCATTTTGAAATTTTCCAGCCTTGGAAAACCTAAAATGCATATGCAAAACTAATATGGATGCAATCTATCTTAACCATGCAAATATAAATATGCAATGTTGTCATCTTGTCAGCTGATTTATTGTGCTTGTTATCATCATTGGGGTTTTAATATGTTGAAAGTTAGTACAAACATCAATGATATAATTAAACCATGATGACCTGAGTACAACTTCCATTGATTTTTGATATTGCAAGGTAATACAAGCATCTAGGCATAATTGAACTGAGATGACCTGAGTATTGCTTGAGTAAAATAGACAAGAGTTAATCCTTTTCCTATGCAAATTCAGAATGTCATCAATGATACTTAGTAGAGCACATCTCGTGAAAATTTTACATACTAGTAATGATCAACTCACAAACAACAGACAACGAAAAATATCATACTCCATCATAGCTTCTCTAGTCCATGACATCCTTGATTTGCTCCATATAAAAGATAACAAGAATCAAGATACAATAGTTTAACATTTATACTAAAGGGATTAAACCATGATTTAGAAGAACATCATCCAGTTAGATTTCTTTTGACTGATCTTGCTTGTGGATTTGGATGGTTCGTTTTCTAAAAATTGTGATTGATGCTCAATGTTGAGATTCGTTGTGATGGAACCAAGAAGGGTGTACATAGGAAAGAAGATAAGCCCTACAATTAGAAGAATGATGATAGAGTTGCTGAGAAAATATAAACATGTATTTGCTTGGTCTTATGAAGATTTAAAAGCATACAGGGAAGATTTGTTTCAGCATGAAATACCATTGAAGCCAAATGTTAAACCATTCAAACAGAAGCAAAGGCCTATAAATCCAACATTGGAGCCTAAGATGCAAGAATAATTGGCGAAGCTTAGAGATGGGGGAATCATTAAACCAATCAGGCATTCAACTTGGGTTTCGAACTTGGTCCCTATGAGAAAGAAGAATGGAGACATCAAACTATGTGTGGACTTCAGAAATTTGAATATGGCATCCCTCAAGGACAATTATCCTCTACCCAATATGGAGGCTATATTGCATAAGGTAACAGGGTGTGAACTGTTGTCCATGATGGATGGGTTTTCAGGGTATAACTAGGTTAAGGTCAAAGAATATGAAAAATATAAGACAACATTTACAACTCCTTGGGGAACGTATGTATACATAAGAATTCCATTTGGTCTCGCTAATGTAGGAGTGACTTTCCAAAGAGCTATGGATGTGGAATTTGTAGATTTAATCAATGCTATCATGGTAGTGTACCAGGATGACCTGACTACTTATTCGAAGAAGGCTAAAGATCATGTGCAACATCTGGAAAAGGTATTTTTCAAAGCCCTAGAATATGGTATCAACTTGAACCCTAAGAAGTGTCATTTTGCAGTCACAGAAGGTAAGCTTTTAGGACATATTGTCTCAAAAGAAGGAATTAGGATAGATCCTGAGAGAGTTGAAGCTATTGACAAAATCCCTATTCCCAAAACTGTTGAGGCTATACAATCATTCTTTGGATAGATTAATTTTTTCAGGAGATATGTTTCTAACTTTGCTGAGATCATTAAACCTATATCAAAAATGTTGAAGAAAGGATAGAAAATGGAATGGACTGTATAAGCCTTGGAAGCTTTTATATCCATCAAAAGGGCCATCAAAGAGGCTCATGTCCTTAAATCTCTAGATTTTGCAAAGACTTTTCAGATATTTTTATTTGCTTCAATGCACACAATTGTTGTTGTTATGCTATTGAAGAATGAAGAAGGCCATGAATGGCATGTGTCTTTCTTTAGTAAGTCTTACAAGGGTCTGAATTGAAGTATGATATAATGGAAAAACATACATTTGCATTGGTGAAAGCCACAAAAGCTTTCAGGCCATATCTTGTTGGAGCAAAGGTGATTGCTTATGTCCCCCATGCAGCTGTCAAGGATATTCTGACACAATCTGAAGTAGCAGGAAAGAGATGTAGATGGATTAACAAGATCGAAGAGTTTGACATGGAGATACAGATTACCAAATTAATGAGAGATCAAGGCTTGGCTATGTTAATGGCAGAATCAAATATTGAAGCAAATCAAGTTTGTAATGTAGAAGAAGGGACTGAAATTGCAAGCATTGAGCATACTCCTTGGTATATTGATATTATGCATTACATTAAGTACATGAAGTGTCCAGAGGGATTGAGTGACAGCCAGAAGATAACTTTGATGTTGCAAGCATCTAAATATGTTTTCATGGATGGAGATTTGTTTTGGAAAAATAGGTATGGTATACTCTTGTTATGTCTAGATGAGTCACAAGCCAAGTGTGTCCTAAGAAAAATGCATGAAGGATTTTGTGGAGGACATTACTCATAAAAAATAACTGCACATAAAATTCTTAGGGTAGGTTATTATTGGCCAAAGGTTTTTGAAGATTCTTTTACACATGTGAGAAAATGTGAAGCCTGCCAAAGGTTCTCTAGAAAATTGAAGTATTAGGGTGCTTTACCACTTTGACCCTTGCAGGTTGATGCCCCTTTTCATCAATGGGGAATTGATTTCATTGTAGAAATAATGGAAAGTTAAAGTGGAGGAAAAAAGTGGATACTGGTTGCCATTGACTATTTTACCAAGTGGGTAGAAGCAATCCCAACTAAACAGGCTACAAGCAAAGTGGTGAAAATTTTCCTGATGGAAAACATTATCACCAGATTTGGTACACCACTGAGGTTAATCACAGACAATGGGATGTGTTTTAGGTCAGATGAGTTCAGAAACTTCTGTGAAACATATGGCATTACTATTTCTTATGCAGCTCCTTACCATCCACAAGCTAATGGTCAAGCAGAGTCTAGCAATAAGAATCTTTTGAAGATTATAAGGAGCATGTTGGGATAGAACAAGAAAACTTGGGATTCAAAATTAAGGCTAGTTGTGTGGGCTGACAGGATTACTGTGAAAATGGCAATTGGAAAAACCCCATCTGAATTGGTGTATGGAACATAAGCCAGGATGCCTTTGCAGAATTTGTTACCAGTCTACAAGTTTTTCCTTTAGGAAGATTTGGATGTTCCTGAACCTATGGAGGAAAGAATGGAGCAACTAGCTGAACTTGATGAAATAAGGAGAGTTGCCCAAAATCAAAACATGAAGTTACAGACACAGATGAAGTATCTATTTTAAAAGAAGGAAAATGATAGAAATTTTGAAGAAAATGACTTGGTGTTGATGTGGAACGCAAGGTGTTAGGAGAAAGGAAAGCATGGTAAATTTGAAGCTTTGTGGCTGGGACCTTTTGCTGTTGTTGGAAAGAAAGGTGAAGACTCATATTATCTACAAAATATGACTGGTGAAGACTAGGAGTTTCTTGTTCATGGGCAATTATCAAAGCAATTTTTCTCTTGAGCAACATAGAGGACTAAGGGTTGCTAGTGTATGGACAACTCTTGCTTATCCTCTTTAAAATTCTTTTCCATGCACAGTAGTCTAGGGTTTTGTTCATCTCCATTTTGCATTCACTTTCCTCTCATTCCATCATGCTACATGTCCATTGCCATCTTTTCTCAATGTTCATCATTTTGTGTCTAGTTTGCTCACCCAAAGATCTGGATCCTTGCAATGATCTTACTCTCATTCATCCCCAGACGGAGCCACTATTGGAACTATAAAAATCTGATGATTTTACATATTTTTCCTACCCCTGAGTTCCCGTATGGGTCCTTATCATAAGCACAGGGGCCTTCCATCATGACATTTTTCTCACACTTTGCATATATTTATCCCATAAATCTATCGAGTCATGCATTTTTCACGTTGCAGTTCCTATCGGCATAGGTTCATAACTATCTCCCTGACCCATGATGCTTGTGTGCTAACATATGTTTGTTGTAGGCATATCAACAATACTTCTTCATTGTTACAACGATTGGCATTCACCTATGAATATATATCAGAAAGACTCACATGTGGTTTTGGCGAAAGAGAAAAGATTATATCGGGAGGAGTATTTTTCACTAGGGTGAGGTCTCCCCGAATGGATCGAGTCTCACCGACTAACACATGAGAAGGTTTATCAGCATGAGATCCTTCATCGGCATTGTGTCTTGGCAAGTTTGAATTGTTACATCAACTGACAACAAAAAGATTCATATCGATGAGACTTATGTAGCATCGGAGTATTGTCATAGTGAACCCTTTTGGTCTCACCGACAAACACATTAAAGTTTTCACTTCGGCCAAGACATGTTGCTTTCGGTATGTTGGAACTATAAAAATATGATAAATTTGACATATCCTCCATCCCCCTAAGTCTCCATATGAGTCCTTCCTTAGGAATATTTTCCTCATTTCATGACATTTTGCTTGTATTTTGGCTCATATTTATCCCATAAACTTATCATGTTATGCATTTTCCAAGTTGTTGTCCATATCAGCATAGGTCTACCAGGGTTTCCCCGACCCATGTTGCCTTTGTGTTCACATATGTTTGTTGCAGGTGTTTCAGCGAGACTTGATCATTGTTACAACGACCGGCATTCGCTTATGGGTTTCTATCGGCATAACATTCACATGGTTCTGGTGATAGAGGAAAGGTCTTTCGGCAAAAGCTAAGAGTTATCGGCATCATGTCTTGGTGAGTCTTTCTTGTCTTACCAACTTGTGCAAAAAGGATTCACTTTGGCCTAACTTGTTGCTTTCGGTGCAAAGTCATAGTGATTTCATTTTGTCACACCGATTGGCAACTAAGGGAACAGCTCGATGAGAGATAAAGCTATTGATATAAGGTCTCGGTAAGTGACCTTCAGTCTCGCCAACATACATATGGAATTTCTATTAAAGGACCTTTCGATGAGACTAATGAGACTTCAATGTGAGTCCTAGCGAATGTGGAGGAGTCTCACCAAATGACATATGGGGTTTTGTTTTGGCCAAACATGGGGAGCTTCGATGAAGGGTCTTGGCGAAGTGAGGAGTGTCTCACCGATGGAACATAAAGGTTCTTTCAAATGGCTTTCAATGTGAGATTTGTTTTCTCTTGGCAATCAAAAGGTTATCTCGGGGTGACTTTCAGTAAAACAATGAGCACTCTATATGTGGTCTCCTCGACTTTGATATGTCTCGTTGATGGAATGAGAGGGAGGCTTTGTCGGCATGATAATTGGATTGTCACAGTGACATATGAGATAGAAGGGAGCCTTCGGTGAAACATTGTGTAATCTACATGCGGTCTCCCTGATTGTGTATTATCTTGGTGACTTGGAAATGATAAATGATTTTTGGCTTGACATAATGATTTCGATATATTGTTTCCTCAATATCACAGTGTTACAATGAAGGAACATAAGAATACTCCATGACTTTGGTGTAACGAACAGAATGCTATAGCGATATATAGGTGGTAAGTGGGCATATCGGTAAGACACAAAATGGTCTAAACGACATCTCCCCGACTCTGATGTGTCACAGTGAAAGTGAATAACACCACAGAGCGATTGACAATATAGTTGCCTTCGGCATACCTACTTGGTTGTCTTGCTGACTGATTCATTAGTGACTAATGAAAATTCAAACACTGAGGACGACATGTAAATTGTTAAAGAACCATTGTAAGCCGACATGATTAGAGCCCAAATTCGATGGTGAGTGGACATAAGATTTCAATATGATGTGTTCTTCTAATTCTGGTGTATAAATATGTGATTGTGTTGTAAAACATCATCAATCATTAGTTATTCAATACAGTAGGAAAATTGTATGGATACAGAATAGTAGATTTATCAAATCAGAGGCTATGATGCATGTTTTCAAAATGGAGGTATTTATGAATGTCAATTGATGTTGCTGCACATTTCTGGTATCAGTTATCTATTGAATTTAATAAAAGGATTGCTAAGTTGTCTCCAAGATGGATTCTTTCTTATTGTTTAAATTGATATAAGAAGTTTATATTCAATTCATCAGTGCACATTTGTTGTATCTATGTGGCTAATTGATTGGTTCTTTAAAGCAAAGATTAAATCCTTTTAGTTGATCACAGTAATCAAAGAGGTTCATTTGGATTATTGAAGTAGAGCTTTGTAGTCACAATCTTGCATGTTTATACAAGTTATAAACAGTATATATGCCAGATAATTTGAGTTCTCCAGAGAAGTGTTTTCCATCTTAATTTCATTTGACTCTGCATACCCAATAAGGTAATAGTCTTTGCACTTCATCATTTGGATTCATTCAATTTCTTTACATCTGTTAGTTAAGCATTCATTTTAGAATTTAGATCGGAATATTGTTACTGCTTTCAAGTTTGATTTCATTTGTTCACCTCCAATTGCCATTGTGAACAAATTGTTGTAAAAGGATAATCACAAGTTAAGCCTGCATCATTCAGAGAGGTACACCCACCCAGGTTTAGCAGCACCTAAAGAGTAGAAGGTTGAATTCTTTTGACCTTGTCTGTTACCCTGAAGTGTATTAAGATATTGACAGCCTCTTGAGGCATCTTACCTAGGTTTTTGAGAGCTAACAAATTGGCGACTCTGCTGGGGATACATTTAGAATCAAGGTATTTCATAGAGTTAGGAACAATATACAAACTCTATTGGGAATAAGAAACATCAACTATTTTCTCATTTTTTTAATAAAAGTGTGTAGCGACTCTGACAAAAAATTTGTAGCTGTTCAAAATGAATGGAAGAAGATCTCAATATAGGGGAGGTCATACTGGAGCTCCTACTAGTAGCAGTAAATGGACACACAAAGAGGACAAGGTTGATAAGGGAAAAGGAATAAGTGAAGACATGTGCATGACAGATAAAGATAAAACATCAAGAGAACATTTTGAAACATATGATCGTTCTGATACGTGGAGAGATAATTCAAGTGCAGAACTTTGTACCCCTGAAAAGTAAGTAAATCCATTTTATAATCCTCAAAATCAACGTGAGTTTGATGCTAGACTTTAAGCAAAAGGACTAAGATACTGAAAAGAATGTGAAAAAAAGATTGAAGCTAATCAAAATGTGTTTACTAATCATGAGCTTCCTGATGAAGTAAAAGCACAGTTTGAACTACAGAGGAAGGAGATAGAGGAACTAAAGGCTGAATTGCAGAAAGTACAGATTACTTCTCAAACAGCTGACTGTCCTCCAAAGTATGTACCACCTTATAAGCAAGGTAATCATGGTGCAATGCCTTCTAATCCATCAGTGTCTCCTCACCATCGGACATGGAATCACCACAAGCAGCCAAATCATCCACCTCCTGGTCAGCATCACATCCCTCAGTATAATGCACAATACAATAATCCTATGCATTAGTATCAATATCCACCTATCCCTCCCCCACACTAGTATGCAGCAATGATCAGATAGTTTGATTTGACAGGGTTTCATCTATACCCTTACCCTTTGGATGGCAGTTGGAGGGGTATGTTGCCCAAATTCACAAGAAGTAATGCAATCACTATTGAAGAGCATTTAAGGAGTTTCAATGTTTTCATTCAAGACATAGGTGTGCCATATCAAGATTTACACATGAGGTTATTTATGATGTCACTTATTGAGGATGCTAGGGATTGGTTCAATGGTTTTCCAGCATTCTCAATTAATTATCTTCAAGTATTCTAGGACTGATTCCTAGAGCAGTATGGGAATCTAAATGCACTAGATATAGCTCTTCATGAATTGATGCGAATTCAAAAAAATCAGAATGATTCAATTTATGATTTCAACCAAAGATTCAATAAGTTGCAGAATAAGGTACCTCCTGGATCAAGGCTACCATATTTTTTAACTTTGAGTGTCTATTTAAATGCATTTGATCCTAAAACAAGGTACAAATTGAGGAATAGATTTCCAAGAGATTTGGCTGAAGCACAGAAGATAGCATTGACAATTGAAAACAACAAGAAGGCTACTAGGATAGTCAATAAAAGAGACAACCCTAGGGCTCCTTAGGAAAGTAACAATTATCAGTACAGACAAGAGAATATATATAGAAGTGAGAATAGAAATGAGAGGCCGAGGTTGCATGATATGTCGTATAATATATACTGGAAGGATGGAAAACCTATAGCAGCTAGGCCAAGAAACAAAAAGACTCTTGATCCATTGAGCAAGAAAGGAACTTACATGGTGAGTAATAATTACTTTTGTGAAGCTTGTGATAAGCCACATTCTCCAGACTATTGTGTTGTGGCTCAAAGGATGAAAGAAGAGGGAACGCTGATGGAAAATAATGGAGAAGATCACACGGTGTATTTAATTTCAAATATTTTTCACCATGTTCAGGAGAGGTACTCATCTTCAAAGGATGAAGGCTATGAATATGATGTTTCAAATCAGAAGTATAATTTCCATATGGCTGAACAGTAGGTCTTATATGACTCTAAGGAAGATTATGAAGAAGATTATACAAAGCCACATTATGTTGAAGTGCCTACTCCATGCAGTGTAAGGAGACTTACTGAAGATGAAATAGAGAGAATAACTATTGCTGCAGTCGAGGAAGCAAAAAGTAAATACTGGTTAAGAAATAGAAAAGTAAATGAGTTGAAAGACGTTCCTAGGGGAATTTTTATAAAAGATCATAAGGAAGCACAAGGAACTGTGAAGAAATCAGAAAGCAAGCAGCATGATAAAATTGAAGAGAAGCCTGTCCAAAAAGAAAAAGTGAAGGAATTACACAAAGAGATGCAAAAGCCTTATTAGCATACTAAAAGAGAGAAGGAAGAAAGCAAAGGAGAAGTGCCAAAACAAAAGAAAGTTGTTAAGGCAAAGGGCTCTTCTTTTGACTTCACTCAGGCATTATCCCAGGTAAAAATTTCTATTCCACTACTTGAGATGATGAAAATTAAAGAATATAGGGATACTGTTGTTCAATTGATAACAAGTGGATATGAAAAATGCTTGAATTCTGAAAGTAAACTAACTGTTAAAGTAGTCAGTAGGCAGGAGAAAATAAATAACTCTGAAGTCTACTTGAGTGATATATTATCAACTCCCCCTCAAGTTGATCTTTTTTTCACTACGTTGCTTATCAATAACAAATTGTTAAGGAATTGCATGATAGACTCTGGTGCTGCTATAAACATTATGCTAGTAGGATTCATGAAGCAGCTTGGCATGTGGGTTGATACTACTGGAGGCAAGTTTTATGCAATGAAAAATAGACCTGTTCCTATGGTTGGTATTGTAGACACCTAAATTTGGACACTTAATCTATCCAAATTTATCCCCTTTCGTCTAAGCATCCCCTTATTTGCATTAATTAAGTAATATCACTATTATTTAATTAATATCTTTAATTATGCCAAACCCCTAAGGTATCTAGTTAAATAATTAAATACCTTCCCCCCCTTTCATCAAATGAAATAAATAAATATCACATTTATTTAATTCCTCATATGTCACATCCTCCATCATCTTTATCTAATCCTAATTATTCTCCTAATCTCATCATTAGGGGTGTGCACATGCTTAATCCTTGATTAGGATGTGTCACATCCTCCAACTTTTGCAAGTTGGCCTCTAATCTCTCTTAGCCACCTAACCCTCCTTTAATCCCTCATTAACTAGCCTAATCAACCTCTCAAGGAATTTTTAATTCCTTTTATCCTTCCAAGGAATATTGAATTCATTTTTCTCTTCCCCATGTGAATTTTTAATTCACATTTAATTCCCCACTCAAATTTTTCACAATTTTAAAATTACATGTCTCTTACATGTCCCCCACTCAACAATCTTTAATTCATATTTAATCCCCCAATACACCCCTTGGAATTTAAAATTCCTTCTCTCATCCTGATGAGAATATTTGAGAAATTTTTAATTCCCCACATGTCCTTTCACCCACATGGGGATAAGGAGGAATCCCAAGGTACTATGTACTATCCTTCCACCTCATGTACACCTCATCTATTTTAGGCCATATTACATGCCACATGTCAAGATGTGAGGGGTTGTGAGTTCTCAACTCACCTTAGCCCTACATCTTAATCTTGGTGGCTCAATCTTGACCACCCATTTTCCTAAGAGAATTCCAAATTCTCTATAAATACCCCCTCTTTTCTCTCATTTGGAGGAGATCATGCATTGTAGCCAAACTCTTGCAAAATTTCTCTAGAATTCATACTTAGCCATTTTCATGCTTGCACCCACTTGCATCCATTATCATATCATCACCTAGCTTGCATCTTGTGCCACCCAAGGAGCATACACCAAAGATCAAAGGGCCAACCAAAAGATCGATTCGGCGCAAGGTAAAAAGTTCCATTGGTTGTCTTTTTTTGTATTGAATCCAACTAGGCTAATCTTGAGGTGTAGGTTGTTTTAGTGTTATTTTGCATTACTTTTCTTACTACTTGTTTTCTAGCACCCAAAATTAACCTATCACATTTCAAACATGCCCAGTGGGACCCACAAACGGGTCTCTTGCTTTCACATTTTCTATTTTTTGACTTTTTACAGGTACAAGTCACAGAGGGGCGGACACGACCACCAAAGGGGGGGACCTGACCCACATAGGGCCAGATTTGACCTCCCCAGGGCAGACCTGACCTACAGGGTGGACCTGACCTGACAAACAGGTGGACCCGCCCTCCACAGGCGGACCTGACATTTCCCAAGGGTGAACCTACCCTCCCCAAATTGCAAAAAGTGTTTTTTGGAAAAAATTTCATGGAGGGGTAGACATTACCCACAAATAAGCGGACCTAACATAAACAGCTATTTTTTCCCTCACAAGCAGCCGGATTTGCCCCAAACAGCTTTTTCCAAAAGGTGAAGTTTTAGTTTTTTAGCATTTTTTTTTACTATTTTAAGGGTACTTAACCCCTAATTAGGGACATAGTTTAATTAAGAAGTGTCAATCAACCTTGTATGTTGTGTTTTTCGGTGAGCTATTTGATGTATCCAATCCCCTTGCGCCATTCAGCAATCTTGGGTGACAAGAAATCGTAGCTTACCACGTCCTTTGAGTCTACCCATTTTTACTTTTCTTAGTGGGACCTGCTTGGGGATTTCATCACCCAAAGGAACAATTCCAACCATGCAAACCAGTGGGGTATATAAAGGGGGGAGAGCGAAAGTTGTACCTCAATCCAACCACGTTGTAATTGGCGAAGCATCGGGATGATGGGAAGAGTTGATCTGAGCCTTTTATGTTCCTGACTCACACTTGTAACAAGTTGGTGTTCACGGTTTGGGCCTCATGTACCGGGTGTATATCGAGGACTCCCTAGTAACCATGTTCATCTTAGATTAGAGGACTTTGTTGACCACACCCTCTCTACTAGACTTAGGCCCGTACTATGTGAATTGTCTTTCTTGTGCGAGACCAGTGATTGTCTGATTCCACCAAATCCTTTTTATGATTGTTGTGTTTTCATTCCTTTGTCTTAGTCTTTTTTCTTGTCAAAAGTCAATTTAAACCTACGGACAGCCAGATTTTCCTTTACAAATAGGCGGACCTAACCTCTGCATGACCGGATTTTCCCTTCTGTGTCAGAAACCTTTTCTCCTTGGGCAGACTTGCCCTCATCCAGGGGTGGATATGACCTATAAACAAGTGCCTTGGAACTTGTTTTGGTTGATTTTGACCAACTTTTTGCTCCTTGGGCTGACCTGACCCACCTAAGGGCAGACTTGACCTATTGACCAACCTGTTTCAGGCCTCTTTTGACCTATTTTTCTTAGTTTCTCACCTTTGGGCATACCTGACCCACTTTGGGTGGACTTGACCTATTGAACGACCTGTTTCAAGCCTCTTTTGACCTATTTTGCTCAGTTTTTCACCTTTGGGCAGACCTGACCCACCTTTGGGTAGACTTGACTTGTTGATCGACCTGTTTCAGGCCTCTTTTGACCTATTTTGCTTAGTTTTTCACCCTTGGGTGGACCTGACCCGCCTTTGGGAAGACTTGACCTATTGACCAAGCTGATTCAGGCCTATTATGACCTAATTTGCTCAGTTTTTCACCTTTGGGTGGACCTGACCCACCTTTGGGTGGACTTGACCTATTGAACGACCTATTTTAGGCCTCTTTTGACCTATTTTGCTCAATTTTTCACCTTTGGGTGGACCTGACCCACCTTTGGGTAGACTTGACCTATTGACTGACCTATTTCAGACCTCTTTTGACCTATTTTGCTCAGTTTTTCACCCTTGGGAAGACCTGACCCACCTTTGGGCGGACTTGACCTATTGACCAAGTTGTTTTAGGCCTATTTTGACCTAATTTGTTCAGTTTTTCACCTTTGGGTGGACTTGACCTGTTGACCAAGCTATTTTAGGCCTGTTTTGACCTAATTTGCTCAGTTTTTCACCCACAAATAGGTAGACCTGACCTCTACTCAGCTGGATTTGACCAACTTTTCCTCCTTGGGTTGACCTGACCTGATAGACAACCATATATGCCCCTCCATTTTCACACTATTAACCCATTTTTCTCTGTTCAAGCGCCAATCTTCTTGATTTTTCATGCTCTTTCCAATGGCATATACCACTTCATACTTTTAAGGAAGTTTCCCAAGGCACATTTTCCTTCCCCATCCACCTCCTCGACGGGGACATACCCTACCATTCTCTCTCAATCTTCTATCATAAATCTTCCCTTGCGAGATCGGGGCATCCCCTCTAGATAGCCCTCTAGACAACCATACTTTCCTCCTCCAAAGCCATACCTTCCCTCCTCAATAGTCCTAATCAATCATCTACTCATTCTAAGTAATCTTTCATCTATTCCAAACTTTCATCTTCTCATTTCGAGAATCATTCATCCATTGTGGGCAGTCATTTACTCATTCCGAGTAGTCGTTCATCCATTCCGGTCAATCATTTACTCATTCTGAGTAAATGTTCATCCATTTAACACAACCTTTCATTATTTTGAACTCTTGTTTTATCATTCTGATCATCTTTTTACTTGTTCTAAGTAAACGTTCATCCATTTAACACATCCTTTCATCATTTCAAACTCTCATTTTATCATTCTGATCATCTGTTTACTCATTCCAAGTAAACGTTCATCCATTTAACACATCCTTTCATCATTCCAAACTCTCATTTTATCATTCTGATCATCCATTTACTTGTTTCGAGTAAACATTCATCCATTTAACACATCCTTTCATCATTCCAAACTCTCGTTTTATCATTCTGATTATCTGTTTACTCGTTCTAAGTAAACGTTCATCCATTTAACACATCCTTTCATCATTCTGAACTCTCATTTTATCATTTTGATCATCTGTTTACTCGTTCCAAGTAAACGTTCATCCATTTAATACATCCTTTCATCATTCTGATCATCTGTTTACTCATTCTGAGTAAAGGTTCATCCATTTAACACATCCTTTCATTATTTTGAACTCTCGTTCTATCATTTCGATCATCTGTTTACTCGTTCTGAGTAAACATTCATATATTTTGTACCTTCATCTATCATTTCAAACTCTCGTTCTATCATTTTGATCATCCGTTTACTCATTCTGAATAAGTGTTTCAAACCTGCTTCCTATCATTTTGAACTCTCATTCAACAATCCTAATCAATCATTTACTCGTTCCGAGTAATCTTTCATCTATTAGAAACTTTCATCTTCTCGTTTTGAGAATCATTCATCCATTGTGAGCAGTCATTTAATCATTCTAAGTAGTCGTTCATCTATTCTGATCAATTGTTTACTTGTTTTGATAATCCATTCATCCATTTCTCTAATCAAATCATCCTTTTCCCCATCCAAATCCCTTGAACTTCATCTCGAGTTATTATCCAAATTGACCTAAGTGTCTGATCTGATCGTCATCATCAACATCCTCTTAGGATTGTCATCCATCCTAATTTAATCATCACTGTTGGCCCAATCAATCCATTTTCAATCTCAAAGTGGATTTGGTGCCACAATCTCTCATTCATCCTTTAATCTAATCAATCAGTATCCTACGTCACCTAGGGTAATCTCTTAACGGGGTTTACGGTCCCTTTCATCATCCTATCCAATCCATCATTTGATCTTATCAATCAATCGATCAATCTTATCCAATCCAATCCAATCGCATCCCTATCCAATCACCTTTGACCTAATCAATCTACTTCCATCTCGAAGCAGATTCGGTTTTGTAATCAATTTTTGATAATCCAATCTGATCTTTAATATCAATCCCATCGCATCATCCAATCATCCTGATCTCAGCTTTAATCCAATCCTGATCTGAGCTTAACCTAAATCTCGATTTGAGCTTTAGTCCATTCCCATCCAAAATATTTGATCCATCTTCTTTATCCTTTCATCATCATGAATCCTTATCCTCCATCAATAGTGGTCAAGGGAAACCCTAATTACATTGACAACAATAACGAAATTCTTATTGATCAAGAAGAATGTGACATAGATCCCCTTGACACTATCATTGCTAGTAAGCTATCTTCACCCACTTTCCAAAATCCAATCACCCCGTCGAGTTATCCTGTTATATCTTCATCCATGTCTAACCATACTCCTTATGCTACCTGTGATAAGGGATACCCATCATATCCATCATATCCTCCATCTACATCATCCTCTTATCCAACACCCGCATCCTCTCATCCTAGTCTGCCATCACAATACCCCCATCCTAAACCCCCGTCCACATCCTCCTATCTCAATCCTTCATCTGCATATACCCACTACCCCAATCTTCCATACCAATCTGCTCACCCTAATCCTACATTCACACCTTCCTATTCTAATCCAACATCCACACCAACCTATCCTTATCCTAATATGACATCCGCAATTCCATATCTCCATCTGCCACCTCAATCTTCCCATCCTAATCCACCATCCCCATACCTTTACTACAATCCACAACCCGCATCCTCATGTCCTAATTCACCATGCCAATACCCCTATATTAACCCTTCCTCCAATCCTAATCCTCCACCTATTCCCAGTCCTCCATCCAATCCCATTCCTCAATCTAATCCTAATTCACCAATCCATAGCCCTAATCCCCTACCAATCCCTAATCCTTCATCCACTCCTACTTCACCATCCAAACCTAGAGTATGCAAGTTTCTCACTCCAGAAGTTCTCCAAGGACTTATAACAAAGAAGACATCTCCCACTCCACACCTTGAAATTGTGGAATCATGCCATCCCAACCCGTCATCCATGGTCATTAGTGACAAGACCCTTCTCCACCCAAAATCTATCATTGATGATACCACCCCTCGCACCACTCAAACCATTGAAACCATCACATCCTCTAAATCCACTAAGCCCCCATCTCCTACTATCAAATATATCGAATCCATTGAACACCCACCTGCTACTCCGAGAATCGTCGAACCCGCTGATAACACCCAAATCCAATCCACTTCTCCCACTTCTAGTGTCACTAAGATCCATTCTGATGACTGCATCAAATCCTCCATCCTTCAATCTCCCCAACTTGAAGAGTCCCACCAAGACTCCATTATCATGCCTCTCGCACACGAGGAGTCATGCCAAGAGTCTAATCCAAAGCATGCCAACATATCCCCTTCTCTAGCTCAAGATCCTACCATCCCATCTAGTCCACCTCAAGATCAAAGTCCCCCATCCATTCCATCCCATGATCCCCTTGTCATTCAAGACTCCACCGCTCCATCTCCATCTCCATCGCATGAGCCCACTACCAAAAGCTCAGATCCTATCATATCCACTAATCCCTCTCCTAATACCACCCATCCAAATGTTGCTATCCCATCATCTCCCTCTCATGATCCCCCATCATCACCTAAAAATGCTATCCCTACACCGCCTGCATATCCACTTGGTACTCTCACATTCTTCCATGGTTGCCTCCTTGCAGAAGAAAAGCATAGTGTATTTACCACCCATCATCCTCCACCTAATAATGGACTCACATCATGTTTTCAGAATAACACAAATCCTATCATGGATCACATGCTCAAGAACATGAACTATCAAGGAAAAGGTCTTGGCCTTCATGAGCAAGGTATTTTAGAGCCCATCCAAGTCAAAGAACAAATCTGCATGCAAGGTCTTGGACCTATTTCCCAAGACTCACAATCTAAAGATGTTGGTACAACCTCTAGACATCCTCAACGAGCCTTTTCTAAAAGAAATTTTGGCTCTTCCCATCACTCCGCCAGATCATATGCTACCATCCCTCCTCCTTCATCATACCACCTCAAAACAACCGTCCATAGTCCTCCTTCATCTACTCCATCCATTTTGGGTCCTTACACCTCCATCCACCATCTCCCATCCTTTATCTACTCCATCCATCTTAGGTCCATATATCCCTAGATCACCTCCTCCATCTTATCCTTTCATCCATCCAACACCTATCCATGTCATCCATCATAAACATCCCTCTCACATATCCCATAATCAGGATCAACAAAGGCACACACCTAAACATCCTCCACCTACACGTAATCCTCCTAATCCTACCTCCATTGCTCCACGTCATCCATATCCTTGCACCCATCCCATTGCTACTCAAAGAACTTTGGATATTAAAGGAAAAATGCATAAATCCAAGCATCCACATGAATCTAAGGCTCCCCATGTCCCCTCTAAAAGACATGGTGAAGAGAAGAAAAATATAAATCCAAATCAAACCCATTGGCCACAAAGGCCCACCAAAGCAAAAATCAAAACTATGTGGATCCCAAAGAAAAAAGCTGCAATGCCATCAAACGAAAAATATGTAAGAACATCCAAAGTTGTTAATCCACAAGCTAATCATACACCCCTTTCATATGCTAAGCCTATTTTGGGTCCCTATGTCCCAAAATTCACTATTTCATCTCCTTCATTATCCCCCCATTCTCCATCCATTAATCCTCTAATCTTTTCACATCCACCACCACATGTGCCAATGTTGGTCCTACACACATCTCCCCATCACATATCCACCCCATCATTCCATCCATACCCCTTGCAGCATCCCATCCATTATCCCATGTATCTCCCCTCTCAAATCCCTCTAATTCATCATCTGGCATAATCTATTTATCCTAATAAGGTTGTATTAACATCCAACAGTCGCTTCAAACATGGGCTCTCAATACCTTATATAGAACTTGATGCTTAAGTCCTTCATCCACCTTCTTATCACATGTCTTCTAAATCTGCTTCTTCGCCTCCCTATCCTTATCCATCTCCTTCTGCATGCTATCCAAAAATTCAAAAAAAAAAAATCATCACAAAATAAAATAGTAAAGAGAAATAATCCATCCAATGGTGAAAACTTGGCAAAAAAGCGTCTTGGATAAGTACCATGATGAAAACCTAGAAAACAAGAATCATGCGTAAATCCCCATCTGCACTTGGGGGGTAGCTTCTTGATATGCATTCCCTCCATCTGCTATGCTTCCTACTACGCTTTCAGCTATGCACCCATATTCTTGCTATACATCCTTTTCGTCCATCCCCTCCATCATACTGAGCTTACACATCCGCTTGGCATATCTCATTTATCCCAATCATTCCATCCTCCTTGTGATCTTGATAACGATAAGGGAAAACATATAAACATGCTTTGGACACCTCTTAGCATACATCCCCCTCATTTTCACACTATCCTAATCCTCACTTGCACTTGTCTACCTTCCTTATCCACCCATCATGCTACCCTTCAATCTCCCTTCCTTATCCATGCATCCTATCTTCATCCATCTCACTCCTTTATTTTCTTATCCTTCATGCCTCCTCACACATGATAGCTAGAGTCAGGGCATCTATCTTCCTTGGTGATATAGTCCTTGGAGAAATCATTCATTCCATCAAAGCAATCCCTTCCATCTCCCCATCCTTATCTTTCAATCCCTCCACACAATCCTTTTAACCTCCCTATCCTTATCCCCCTACCCATCCATCATAGCCTCCCTTCCGTCTCCCCATCATTATCTTCCTATCCATTTATCTCTATCCATATCACATCTCTTAATCCCTTGTCATTGGCTACTCCCCATACAATCCAACATCATCTATCTTATCACTTCATCATTCATCTATCTGTCATGTCATCCTCCCACTTCATCTTTGATGATTTGGATAAATATCCCATCCCTAAGCTTTGTATAGTCACTATCCTCTAATCTAATCCAACAGGTCTATCTTGTCCCATCGTGTCGGTCCAATCATTTTATCCCCTTATCTAGGGTTATCTCAACATCTTTCATCCATCACTTTTCTTTGGACTTTAATCGAACTACATTGCCCCTACAGTTTCACGTAGGCAAGGTCGATCATTTGATCCACCCCCGGGGTTCCATCCATCATTGATCTATATTGTATGTTCCTTTATTGCCTATCATCAATATTTCTGTTATGTCCATCCACTCCTTTAACATCCATCATTAGTCTTTCTTCATTAGTCCATCTTGCCATCCATCGAGGTCTCCATCATCCTCTTTCCAATTTTATCCATGGTCGGTTGTTATCCTTTTATCGAGCTACGAGGGCTCTGCGCTTCCACATAGGCAAGGCTAATCTTTGATCAACCCCTGAGCCCCTAGGTCTTTAGGGTGTTTCCGTCTTGTGTAATGTCTCTTGTAGTCGAGCTATGCCCTTATCTAGCTGGTTCTTAACAAATGAGATCCACTTGTATTAGCAGATCCAATCGGCTCTAAATATCCTAAGCCATATCAATCTTTTATTTTAGTCTCCATCATTTGTCTCAACAGGATGCATCCTTCCTAACAGACCTCATCAATCCCATCCGTCCACTCGATCCTATGGCAAAGGACTTTTGAAATTGATTGCGATCTTTTGATACTTTTGACTTTTGTTTATCATTTGAGCTCCCTATCATCACTTGTCATGGTCGCCTTGATCCATCATATCATGGTGTGCTTTGACTAGTCAACATAGGGTCGTATCTTGATCTTTTCTTTGTTTTTGTCTTCTCGGTTGTCCCACGTAGTACCCACCAAGATCCCTAAGGTCTTGTGTTACGCTAGGGCATCCTTCTGTGCTTGTGGTTATCCCAATACTTGGCCCGACCAAGGTCATCACAACTTTGGCATGTTGGGATAGCCTTATTATTTGATGTGTTTTTTTCATGCATTAGACACTAATCCACCTTGGTTCTTCATACCCTGGCATCTTGTGTCTTATACTATAGCAAAAAATCAGTGCTCCAAAGATGGAAAAATTGCATTTTCATTCTCCCCCCCACTCATATCTCGCACAAATCATCTAATCATATCCTTGGTCTTGTTCTCAGTCTTGTTACAAGCCTTAACCACATCATCATCATCATCATCATCCATATGTATCCTTCCCTATCCCTCTAGTGTTGTTTTGGGATGTATCCTTCCCTCATCAACAACACTTTCATCATCATCATTGGGAGGTATTCTTCCATGTCCTTTGGTGGTGTTTTGGGATGTATCCTTTCCTCATCGATACCACTCAGTGGGATTTATCCTTCCCTATCCTCGTGTTGTTCTAAGATCCCTCATTCCCTCATTAACAATACTTCATCCATCATCAACCCCTTCTAGCTTATACCTTGACTGGGGCAACATCATATTTTTCCTCAAATCTATTTGTGCTTCGTCCATCTCCTATCGCTTATCCTCCTATCTTGTCTATCACTTTGCATCATCTTCTTCATCTCCCCTTGCATCATCTCATCCATTTCAAGAGCACACCTGTGTTCTCTTGAACCCACATGTCCTCTTGAGGGGGGCATCCTCAATCCCTAACTTTCATCTTCACCCCCATCATCTTCCTTCCTAGTCAATCCTTTGATGACTGGGGCATCTTTCACAATCTAACCATCTTCTTCGAGGTTCTATGTTTTAATATTCTCTGAAATGATGCTACTTTGTATCACCATCTCAAAGAGCGGAAAAATGTAGACACCAAAATTTGGACACTTAATTTATCCAAATTTATCCTCTTTCGTCTAAGCATCCCCTTATTTGCATTAATTAAGTAATATCACTATTATTTAATTAATATCTTTAATTATGCCAAACCCCTAAGGTATCTAGTTAAATAATTAAATACCTTCCCCCCTTTCATCAAATGAAATAAATAAATATCACATTTATTTAATTCCTCATATGTCACATCCTCCATCATCTTTATCTAATCCTAATTATTCTCCTAATCTCATCATTAGGGGTGTGCACATGCTTAATCCTTGATTAGGATGTGTCACATCCTCCAACTTTTGCAAGTTGGCCTTTAATCTCTCTTAGCCACCTAATCCTCCTTTAATCCTTCATTAACTAGCCTAATCAACCTCTCAAGGAATTTTTAATTCCTTTTATCCTTCCAAGGAATATTGAATTCATTTTTCTCTTTCCCATGTGAATTTTTAATTCACATTTAATTCCCCACTCAATATTTTCACAATTTTAAAATTGCATGTCTCTTACATGTCCCCCACTCAACAATCTTTAACTCATATTTAATCCCCCAATACACCCCTTGGAATTTAAAATTCCTTCTCTCATCCCGATGAGAATATTTGAGGAATTTTTAATTCCCCACATGTCATCTCACCCACATGGGGATAAGGAGGAATCCCAAGGTACTATGTACTATCCTTCCACCTCATGTACACCTTATCTATTTTAGGCCATATCGTATGCCACATGTCAAGATGTGAGGGGTTGTGAGTTCTCAACTCACCTTAGCCCTACATCTTAATCTTAGTGGCTCAATCTTGACCACCCATTTCCCTAAGAGAATTCCAAATTCTCTATAAATACCCCCTCTTTTCTCTCATTTGGAGGAGATCATGCATTGTAGCCAAACTCTTGCAAAATTTCTCTAGAATTCATACTTAGTCATTTGCATGCTTGCACCCACTTGCATCCATTATCATATCATCACCTAGCTTGCATCTTGTGCCACCCAAGGAGCATACACACCAAAGATCAAAGGGCCAACCAAAGGATTGATCCGACGCAAGGTAAAAAGTTCCATTGGTTGTTTTTTCTTGTATTGAATCCAACTAGGCTAATCTTGAGGTGTAGGTCGTTTTAGTGTTATTTTACATTACTTTGCTTGCTAGTCATTTTCTAGCACCCAAAATCGATCTATCACATTTTTGGCATGCCCGGTGGGACACACAAATGGGTCTCTTGCTTTCACATTTTCTATTTTTTGACTTTTTGTAGGTACAGGTCACAAAGGGGCGGACTTCACCCACACATGGCCAAATTTGACCTTCCTGGGGCGGACCTGACCTAACAGACAAGTGGACCCGCCCTCCATAGGAAGACCTAACCTTTCCCAAGGGCGGACCTACCCTCCCTAGATTGCAGAAAGTGTTTTTTGGAAAAAATTTCACGGAGGGGAGAACCTGACCCACAAATAGGAAGACTTGACCCAAAAACAGGTGGACCTAACCTACACAGCTGATTTTTCCCTCATAGAGAGCCGGATTTTCCCTAAACAACTTTTTCCAAAAGGTGAAATTTTAGTTTTTTAGCATTTTTTTTACTATTTTAAGGGTTTTTAACCCCTAATTAGGGACAGTTTAATTAAGAAGTGTCAATCAACCGTGTATGTTGTGTTTTTTTGTGAGCTATTTGACGTATCTAATCCCCTTGTGCCATTCAACGATCCTAGGTGACGAGAAATCGTAGCTTACCACGTCTTTTGAGTCTACCCATTTTTACTTTTCTCAGTGGGAGCTGCTTGGAGATTTCATCACCCCAATGGACGATTCCAACCACACGTATCAGCGGGGTATATAAAGGGGGAGAGCAAAAGTTGTACCTCAATCCAACCACATTGTAATTGGTGAAGCATCGGGATGATGTGAAGAGTTGGTCCAAGCCTTTTAGGTTCCCGACTCACACTTGTAACGGGTTGGTGTTCACGGTTTGGGCCTCACGTGTCGAGTGTATATCGAGGACTCCCTAGTAACCATGTTTATCTTAGATTAGAGGACTTTGTTGACCACACCCTCTCTACTAGACTTAGGCTTGTACTATTTGAATTATTTTTCTTGTGCGAGACCAGTGATTGTCTGATTCCACCAAATCTTTTTTGTAATTGTTGTGTTTTCAGTCATTTGCCTTAGTCTTTTTTCTTGTCAAAAGTCAAGTTAAACCTACGGACAACCGGATTTTCCTTTACAAATAGGCCGACCTGACCTCTGCATGACCAGATTTTCCCTTCTGTGTTAGAAACCTTTTCTCCTTGGGTGGACTTTCCCTCATCCAGGGGCGGATCTGACCTATAAACAAGTGCCTTGGAGCTTGATTTGGTTGATTTTGACCAACTTTTTGCTCCTTGGGTGGACCTGACCCACTTAGGGGCAGAATTGACCTGTTGACCGACCTATTTCAGGCCTCTTTTGACCTATTTTGCTTAGTTTCTCACCTTTGGGCAGACCTGACCCACCTTTGGGTGGACTTGATCTATTGAACACCCTGTTTCAGGCCTCTTTTAACCTATTTTGCTCAATTTTTCACCTTTGGGTGGACCTGACCCACCTTTGGGCAGACTGGACCTATTGACTGACCTGTTTCAGGCCTCTTTTGACCTATTTTGCTCAATTTTTCACCCTTGGGCGGACCTGACCCACCTTTGGGTAGACTTGACCTATTGACCAAGCTGATTCAAGCCTATTATGACCTAATTTGCTCAGTTTTTCACCTTTGGGTGGACCTGACCCACCTTTGGGCGGACTTGACCTTTTGAATGACCTATTTCAAGCCTCTTGCTCAATTTTTCACCTTTGGGTAGACCTGACCCACCTTTGGGCAGACTTGACTTGTTGACTGACCTATTTTAGGCCTCTTTTGACCTATTTTGCTTAGTTTTTCACCCTTGGGCAGACCTGACCCACCTTTGGGCGGACTTGACCTATTGACCAAGCTGATTCAGGCCTATTATGACCTAATTTGCTCAGTTTTCCACCTTTGGGCAGACTTGGCCCAGCTTTGGGCAAACTTGACCTATGACCAAGCTGATTCGACCCCATTTTGACCTAATTTGCTCAGTTTTTCACCTTTGGGCAGACCTGACCCACCTTTGGGTGGACTTGACCTATTGACCAAGCTGATTCAACCCCATTTTGACCTAATTTGCTTAGTTTTTCACCTTTGGGCGGACTTGACCTGTTGACCAAGATGATTCAGGCCTATTTTGACCTAATTTGTTCAGTTTTTCACCTTTGGGCGGACTTGACCCACCTTTGGGTGGACTTGACCTATTGACCAAGTTGTTTCAGGCCTATTTTGACCTAATTTGTTCATTTTTTTAGCTTTGGGCTGACCTGACCCACCTTTAGGTGGACTTGACCTATTGACCAAGCTGTTTCAGGCCTGTTTTGACCTAATTTGCTAATTTTTTTACCTTTAGGCGGACCTGACCCACAAATAGGTGGACCTAACCTCTACTCAGCCAAATTTGACCAACTTTTCCTCCTTGGGCAGACCTAACCTGATAGACAACCATATATGCCCCACCATTTTCACACTATTAACTTGTTTTTCTTCGTTCAAGCGCCAATCTTCTTGATTTTTGTGCTCTTTTCAACAACATATACCACTTCATACTTTTGAGAAGTTTCCCAGGGCACCTTTTCCTTCCCCATCCGCCTTCTCAAGGGGGCATACCCTACCATTCTCTCTCAATCTTCTATCATAAATCTTCCCTCGCAAGACCGGGGCATCCCCTCTAGATAGCCCTCTAGACAACCATACTTTCCTCCTCGATAGCCATACCTTCCCTCCTCAACAATCCTGATCAATCATCTACTTGTTCTAAGTAATCTTTCATCTATTCCAAACTTTCATCTTCTCATTTTGAGAATCATTCATTTGTTGTGGGCAGTCATTTACTCATTCCGAGTAGTCGTTCATCCATTATGGTCAATCATTTACTCATTCCAAGTAAATGTTCATCAATTTAACACATCCTTTCATTATTTTGAACTCTCGTTTTATCATTTCGATCATCCGTTTGCTTGTTCCGAGTAAACGTTCATCCATTTAACACATCCTTTCATCATTTCGATCATCCATTTACTCATTCCAAGTAAACGTTCATCCATTTAACACATCCTTTCATCATTCCAAACTCTTGTTTTATCATTTCGATCATCCGTTTACTCATTCCGAGTAAACGTTCATCCATTTAACACATCCTTTCATCATTCCAAACTCTCGTTTTATCATTCCAATCATTTGTTTACTCGTTCTGAGTAAACGTTCATCCATTTAACACATCCTTTCATCATTCTGAACTCTCGTTTTATCATTCCGATCATCCGTTTACTCATTCTGAGTAAATGTTCATCCATTTAACACATCCTTTCATCATTCTAAACTCTCATTTTATCATTCTGATCAACCATTTACTCATTCTGAGTAAAAATTCATCCATTTAACACATCCTTTCATCATTCTGAACTCTCATTCTATCATTTTGATCATCCGTTTACTCATTTCTAGAAAACGTTCATCCATTTCGCACCTTCGTCTATCATTTCGAACTCTCGTTCTATCATTTTGATCATCTATTTACTCGTTCTGAACAAGGCCTATTGTTCCTGATAACATTTATAGTTGGCAAGTTTTCAATGATGATACTGACCTACTGAATTTTCTTCATTGTATAGATCAATATTAAGCACAGGAAATTGACTTTAATGCTTTTGTTGAAGAAGTAGATGGGAAGCAAACAGTCTTTGGAAAGGAAATATTGTAGCTCAAAACAAATAAGCTTCCTAATGGCTTAGTGGCATTAGAGAGGCTGTATGATGGAAATGATCGATCTCTCATGAAGCAAATACTAGTCAAAAGGGAAGATGTTGAAGAAGTCAACCTGGGGACTAAAAAAGCACCAAGGAAGGTGTACATAGGGAAAAAGATAAGCCCAACAATTAAAAGAATGTTGATAAAGTTGTTGAGAAAGTATAAACATGTGTTTGCTTGGTCTTATGAGGATTTGAAAGCATATAGGGAAGATTTGTTTCAGCATGAAATACCATTGAAGCCAGATGCTAAGCCATTCAGACAAAATCAAAGACCCATAAATCCAACATTGGAGCCTAAAATGCACGAAGAGTTGACAAAGCTTGGAGATGGAGGAATTATCAAACCAATTAGGCACTCAACGTGGGTTTCAAATTTGGTTACTGTGAGAAAGAAGAATGGTGATATCAGATTATATGTGGACTTTAGAAATCTGAATATGGCATCTCTCAAAGATAATTATCCTCTACCTAATATGGAGGCTATATTGCATAAGGTCACAGGGTGTGAACTATTGTCCATGATGGATGGATTTTTAGGGTATAACCAAGTTAAAGTCAAAGAATCTGAGCAATACAAGACAATGTTCACAACTCCTTGGGGAACATATGTATATGTAAGAATGTCGTTTGGTCTCACTAATGTTGGAGCAACTTTCCAAAGAGCTATGGATGTGGCATTTGTAGATTTGATCAATGTTATCATGGTAGGGTACCAGGATGACCTGACTGCTTATTCGAAGAAGGCTGATGATCATGTGCAACATCTTGTAAAGGTATTTATTAAAGCTCTTGAATATGGTATTAGTTTAAATCCAAAGAAGTGTCATTTTGTAGTTACAGAGGGCAAGCTCTTAGGACATATTGTTTCAAAAGAGGGAATTAGGATAGATCCTGAGAGGGTTGAAGCTATTGATAAAATTCTTGTTCCCAAAACTGTCAATGCTATACAGTCATTCTTTGGACAAATTAATTTTGTTAGAAGATTTGTCTCTAACTTTGCTGAAATCATTAAGCCCATATCTAAAATGTTGAAGAAAGGATGGAAAATGGACTGGACTGGAAAAGCTTTAGATGCTTTTATATCTATCAAAAGGGCCATCAAGGAAGCTCCTGTTCTTAAATCTCTAGATTTTACAAAACTTTTTCAGATATTTTCATTTGCTTCAATGCACACTATTGCTATTGTTATGTTATAGAATAATGATGATGGTCATGAGCAACCTGTGTATTTTTTTAGTAAATCATTACAGGGGTCTGAACTAAAATATGACAATGGAAAAATAGGCATTTGCATTGGTAAAGGCCACAAAGGCTTTCAGGCCATATCTGGTTGGAGCAAAGGTGATTTCCTATGTCCCCCATGCAGCTATAAAGGATATCTTGACACAATCTGAAGTAACAGGAAAGAGATGCAGATGGATTAACAAGATTCAAGAGTTTGATATGGAGATATAGATTACTAAGCTAGTGAGAGGTCAATTCTTGGCTAGGCTGATGGAAGAATCAAACATTGAAGCAAGTCAAGTATGTAATGTAGAAGAAGGAACTGTAGTTGCAAGCATTGAGCACACTCCTTGGTATACTGATTTCATGCATTATCTTAAATACATGAAGTGTCCAGAAGGATTGAGTGACAGCTAGAAGAGAACTTTGAAGTTGCAAGCATCAAAGTATGTTTTCATGGATGGAGATCTTTTTGGAAGAACAAAGATGGTATACTATTGTTATGTCTAGATGAGTCATAGGCCAAGCATGTTTTAAGTGAAATGCATGAAGGAGTTTGTGGAGGACATTATTTAGCAAAGACGATTGCACACAAAATTCTCAAGGCAGGTTATTATTGGCCAAAGGTTTTTAATGATTCTTTTTCACATGTAAGAAAGTGTGAAGCCTGCTAGAATTTCTCGAGAAAATTGAAGTATCAGGGTGCTTTGCCACTTTGACCCTTGTAGGCTGATACCCCTTTCCATCAATGGGGAATCGATTTCATTGGAGAGATATAGGAAAAGTCAAGTGGAGGACACAAGTGGATACTAGTTGCCACTGATTATTTTACTAAGTGGGTAGAGGCAATCCCAACTAAACAGGCCACTAGCAAAATAGTAACAAATTTCCTGATGGACAACATTATCACCAGATTTGGTGCACCAATGAAGTTGATCACAGATAATGGGATGTGTTTCAGGTTATATGAATTCAAAGGCTTCTGTGATAAGTATGGCATTAATATTTCTTATGTAGCTCCTTATCATCCACAAGCCAATGGACAAGTAGAGTCTAGCAATAAGAGTCGTTTGAAGATTATAAGGAGGATGTTGGGACAAAACAGGAAGGCTTGGGATTCAGAATTAAAACTGGCTATGTGGGCTGATAAGATCACTGTAAAAAAGGCAATTGGAAAATCCCCATTTGAATTGGTGTATGGAACACAAGCTAGGATACCTTTGCAGAATTTGTTACCAGTCTACAAGTTTGTCCTTCAGGAGGACTTGGATATTCTTGAACCTATGGAAGAAAGAATGGAGCAACTGGTCGAACTTGATGAAGTAAGGAGAGAGGCCCAAAGTCAAAACATGAAGTTACAGACACAGACCAACTATCTATTTGACAAGAAGGAAAAGAATAGAAAATTTGGAGAGAGTGATTTGGTACTGATGTGGAATGTAAGATGTCAGGAGAAAGGCAAGCATGGTAAATTTGAAGCCTTGTGGTTGGGACCTTTTGTTGTTGTTGGAAAGAGGGGTGAAGACTCATACTATCTATAGAATATGGCTGGTGAAGACCATGAATTGCCTGTTCATGGGCAATTCTTGAAGCTTTTCTTCTCTTGAGCAACATAGAGGATTAAGGGTTGCCAGTGCATGGACAACTCTTGCTTATCCTCTTTAAAATTATTTTCCATGCACAATAGTTTAGGATTTTTTCCATCTCCATTTCACTGTCATTTTCCATTCATCTCCATTTTGCATTCACTTCCATTGCCATTCCTTCCATTTTTATTCACTGGTTTGTCATTTTATGTCTGGTCTGCTCACAAAAAGATGTGGATCCTTGCAATGATCTTGCTATCATTCATCCCCAAACGGAGCCACTATTAGAACTATAAAAATATGATAAATTTTACATATCCTCCATCCCCCTGAGTCTCCATATGAGTTCTTCCTTAGGCATGTTTTCCTCATTTCATGACATTTTACTTATATTTTGGCTCATATTTATCCCATAAACTTATCATGTTATGCATTTTCCACGTTGTTGTCCATATCGGCATAGGTCTGCCAGGGTTTCCCCAACCCATGTTGCCTTTTTGTTGGCATATGTTTGCTACAGGTGTTTCGGCGAGACTTGATCATTGTTACAACGACTGGCAATCACTTATGGGTTTCTATCGGCATAACATTCACATGGTTCTGGTGACAGAGGAAAGGTCTTTCGAAAAAAGCTAGGAGTTATCGACATCATGTCTTAGCGAGTCTTTCTTGTCTTACTGACTTGTGCACAAAGGATTCACTTCAGCCTAACATGTTGCTTTCAGTGCAAAGTCATAGTGATTTCATTTTGTCACACCAACCGGCAACTAAGGGAACAACTCGATGAGAGATAAAGCTATCGATATAAGGTCTCGGTGAGTGACCTTCAGTCTTGCCAACATACATATGGAATTTCTATTAAAGGACCTTTCGGTGAGACGAATTAGACTTCGATATGAGTCCTGGTGAATGCGGAGGAGTCTCACCGAATGACATATGGGGTTTTGTTTTGGCCAAACATGGGGAGCTTCGGCGAAGGGTCTTGGCAAAGTGAGGAGTGTCTCACCGACGGAACATAAAGGTTCTTTCAAATGGCTTTTGATGTGAGATTTGTTTTCTCTTGGCAATCAAAAGGTTATCTTAGGGTGACTTTCGGTAAAACAATGAGCACTCTATATGTGGTCTCCCTGACTTTGATATGTCTCGCCGATGGAACAAGAGGGAGGATTTGTCAGCATGATAATTGGATTGTCACAGCGACATATGAGATAGATGGGAGCCTTCGATGAAACATTGTGTAATCTACATCTAGTCTCCCCAATTGTGTATTGTATTGGCAACTTGGAAATGATAAATGACTTTCGGCTTGACATAATTATTTTGATATATTGTTTCCCCGATATCACAGAGTTACAACAAAGGAACATAAGAATACTCCATGACTTCGGTGTAACGAACAACATGCTATAGCAATATACAGGTGGTAAGTGGGCATATCGGTAAGATATAAAATGGTCTAAACGACATCTCCCTGACTCTGATGTGTCACGGTGAAAGCAAATAACACCATGGAGCAATTGACGATATGGTTTCCTTTCGCATACCTACTTGGTTGTCTCACCGACTGATTCATTGTTGACTAATGAAAATTCAAACACTGAGGCCAACATGTAGATTGTTAAAGAACTGTTGCAGGCCGACATGATTAGAGCCCGAATTCGATGGTGGACTGACATAAGATTTCAATATGATGTGTTCTTCTAATGCTGGTGTATAAATATGTGATTGTGTTGTTGTAAAACATCATCAGTCATTAGTTATTCAATATAGTAGGAAAATTGTATGGATACAGAACAATAGATTTATCAAATCAGAGGCTATGATGCATGTTTTCAAAATGGAGGTATTTATGAATGTCAATTGATGTTGCTGCACATTTTTGGTATCAATTATCTGTTGAATTTAATAAAAGGATTGCTAAGTTGTCTTCAAGATGGATTCTTTCTGATTGTTTAAATTGATATAACAAGTTTATATTCAATTCATCAATGCACATTTGTTGTATCTGTATGGTTAATCGATTGGTTCTTTCAAGCAAATATTAAATCCTTTTAGTTGATCACAGTAATCAGAGAGGTTCATTTGGATTATTGAAGTAGAGCTTAGTAGTCGCAATCTTGTATGTTTATACAAGTTATAAATAGTATATATGCCAGATAATTTGAGTTCTACAGAGAAGTGTTGTCCATCTTGATTTCATTTGACTCTACATACCCAATAAGGCACTAGTCTCTGCACTTCATCATTTGGATTCATTCAGTTTCTTTACATCTATTAGTTAAGCATTCATTTTAGGATTTAAATCAGAATATTGTTACTGCTTTCAAGTTTGATTTCATTTGATCACCTCCAATTGCCATTGTGAACAAATTGTTGTAAGAGGATAATCAGAATTAAGCCTACATCATTCAGAGAGGTACATCCACCCAAGTTTAGCAGCACCTAAAGAGTAGAAGGTTGAATTCTTTTGACCTTGTGTATTACCCTGAAGCGTATCAAGAGATTGGCAGCCTCTTGAAGCATCTTGCCTGTGTTTTTAGAGCTAACACGGTGTGAGGTCATAGCGAATTTGCATTGTCACATCGACCGATGGCGGGAAGATACATATCAGTAAGAGTTAGACTCATCAAAGTGAGGTCTTGGCAAGTGACCTTCAGTCTCGCCGACATTACAAATGGAGTTTCTATCAAAAGGGCATCTCGGTGAGACTAATGTGACTTCGGAGTAAGTCCTAGCAAATTCAAGTGGGTCTCACCGATGGAATACATATGGACTCTATCAGTATAAGAATTGTGTTGTCTCGACGAATAGGTGTGAACTCGGGGCTTTCGGTAAAACAAGGGGTATTCTATATAAGGTCTCCCTAATAACAATAAGTCACGATGACCCACATAAGATAAAAGGATACATCGTCGAGAGAACCAATATGTCACAATGACAAGTTTGATCATGAATATTATCGGTAACACTTAGGGTGTTCTATGAGATGTCTCCCTGATATCGTGAGGTCATAGCGATAGTGAATGAAACAAAAGTGCATCTTGGTGAGAGGATTCTTGTGTCTCAGTGATTGAAAGGTGTATTGGGGAGCCCCTCTCGACAAAACAAAGACTAATCTATAAGATGTTTCCCCGACTCTAATGGGTCACAATGAAACACATAGGGATAAGAGGATACTTCATGACTTCGGCATAACAAACAGAATGTCACAGCGATATACAAGTGGTAGGAGAACTTTCAGTGAAACATAATGAAACCTTTAGGAGGTCTCCCCAATTTTGATAAGTCACGGAGAAAGCGAATAAGACAATGAGATGACTCATGATACAATTTCCTTCGGCATAACCATGAAATGTCTTGGCGACTATTTTGGTAAGGATTAATAAAATTCAAACACTGTGGCCGACATGAAATGAGACTGAATTTAGCAGTAGGTCGACATGGGAGCTCCAAGTGTTATGTTTTTCTGATTCTTGTGTATAAATATGCATTTTTGAGGTTGTAAAAGAGGAATCAACTATGAGTTATTCAATATACAATAGGAAAATTATATGGATATAGTACAATAGATTTATCAGATCAGAGACTATGATGCATGTTTTCAAAATGGAGGTATTTATGAAAGTCAATTGATGTTGCTACACATTTTTGGTGTCAATTATCTGTTGAATTTAATGAAAGTATTGCTAAGTTGTCTCCAAGATGGATTCTTTCTGATTGTTTAAATTGATATAACAAGTTTATACTCAATTCATCAGTGCACATTTGATGTATCTATGTGGTTAATTGATTGGTTCTTTCAAGCAAAGATTAAATCCTTTTAGTTGATCATAGTAACTAGAGAGATTCATTTGGATTGTTAAACTAGAGCTTAGTAATCACAGTCTTGCATGTTTATACAAGTTGTAAATAGAATGTATGCCAAATAATTTGAGTTTTCTCCAGAGAAGTGTTGCTCATCTTGATTTCATTTGACTCCGCATACCCAATAAGGTACTAGTCTCTGCACTTCATCATTTGGATTCATTCAGTTTCTTTACATTTGTTAATTGAGCATAATAGGATTTAGATTAGAGGATTGCTATTGTGCTTGGTTTCATTTGTTCGCTTCCATCTGCCATTGTGGACAAATCATTGCAAGAAGGATAATCATAAGTTAAGTCTACTTCATTCAAAAAGGTACACCTACCTAGGTTAGCAGCACCTGAAGAGTAGAAGGTTAAATTCTTTTGACCTTGTCTATTACCCTGAAACATATCAAAAGATTGGCAACCTCTTGAGGCATCCTGCCTGCATTTTTGAGAGCTAATAGATACAATGACAAAAGGACCTAGCCAATTAGGTTCAAATTTTCCCTTCTTTTCTTGATCTTGTTGATTGCAAGGATTCTCTTTTAGTACCAAGTCACCAACCTAAAATTTTCTTGGTCTTACCTTGTGATTATATCTCCTTGAAATTCTTTGTTGATAAGCTTTCAAATGATCAACAATATTTTGATGGCATTCATCTAACAATTCCAACTTCTATAGTCTAGACACTCAATAGTCTTCCTCTAAAATGATTCCTTTTAATGATACCCGGAGTGAAGGTAACTCAACCTCAATATGTAAGATGGATTTTTATCCATACATAGGGCATATGGTATGGCTTCTATAGGGGTGTGGATGCTATTATGGTATGCCCACAAGGAAGGGTTTAGTTGAACATGTCAGTCATGTCTAGCATCATTGAAAGTTTTCTTTAGGATTTTCAAAATGGTCTTATTTGAGGCTTCTTCTTGGCCATTCCCTTGAGGGTAATAGGGTGTGCAAAAGTGGTGTTGGATATGGAATTTTTCACAAATTTCTTGTACATCTTGGTTTTTGAAGGGTCTACCATTGTCAATGACAATGAAGCTAGGGATGCCATACTAACAGAAAATGTAGTTCAAGATGGAGGCAATTTGTTTACCAGTGATCATGGTTAATGGGATAGCTTCAATCCACTTTGTGAAATAATCAGCGGATTTTATTATGAATTTATGTCCATGGATGAATCTTACCCATAAGATCAAGTCCCCATTGACAAAAAGGCCAGGTTGATGTGAATGGTTGTAGCTCTTACGTTGATGCATGTATGAGATTTCCATAGACTTGACACTTCTTGCACTTCTTAACAAATTGACAAGATTATTTCTCCATGTTCGGCCAATAATATCCCAAGCATAGGAGTTTCTTAGCTAGAGTAAGACCACTTGAATGAGTGCCACAAATACCTTCATGAACTTCTCATAAGGAAATTTCAGATTTGTCACATTCAAGATATTGGAGGAGAGTACCATTGAGACCTCATCGATAAAGTGTATTAGCTATCAGGGTGTGTTGGGTTGCTTGACAGATAAAGTTGTAGTTTTGGTTCTAGGATAGATCGAATGGAAGGGTATTGTCTCTCGGATAGGTATAAATCTTCCCATAGATTGAAGAATCAGCATCAACGAGATGGCACACGACTTGGGATTGAGGATTGTCATAGGTAGGATTAAACAACTGTTCCACCATGAATTCCTAATGACTTTGTTTTTCTAGTATTTGTAAAAGAGAAGCAATGGTTTCCATGGAATCTATAGCTTTGCTGTCTACTCTTGGAATTTGTTCAAAATTGATCTCAACAAAGTATTTCTTGAATTCATCTATTGTTCTCTTGTATGGCATCAACTTGTCATCTTTTGTTTGAGAGTCATCATTAACCTAATTGATGACTAAATAATAATCTCCATAAACTTTTAATTCTATGATTTCCCATTCCACTGCTACCTTGATACCAATGATTAGTGCTTTGTATTCAACCATGTTGTTTGTGCAAGGAAACATCAACCTGTAATATTTTGGGATAGTGTGTCCTTGAGGAGTAACAAATAGGATTCCAACACCCGATCCATGTTGAGTGTAAGACCCATCAAAATATAATATCCAATGTTGTGTTGTCATTGTGAGGACATCTGCATCTAGAAATTCAATGTGCATAAGATGATCATCTTGCAATAGTGCTTTAGCTAACTGATCTGCTATTACTTGGCCCTTGATTTCTCTTTTATCCACATATTGAATGTCAAATTCACTCAATATCATCACCCACTTTGCTAATCTTCTTGTTAGAGTAGCTTTGCTCAGTAAATATTTTAATGGATCTATCTTGGCTATTAGTTTGATGGTATGTGACTGCCAAGCAAGCTTTTTCAATGAATGTATAGTTAAGTTCATAGCCATTCAATGTCCTGGTGATGTAGTAGACGACCCTTTCTTTTTCTGTAGAGTCTTCTTGTGCTAGCAAAGCTCCCAAAGATACCTCAGTAGTTGTTATGTAGAGTAGAAGTGGTTTTCCCTCTATTGGTGGTACCAAGATAGGTGGATTCATCAAATATTATTTCAATTGATTAAAGGAAGCTTCATATTTTTCATCCCATCTAAAAGAAACATTCTTGTGTAACAAATTAGTAAAAAGATGACTTTTTTCTGCCAATTGCATGATGAATCTTCTAATGGATTGGAATCTTCCTTGTAGAGATCTTAGTTGGCTAATGTTCTTAGGAGGTGGAATTTCCATGATTTCTTTAACTTTTGTTCGATCTACTTTGATACCTTTAGCTAAGACTATGTATCCTAAGAGTTTTGTTGATGCTACTCTAAATACATAGTTCTTTGAATTTAAATGCACATTGAACTTTTCCAAGCGGGTAAAGATTTTATCCAAGATTTCTAGATGTCCTTCCCTAGTGAATGATTTTTCTAGCAGGTCATCCACATAGTCCTCCATGAATGTGTGCATCATGTCATGAAAGATTGTTGTCATTGCATGTTGATAGGTGACTCTTGCATTCTTTAATCCAAAAGGCATGACATTCCAACAAAATGTACCCCATGGGCATGTGAAAGTTTTTTTGTCTTGATCCTAAGGTGCAATTTTGATCTAATTATAGCCTGAGAAACCATCCATGAGTGATAGCAAAGTGTGTCCTACTATTAAATCCACAATGATGCCTATATTAGGAAAAGGAAATTCATCCTTTCGACAAGCCTTGTTAAGATCCCTAAAATTTGTGCATATTTTGATGTTGTTGTCAAGTTTGGAGACTATTACAATGTTTGAAATCCATTATGCATAGTCAATTGATCAGATGAATCTTGCATAAAATAATTTTTTCAATTCTGCTTTCACTAGTAAGGTGATGTGTGGATGCATTTTTATCAATTTCTACTTTACTAGCTTCACTCTAGCTGCTATGGATAAATGATGCATTATTAGATATGGATCTATTCTTAGCATGTTAGCATAGGACCAAGAAAAATTGATTTGTCTTTCTTCAAAGAATTTGGTGAAGCTTTACTTTTCTTGCTATCATTGATGCCGCTAGGTGTATGGTCTTTGTTGTTTCTACAGTACCGATGTTTATGAATTGTGTAGGCTCAACCAATATTGAAGATATTTCTTGATAATGCTTAGGAAAAGTGTCAAATTTCTCATCCTTCAATGCCTCAGAGAGGTTTTCACTATTGGATACACTCTTTCTTCTTACTTTTCCATGATCTAATATGGCCATTGCATGGATTTTTCCATTAAATCATTTTTTTGTATTCTTTATTTTTTAGCGAAGTGATTTGACACTTCGCTGATTAGAAGCTTCATTATGAAATTCATTGGTGGAACATGTTTTTGGATTTTCAGAATAAAGAAAATTTGCAATGGCATCATCATCTGAAAAGATAGGGATATGAAGCAGCTCAGTTTGCTCCATGTCAATGAGTTCAGGACGTATCAAAGGTAAGGAATCATTGGATTGGTCAAGATCAAAAGCAGTGGGGGTCATGATGGAAATTTTTTTGAGGTGTTTGATAGCAATTTCAATGTCTATAATGTTACTCTCCTTTGAATGGTCTATCTTGGTCGATGTCTGATCATCCTCACTAGATTCATTGATATTTAGTGATCCAAATTCAAGTGGCCTACACCCTGAAATTTGTCCCTCCATACGTATGGGTGCATACCTCTTTATCGCATCAATTTCTTTATCTCGACAAGATTCTTCAAATAGTGAATCCCATTCATATTCATTTGAAACTATTTCAAAACTATCTTACAATTGGAGGATTCGTTCACAAATTTGCTGAGTGGCTTCTTTTCTCTCTTCTTTGTATCCTAATCATGTCTTATCTTTTGCATTGATTGTGATAGGCTGAATTGGATCCACAATACCCTTTTTTTGTTGCCAATAGGACCTTTTCCCTCATTTCCCATCTTTTCTAAGATTGTGAACCCTTTACCATATTTCTTTATCATTATGTTGGAAGTTGCTACTTGGGATGCTTCATCTTTGTAAAGCCAATATAGAATGTCTTTGTCCTCGTATTTATCAACTAGAGTACCTGCTTTTACAAATTTACCATCAAAGATTGTGATGGGTTGTGAAGATTTTTATCTGGATGTTGATGGTTTTCCATATGATTTTGGAGAAGGTAGCAGTTGTGAGAGACATAAGGAGTGCTCAAAAGAATACTCACCCATGCCTTTATCTTTCAACCGAATCTTTTTCTCAAATTGTTTTGACAAAGAATCTGGTTGACTTTCATTACTTGAGGAAATAGAATCACCGATTCCTTTATCCTTCAATTGAACCTTTTTCTCAAAATAATTTGACAAAGAACTGCGTTGGCTTTCATTACTTGAGGAAATAGAAGTGGGAGCTTCTATGTTCTGTGGTACAAAAACATCTTGGACTATCTTGAGAGTGTTGCAGTATTGGGGATTATTAGAATCTTTTGAAATTGTGCTCTCTTGTCCATTGTAAGGGAATTTAAAGCATTGATGGAATGTTGATGGCACTGCTTGCATTTCATGGTTCCAAGGTCAACCCAAGAGTATGTTGTATGTCAAATCTTTGTCTAAAACTTGGCATACTATATCCTTTTGAACTAGTCCCACTTGAATTGGCAATACAATCAGTCCTTGAGAGGATCTTTCTTCATCATCATAAGCTTTTATGGTGATCTTTCTTCTGGAATCTATTGCATTTTCTAAAAATCCCAATGCATGAATAATATTTAAGGTGCAGATATTTAGACCAGCTCCTCCATCTATTAAAACATGTTTGACCCGATGTTTATGGATTAAATCCTCAATATGGAGTGGAGCGTTGTGTGGATGAGTGAGGGATGCATCATCATTTTCTAAGAATGATAAACAATGGGGTGCATTCAAATGTCCCACCATGGCTTGGAATTGAAAAAATTCCAAATTAGTTGGTACTATGGTTTCCACCAAAGCTTTTTCCAAAATTTCCTTATGGGCATGTGAAATTTTAAGAAGTTCTAGTGTGGATATCTATTGTAGGAGCACCCATCTAATTTTATCTAAATTTGATCAAGTTTGACTGGGAATAGGTTTTCATAGGGTTTGAGGTCATGTGGTGAGTAAATAAGGTCTATAAAAGCCCATTAAGGTGTATTTAGGATTCCATTTGGTTAAATGATGCAATGTTGTCAATGGTGCTAAAAAATGCAAAATATGTAAATATGGGTTTTTGAAGGGTTTAAGGGTGTTAAGTTGTATGTTTTGATTAATTAGGTCTTGATTGATCATCTAATATTTTTTTGATACATTTTAGTGGTTTCTCAGAGGTATTGGGGGTTAAAAGTGCAAAATTGCCAAAATTGTCAAAATTGTCAAATGTTGCAAATGCAAAAAGTGCAATTTTCAGGGAAACCAACGGTCAGATGGAATATAGAAGTTAGTTGGTCCATTTGGAGGGAATTTTTTGAGTGTGAAATTTTTAAATATATTTCATCCATCATTGTACAATTTTTTGAAACAATTGTGAAGAAGATTCAATAAAGGAACCCCTATTTTTGCATCATTTTTTGAGTTTTTCTTTAAATTCAACAATACCATTTAATTGTACGACTCCATACCAATGCACATCACTATGAAATATTGTGAATTTTTTTGAGGGGTGTGTAACCTTCATTCTACATTTTATTTGAGGCCTCCATTTTGATTTAGGTGTGAGTTTCTTATAAACTTCTAAAACTGGTTGGTTTTACCCTGTTTAAGGGTTTTGAAGATCTAAATATGAAATAAGCCCATTCCACATACTATAACCATTGATTCTAAGTGGAATGGGAATAAATTGTTAAAATTAGGATGGTATGGTGTAGATTTTGGTTTTTATGAAAATTTTTGGGGGAGAAATTAGGATTATCCTGAAGAAAATGATGAATTAGGGTTGAAAATGATGGTTTTGAGAAAGTGTTTGAAGAAACGTGTTAAGTAGAGGTTGTATGAAGGTTTATTGAGTGTGGAAATACATAATATAAAATTTTTGAGGCATTTTCAAGTGTGTATGTGATTGGGAACCATTAAATCCAATAAACCCCACCCTTTTTATGAGTAAAGTGAGGGTTTCCTGGATCAGCGAGTAAATGAGAGTTGGTGTGTCTAAAACCTAGTGAAAAGGTATTTTTGTTTCCTTCTTTGAAGGTGTGAGAAGTTTTTCAAGGTTTGTTATAATTTTTAAGAGCACTTCCTTTGGAAAATAGACCTAATTAGTCCACTAGGTCAACGTTGTCTCAAGGATTTGAGTGATTTGTTCAAAAGGAATCTATGGTGGTTTTGATATATGTTTTAGTTGGCCTTGTTGGGTGTTTGAATGTTTCAAGGGCTTGATTTTTGGAAGAATCTCTAAGAAGAAAAGTTGAACAAACTAGGTTTGTAAACCTACTAGCCAAATGGAAATGTTAGTTTGGAAAATGGATTTGTAAGGGTTGTGAGATAAATTGTTGTTGGGACTAACTTGAATTGAGTTGTTATAGGTGAAATCCATATATCCTTGCATCAGTTGGTACCAGAGCACAAGGAATAGGTCTTTTGAAGATTGAAGGTTGTTTATTGAAGAGAAGAAAGTAGGAATTTGAACAATCAAAGTGTCAAGATGCCTCCAAAAAGAGATAATGTGGTAAGGAAGATGCAAGAGATGCAAGAGATGGAAGAGAAGATTGAGAGGGAGATGGGGAAGTTGCAAGAATTTCAAAAGAGATTTGCAGCAAGGTTGGAGAATGTTGAGATAGGACAAAAGAGAGGAATCATTGTGGGAGATGAAAGTGAGACAAAAGATGAAGAAGAGGAAGAATATGAAGATGATGAGGAGTTGGATCTTGAAGACCAAAAAATGGCCAATTTACCAAAGGCAGTGAAAGGTATAAGCATAAGGTAAAATTTGAATTACCCGTGTATGATGGTACTTTAGATGAAGAAGCATTGTTAGATTAGATTTCTTCTTTAGACAATTTCTTTGAATGTGAGGATGTATCTGATGAGGAAAAGGTGAAGATGGATAAGACTAAATTGAAGGGACATTCATTTTTTGATGGGATTATGAACAAGCAGAGAGGAGAAGAAGAGGTAAGTCAAAATTTTCTTCATGGGATGGGATGGTAGCTAAGTTAAAGGGTAATTTTTTTCCAAATTATTATGCTATCTAAATGTCAAAAAAACTTCAAGATTTAAAGCAAAGAGAAATGGATGTGAAAACCTATACTAATGAGTTTTAAAAATTGAGCATAAGGGTAGGATATATGGTAGATGATGTTGATAAAGTGGCCAAGTACCTTAGTGGATTGTGATTTAACATCCAAGATGAAATAAGTTTGCATAATCCTAAGACAATTGAAGAATTCTATCAGATGGAAATAATGGTAGAAGAAAAGGTTAAAAGGAGACAAGAGAAATCAAAAAGAGGAAGGGGCAGCACTTCAAGGGTCAGAGACACATTTTCTTATTTAATAAAATTCAATGAAAGCCAAGGTGATTCACACAAAGGACAAGAACCAGTTGCAGATTTTAGAGGTGGATTTAGGGGATCAAGAGTTAGATTTGGTGGAAGGAATCCTAATATTTTTGCAAGAAAGTGTTATAAGTGTGGTGAGTATGGTCATCCTTTTTAAAAATGTCCTAAAAATATTGGGTCAACATCAAGTGGTGGAGAAAGGAAGAATGAAAGGAGAGTTCAAATTGTCCAAGAAGATGAATGTGAGAGTTCAAATTCCAATACTCTACATGTTACACCTGAAATTGGAGAAAGTTTGATCGTGAGAAGAACTTTGTTTCAAGCATCCAAGGAGAAGGAGATGTCTCAAAGAAGGAAATTGTTCAAGACATCTTGTAAGTGTAAAGGTAAGGTGTGTCAAATTTTGATAGATTCAAGATCTACAGATAATAAAGTGTCTTGTGAAATGGTTGACAAGTTATAGTTAAAAAGGATCCTTCTTGAAAAGCCATATCAAGCTTCATGGGTGAGTGATGATCAATCTATTCTTGTTAAAGAGCAAGCAATAGTTGAATTTCAAATTGGTGAATGTAGGGATAAAGTTCTATGTGATATCTTACCAATGAGTTGTTGCCATTTACTCCTTGGAAGACCATGGCAATTTGATAGGAACTCAATCTATGACGGAAGAGCTAACACATAGAAAATTTTGAAGGATGGTGTCAATTTTATACTAACCCCATTGTAGGAGAGTGGAAAAGAGAAAAAAAAGGCAGCCAAAGTTATACTTTTAGTAAGAAAGAGGTTAAAAGGTTTGAAGGAGATAATCAAGAAGGAAAAAGGACATTTGCAACCACTTCTAGGCCAAGAAATGAGAATATAATAAATTTGCAGGCTACCACAGTCATGAGAAGCAATAAATAAGGTGAGAAAAAGGTGATTAAGACTGAGTTTGAGAAAGACAAGGGAGAACAGATAGAAAGTGAGTTGAAAATGAAGGAAGGGATAGAGGTTGGGATATTATTTTGTCCTATAGTTGTTAAGAAAGTTGTAGGGAAGCCAAGTAGTAATAATACAGTGGTGAAGAAGTCTATCAAGACAAAGGATAATGAGAAAATAAGTTTGAACACTAAGATGCATGGGAAAGAGGAGTTGAAGCAAGAACAAAAGAATAGTTTAAAAGTATATGGACACAAGAATGAGAAATATGTGCTTGAAAGAGTTGAAGCAAATAGTAGGACGGTCATAAGCAAAGGAAGAGTCAAGAGACATTTGGCAAGGCAGTCTAAGCAAAAGAAAGCAAAGTTTGGTGATGAATGGTTTGATTTTAGAGGTAATGTTGCAATACAACAATATATTATTTAGAGGAAGAGAAAAAGGGCAAGTGAAGAGCAAGGAGATGTAGAGGATCAGAAGAAGCAATCTATAGTTCATTTCCAAGAGACTTGGAAAGGTTTTAAAGGCGGTTGCATGGTGTAGGAACACCCATCTACTTTTATCTAAATTTGATAAAGTTTTATTGGGAATAGGTTTTCATATATTTTGAGGTCATGTGGTGAGTCAATAAGGTCTATAAAGGACCATTAGGGTGTGTCTAGGAGTCCATTTGGTTAAATGATGCAATGTTGTCAATGGTGCTAAAAAATGCAAAATATGTAAATATGGGTTTTTGAAGGGTTTAAGAGTGTTAAGTTGTAGGTTTTGATGAATAAGGTCTTTATTTATCATATAGTATTGTTTTGAGTCATTTTAGTGGTCTCTAGGAGGTATTGGGGGTTAAAAGTGCAAAATTGCCAAAATTGTCAAAAATGTCAATTGTTGCAAATGCAAAAAGTGCAATTTTAAGGGAAACCAACTGTCAGATGGAATATAGAAGTTAGATGGTAGGTTTGGAGGGAATTTTTTGAGTGGGAAATTTTTAAATATATGTCATCTATATTTGTACAAGTTGTTGAAACAATTATGAAGAAGATTCAATAAAAGAACCCCTATTTTTGCATCATTTTCTGAGTTTTTCTTTAAATTCAGCAATCCCAGTTAATTGTACGACTTTGTACCAATGCACATCACTCTAAAAGCTTGTGAATTTTTTTATGGGTGTGTAAAATTCATTCTATATTTTATTTGAGGCCTCCATATTAATTTAGGTGTGAGTTTCTTATAAACTTTTGAAACAGGTTGGTTTTACCTTGTTTAAGGGTTTTGAATATATAAATATGAAATAAGCCCATTCCACGTATTGTAACCACTATTTATAAGTTTAATGGGTATAATTTTTTAAAAATTGGATGGTAGGGTGTAGATTTTGGTATGTATGAAGATTTTTGGGGGAGAAATTAGGACTCTCCTGAAGAAAATGATGAATTAGGGTTGAAAATGATGGTTTTGAGAAAGTGTTTAAAGAAATGTGTTGAGTAGAGGTTGTATGAAAGTTTATTGAGTGTGGAAAGACATATTATAAAGTTTTTGAGGTAGTGTCAAGTGTGTATGTGATTGGGAACCAGTAAATCCAATAAACCCTACCCTTTTCATGAGTAAAATGAGGGTTTCCTAGATCAACGGATAAATGAGAGCTAGTGTGTCTAAAACTTGATGAAAAGGTCTTTTTGTTGCCTGTTTTGAAGGTTTGAGAAGTGTTTCATGGTTGGTTTTGAGTTTTAAGAGAACTTCCTTTGGAAAATAGACCTAATTAGTTTACTAGGTCAACATTGTCTCAAGGATTTGAGTGATTTGTTCAAAAGGAATCTATGGTGGTTTTGATATATGTTTTAGTTGGCCTTGTTGGGTGTCTAAATGTTTCAAGGGCTGAGTGTTGGAAGAATATCTGAGAAGAAAAGTTGAACAAACTAGGTCTGCAAACCTACTAGCTAAAGGGCATTGTTAGTTTGGAAAAGGGATTTGTAAGGGTTTGTGAGATAAATTGTTGTTGGGACTAACTTGAATTGAGTTGTTACAAGTGAAAGTCATCTATCCCTACATCAATATCTATGCTAGAATCATTTATAATTGATCCACTATATTATATCGATTTGAGGAGACAATAGGTGTTTTAGATGTACTTCCCTTTAATACAAATTTGGACTGCCCCCTTGTGGTCACATTTACTCGTAAGTTGTCTTATTTACCATTGATTTTGATGACATTGACTTGATTATCAACTGTAGCAATGTCTTGTTTATCCTTGATTTTGATGTCATTGATTTGATTATCAACTCCAAGAATTTCTTGTTTATCCTTGATGTTGATGTCATTAATTTGATTATCAGCTGCAAGAATGTCTTGTTTATCCTTGATGTTGATGTCATTAATTTGATTATCAGTTGCAGCAATGTCTTGTTTATCCTTGATGTTGATGTCATTGATTTGATTATCAGCTACAACAATGTCTTGTTTATCCTTGATGTTGATTTCATTGATTTGATTACCAATTGTAACATTGTCTTGTATATCCTTGATGTTGATGTCATTGATTTGATTATCAACTACAACAATGTCTTGTTTATCCTTGATGTTGATGTCATTTATTTGAATATCAACTACAACAATGTGAAGGATGGTATTATCATAGACATAATTCACATTCTTCCCTTTGTTTGTCACAGAGGATTCTCCTTTTTCATAGTTGGGTAAATTATTTTTAAATGCTCCATGATCAGCATTTGTTTGAGGTCCTTCTATCGATATTTCACATCTATCTATCAAGTCTTGCACCAAATTTCTTAATTGCATACAATCATTTGTTTTATGACCTGTGTTTCTATGAAAATAATAGTAATATGCATCGTTCCACCATGATGGTTTGACTCTTGGTTCAAAATCTCATGCCTTTGGTAATGTTATGAGTTTGTACCCAAGAAGCTATTTTAATGTTGATTCAAGTGACTGTCCCAAAGGTGTAAATTTTATGTGTTGTGGTGGTGGGTCTGGTTTAGATTCATTGTTGTTTTGATCATTCTTGGGTGCATCACCTGATAAATTGAAGACTAGTTTTACATTATGTGTATCAACTGCACCATCATTACTGGCATTCTTGTTTCTTTTCCATAATTTTGATTTTTCATTATTGTTATGATGGTTAGAAGAGTTAGCATATTTTGTTCCTTCATTATAGATTTTCAATACTCCTCTTTTAACCAAGGCTTCATCAATCTTAAGTTTTTTTTCAATCATATTTTCAAAGTTTGGTGGACACTACAATTAGAGTCTATAACTCATCTCACTATTGATATTGTCAATAAAGATTTCCTTTTTTTTTCTCAAGTATAGGACAAGCATATCTAGCAAATAATCATCTCCATCTGTATAAGAATGTAAGAAATGATTCACCATTTTTCTATTTTGTATTGCAGATATCTTTCATGGTTATTTCATGTTGAATGTTGTATGAATATTGCGTGATAAATTTATTTACCAGCTCTTCAAATGATCTAATACCTGGTGGGAGTCTTGAAAACCATTCCATGCATTGACCACCCAAACTTCTTGGAAATAATCTCATTAGATAGGTCTCTTCATGTGCAAATTTCAAACTCATAGTGTAAAATTCTCTTACATGATCTTGAGGATTAGTTTTTCCATTGTATTTGTCATATTTTGGAAGATCATAGCTTGGTGGAAAAGGTATCATGTTCAGATTTCTATCAAAGAGATAAGGTAAAACATCTTTTAGAAAATATCTCTTGGTTGTTCCCCTTTGCATGTCTTGGATTTGTTGTTGGAGATTTTGCATCTATTGAGTTATAGCATTCATTTAATCTGTGATTCCTGAATCAGCTTCTACTTTCTTGGGAGCTCCCTTCAATTCGTTGACATCAAAATCATTGGGTAGTTTTACACCTTGATTTTCCAACATCAAAAATTATTTCTCTCCATCCTTTTCTAGAATTTTTTCCATGAACTTGTGAAATTTAGGGTCTTGTTGAGCTTGTTCAATGTCCTCATTAGTTATCTCATCTGTTTCATGTTGGTGAAATCTATGAAAAGGATTTTCTTCTCCTTCTACCATGATGGTTTGGGTTTCTATTTCCTTTTCTTTGAATTTTTGTTTTTGAGCTCTTGTTAAAATGGGCATGCAAGTGAGAGGTTTGATATACTTTGATCTTTTTTGGGGGGGTACCAATGAAATACCTAAGTCAAATAGGATGATGGATCATATTGATGAGACTATGGTTAAATCGGATGTACAGTGTTTGTTTCATGATGAAGGATAGATCCTGATGATGAAACTTAGCTTACAATTAGAGATGAGATTTATGATTGGGAACTTTAAGTTGTTTGATCCAAGTTTAGTTAAAGGAATTATACTTGAAAAATCTTGTTTCTTCAAGTTTAAACCAATTATTTAATGAGGAATGAACTCTGCTCCTAAAAAGGATCCCTAAATGTGATTCCAGTGGTCAGACAGAAGGTCAATTTAGCTCTCTATTTGACTATCAAGTGAATATGCTAAAAGAGGGAGTATCTACACTGAAAGATGGGGTACATGCACCAGAAGAGAGCTTGGATGCACTAGATTGTCACTTCAATGCTCCAGAACAAAAATCTTATGCACTAAAAAATGAGGTAAATGCGCTAGAAAAAACCCTACATGCACTAAAAGATGAGGTGAATGCACCAAAACATAACCTATATGTGCTAAAAGATGAGGTCAATGCACTAGAATAGAATCTATATGCGCCAGACTATGAACTCAATGCACTAGAACAAGAAGTTTATGTGCTAAACTAGAAAATGTCACTGTTTTTGAAAGTTTGCCTAGTTTTCTTATTTTTGAATCAATGAATTGAGTGTTTTTGAGGGATGATCTTCTAAATAGTGATTTCAAACATAGAAGCAAGTAGTAAAATAGTTGTTTCATCCTATTATCTAAACATCAAGTGTATATTCTAGGATTTAGTCTGATCCCTTTGATTTCCACCAGTATTGAACAATAGCAAATAGATCAGTCAAACTTTTACAATGTCAAGAGTCATTAATAACATCACATCCCACATCTTAGAACTGCGTCAACTCACACAGCCCTATCACCCCCTAGAGGGTGCCCGTGTTTTTTCCTTTTCTGGGTCTTAACCAAAAGTCCATTCCTTCACTTTTGGCCAAAAATCCCTAGTAGTTATATGGTGAGTATCTTAGGGGCAGATTCTTCCATCCCCTTACATTGTGAATACTATAATGTTCAGAAACTAAATCAGCTGGCTACTACACTTAAAATTCTTAATAAGGGTTTCCATTTGGTGCGACAAATGATAAACTCCCTTAGGATACCTCCCAACCTTTAGAAAAAAGGCTTTGGGGATGGTTATCAATGCACTACCATTGAATGTGATTTTCATCACAATTCACATTTGATTATAGTGGGTTGGAATGCTTGGCTTTAGTTGTTCCCACTTAGGTCATTCCCTTAGGGTGATTACGTTTTCCCACAAAGACAAGCCTTCTAAAGGTGTTATTGCAATAAAATGAAAGAGTGAGTTTGGCATTCTGGTCACCTAGTAAATTTAATCAAAGGAAAATAACTCTAGCCCCCACAAACACCATTAGTAGTTGCATATGTCTTTGACAACTTATAAAGCACCTAAAAAAAAGAAGGATATAGATCAATCCCCAGAATTTTAAATTTCTGCAAATAAAGGTGTATGCGCTAAAACATAGAGCATATGCGCTAAACTATTCAGTATATGCACTATTAAAATGCTAAATGCTCTATTCTAGAAAGTAGAAAATGTAACCAAAATCCTGTATATGCATTGGTCTAGGTTGTAGATGTGCTAGAACAGAGCTTGGATGCGCTGAAAGTCACCAAAGAGGCTTTGGGTGCACTACATCGAGATTCACGAACGAACCTATTCACAAAAACTTGCCAGAAAATGTTAAAAATGGGGCTAGCCCCATAATGGGCGCCAATTTATGTGTATGTAAAATTTCGTAAGCAAAGTAAAACTTATACAACACACCAATGAAACATTATATCAAGGAATTCAAGTGATAATCAAATTGAAACAAACAATTCCCCAATGGTCTCTCTTTGTCCTCTATCTCCAAGGATTTTTTAAGTCATTTTTCTCTTAGATTATTTGTGCACGTGACTTTCCAAATGACAACCTGAACAATGAGAGATGCTAGAAATGCAAGAAATATTTCCTACACTACATGATCGCTAAACTAGTTGATTGATGATATGCAAAGATAATGATGTTGTTATGATGTTGCTATATGAAAATGATATGATGAACTACTGTAATTAAGATGTTGCTAATGAAAATGCCATGATTAAACTACTTAATGCTAAAATGCTAATACTAGAATGCTCAATGCTAAGATGATAATGCTTTAATGAAAATTCCGCAAAGTGTAATTATGCTCAGCTCTCTCTTTTTGCTATAAATGAGAGTCTATTTATAGATTTTCCAAGGCATGAGTCTAGGTGGCAAAAATCAATGGTCTAGATATGATCTGGAGAATGGACGGTTGAAGACAAAGAGGTTAGAGAAAAAAGGGGAGTGTGTTCCCTTCATAAGAACAAACTACCAAGTGTGACAAGGAATAAAATGGAGATGAAGGCCAAGTGTCCCAAATTTGTTAGAATTTGTTGAGGATAAATGCCAAATTAAATATTAGAAATATTTAATTTCTTGAGACACATGATGAGGTGGAAGGTGGGAAGAAGTTAGTAGAAATGTGCTTAAATTTGAATTTAGAATTCAAATTTAATTAGAGTAAATTAAATAAATAAATAAATCTAATTAAATTTTTTCATTTAATTAAGACATGAAGAAAATGATTTAAGATAGAAAGAATTAGAGAAAGTGAACTATATAAGTAAATTTTTCAATTTATTTATAAGTAGAATAATTAAAGATCATTAATCAAATAACTTGTATTTAATTAATCGTCTAAACCAAATTTGAGTGTATACAAAGATTTATTGCAGGTGAAAGTGAAATGGGATGGGTGGTTTTGGACTTTTTGGAACATTTCAATGTTTTTGGTATTTTGCAATGTTGTGAGGTTGTTTTTTTATCTTTTTGGGTATATGTGAATGTTTAGGTGTTCAGGTATTTTGAGGCTTTTTAAGATTTTTCAAGTTTTCAAATGTTTTTTGTGTTTTTATAAGTTTTGACCAAGACCTAAGAGGGATTGACCTATGGCCTAGGGGCCTCATAAAAGATTAGCCTTGCCTACATTATACACACAGAGACCACGTAGTTCAACTAACTTTGACTTGTAAGGGTTTATTGATGAGATATGGACACTTCATGGATTATTAGTTTATTATGATGGACTCCTAAAGATTGGCCTAATGCCTCAATGGCACATCAATGATGGTCTTGCCTATGTTTAAGCTCAGAGACAATGTAGTTCGACAAGGTATTGTTTTTTTTAATGTTTTAGACCTATTTAGGGATTTTGATTTGTTTTAGATGTTTTGGATTTTCACTTTACAACTTTTTGATTTTTTTGGATTTTGATGAGGTTTTCAAATGTTTTGGGATTTTCTAAGAGATGATTTGAATTTTTTGGATTGTTTGATCAATGTTGATGAGTGTATGGATATGTGACGATTTCAATTATCTATTTTGGGATTTTATTGAAAACCAAGCTAGGATTGATTGATCTAATAGATATATTACCAATAGTGATAACATTGTTGAGGATGCACAACAATGTAAGGATAGTGTTGAACAACACAAGCATTGGGAAATGATATATCCCGAGATAATGATGGCCTAATTGGATAAGATAGATCAAGATTTCAAAGCTAGGCTTGGAACAAAATCTATTGGAATGACTTGATGTGACGTTGAAGTGCAAGGTAGATGCAACTAATATTGATTTTTTGGATTTATTCACTATAAACTAGATCCAAAATGTGACTATAATCATAACACAAACTAAATACACTAGATCTAATAGATTCTAAGCAATACTGAACCAGTTAAGCTAATATAATCCCAATGAAAATCTTGAAAATATAGAATGAAGAATCCATTTAAATAAAATCTATTAAGAAATACATAAAGAAACCTATTATAATACCTCAAACCTCATCCCATTGGGGGATTGGTGTTGCATTGATATGGAATATCAGCCCTTTCCCAATCCCTTTGATGAAACAAGCATCTAAATAAACTCCATTGATGAAAAATAAGCTACTATTGATGAAAACTAAGCTAAAGATGGATAAAAACCTAAAATGGATCTGAGATTAAAGAACATGAATATTCAAATGTGCAACATAAATTTTCTAAAATGGAAGTGGATCCTTTTCTCATAGAAATGAGGTGTATTTATAGGTGAAAATGGTGAATCAACGGCTAGGATTGATTTGATCAATAAAGGGATGAGAAGCCATGAGAGGTGAAGGCATGGATCAAGGATTCTCATCAATGGATGAGAATGCAAGTTGACATGGATCAAGGAGTTAATCAATGGATATCATTGATTCAAAGAAGCACACTTCCTAAGAATTAGGAAGTTGTTACAAAAGAATATTCCATTTTTTAGTTCAAATGGAGGAACATTCCAGGAGAATATTCCCTTGCAAGTGGGATGGTGAGGGAAATAACAATTAGATAATTAAAACAAATTTTTAATTGTGAAAGTTGAGTGAAATTAGGATGCTCATTAAATAATTTATTTATTTAATGAAAGGAGGTCAAATGACATTTAATTCAATAATTAAGATTAGTTAATTAAACAAGAGGACACAAGCAATTTAATCAAATAATTCACAATTAGTGTGAAAAGGGGTGGATTAGCCAAATAATAATGATCATCTGATTAATAGGAGAAATTGATGCATTTAATTAAACAACTAGGATCATTCAACTAAATAGTTGAAAAGGAGGTGAATTGAGGACAAAACGGTGTTAGTAATTAGATTCAAGTGTGCAATATTAGTCATGACAATTTTAAGTGTCTAAATTTTGCCCCTCTTTGAAGTGAGGTACCTGTTACATTGGTTCAAAGACTGACACATTTTAGATTAATGTTGCGGCTCAAATCAAAATTTTAAAAATTCTTGATTTTTTGGATGCCCCACTATTGCCCTAGAAAAAATTATGCTGGTACCCTACCCCTTGAAAGATCGAGAAAAATTTTAATTTTCAATTCGAGATTGCGATAAAGATTTAGGATCAATTCAGCTTAGAGAGGATGTAAAGATACTTCTTTAGAAAGATCGAATATTTGATGTAGACAAATTTTATGATGTATAGACAATCATTGGCCATGGGTAACCTCATGTATATTTTTATATATATTGCACAGATTTGATACTTGGATAGATATGTTAGTAGAGATAGAAGAATGAAAAGGATGGATAGATGAATGAGATGGACTAACCATTGATTTTGAGATTGATTCAAAAGTCCAACAAGTCTATGATTCTCCAAGACTTTATTAGATATGGTGACATCATTGATGATTTTTTTGTTTCATGCATTGGGATACTTTATCATTTCATTCCCTATTTTTGATATAACACATAGACACAATGCATCAAGGTATTGATAACTAGGATGGCTTTGTATCTAGTGCAATGGAATTTGACTCTGTAAACAAATAGGATAATCTTTGCTCACACATTGACATATAGAAACCTCATTGGAATGTAGTTTAGAAGTTTAAAACATTTTAGACCAAAGCATATGCAATAGTCAACAATCTATTCAAAATTATCTCCCTACACACAAGTAAGTATTCACCAATATCATTTTACAAGAAAATCCCACAATCATAGAAAACAAAAGACAATTATCAATGCCTCATTCCTTTCTCTCTAAATATTTTTGATAGACATCATCAAGAGGTCCTTGGAATGGGTAAAGAAGATAAATCATAAGAAAAGATCAAGATGAACAAACAGTCAATGTTATTCATATCTATTGCCAAAAGGTTTGTGTTTTTTTTGGATAAGTATCCAAAGTGATCACCAAAGGTGATTCCCATTATAGGAAGGATGCATCCTAAGACATGTTAGTGGATGGTGGTAGGTTGATAGGTTGTTTGAAAGGCTATTGATATAAGGTTCAATTGACATGTTTGATAATGATCACGAGTTTGACTTTTTACACTTAGGTTTTGCTTTCTAGTTACTGTTGTACCTATTTTTTCTTTTTACCAAAGGTTGAAAATGATTATTTACTACAAATGGAAGATTATTGTGGCCAAAAGTGAGATGGGATGGGTGGTTTTGGAATTTTTGGAATATTTCAATGTTTTTGATGTTTTCGTAAATTCTTTGAGGTTGTTTTTTATCTTTTTGGGGTGTATGTGAATGTTTAGGGTTTCAGGTATTTGAGGCTTTTTAGGATTTTTCAAGTTTTCAAATGTTTTTTGTATTTTTCTAAGTTTTGACCAAGGCCTAAGAGGGACTGACCTATGGCCTCGGGGGCTCATAAAATATTATCCTTTCCTATGTTATACATGCAGAGACCATGTAGTTTGACTAACTTTAACCAAAAATTGTTTATTGATGAAATATGAACACTTGATGGAATTTTAGTTTATTATGATGGACTCCTAAGGACTGAACTAATGTGTCTCAGGGGGACATCGATGATGGCCTTACCTATGTTCAAGATCAAAGACAACATAGTTCAATTAGTTTTTTTTTTACATTTTTGATGTTATAGACATGTTTAGGGATTTTGATGTGATTTGAATATTTTTTATTTTTAGGATTTTCTCGCACGATGTTGATGAGTGTATTGATATGTGATCATTTCAATGATCTGTTTTGGGATTTTGTTAAAAACCAAGCTAGGATTGATTAATCTAATTGATAGATTAATGATAGTGATAACATTGTTGAGGATGCACAATAATGTAAGGATAGTGTTGAACGACACAAAGATTGGGAAATGATATATCTCAAGATGATGATGGATTGATTGGATAAGATAGATCAAGATAGGATTGGAAAAAAATATTTTGGAATGATTTGATGTGACATTGAAGTGCAAGGTAGATGCAACTGATGTTGATTATTTGGATTGTTGTTTGATAAAAGATAAATCTTGATAAGGATCATCTTCTCATCAAAATGTGTCACGGGCTAGTGATTTATATTTTTGCTTACAAATGATTTGGACAATTTGATTTTTCATTTTGAAAATGTTTAGATGATCACCACATAAGTTATAAGATATAGCTCAATATTTATTTTTGAAGCAAGATGGAAGTATCTACCCAAGTAGTGTCTAGTAATGTATGGAATGATATGGGTTGATGCATGGATAAATGAATGGATTGATGGATGGGTATGTAAAGGATGCCAAGGATTATCTTGTGATAAGATAACATGTTGGATAGAGTATGCCTCTTTGGACAATGCCTCATGGATTAGATAATGTTGGTTAGGGTAGGATCAATGATATTGACCCATCTCAAGATGTTTACCATAAGCAAGTATGAAGTACATACCAAACCTTTTCTAGGATTAAGATAAGTTAGATTGGATGAAAATAGATTGGATAATGAAGTACATACCAAACCTTTTCCAAAATGAAAGCCATATTAGACATGCCACCACCTACCAACATTAGTTAGCTATGCACACATCAAGGAAGGATTTTGTCCATCAAACAGTTCACAACACAACTAGTAGACAAATGTCATCCATTTAAGCATTTGCTTTAGAAGGGATTACAATTCATGTAGATAGATAAGTGCCAAGAATCCTTTCAACAAACTAAGGATTACCTGTTAACACCCCCAGTCATGATGTCGCCTGTTGATGGAAGACATCTTATACTTTACATATCAACAAATCCATTTTCATTGGGGGAATTACTTGCACAAAATGATGATGAAGGAAAAGAATAGGAAATTTACTACATCATTCATACACTTATAACCTACAAACTCAATTACAATCCTATCGAGCATGCTTGTCTTGAGGTAGATTTTGCTACTCAATGACTTAGGCACTACATGCTGAGCCATCAGACAAAACTTGTGGCTAAAATTGACCCATTGAAATCTCCTTAGCAAGGAATATTTAATAGGTTGGTTAGCTAAATGGGTCATGATATTAAGTGAGTATGACATCCATTATGTTGAATGCAAAGCCACAAAAGGATAAGTCATCACTAACCAACTTACAGATGCACCTAGAAAAGCATATCACCCACTGGTGTCTGAATTTCCTGATGAGTCAATATTCACACTAGATACTCCTACCACATGGAAGTTATACTTTGATGTGTCTCATACAAACCATGGTTTAGGTGCAAGCATATTGTTCATCACCCCTCAAGATGACACCATACCCAAATCACTCAAGATTGCTTTCCCATGCACAAATAACATAGCAGAATATGAGGCCCTACTCACAAGACTATGCATGGCCATCAAATGTAAAATTAGAAGTCTTCATGTATATGGTGATTCACAATTGGTAATCTAACAAGTTAATGATGATGATGACACAAAGGACAAAATTTTCACTCCTTATAAGAGGATGGTTAATAGTTTTAGGAAATACTTTGATAACATAATCTATTTTCAGCTCCCTCACATACAAAACAAGGCACCAAATGCAATGGCAACAATTGATTCTCTCTTGGAAATTCCTAATAATGTACCATAATATGAGTTTTTGGTAGAACAACTAATTGTCCCTGTCTTTGATTTTCTTGAGTCTAAGATGGTATGTGAACTTTTTGGTCCTAACTCCCCTTGTTACCAAGATGTTTATAACTATTTCATGATCAAATCATTCCCCATAACCTTTCCACCAACTAAAAAAAGACCTTCATTTGTAAAGCCTCTAGATATGCCATCATTGGTGACACCCTTTTATCGTCGCAGCCTAAAAAATACCCTCTTGCAATATCTCGATACCGATGAATCATAAATGATCTTACCATAAGTGCATGAAGGTATATTTGGAGCTCACTCTAGTGGTCCGACTCTAGCTAAAAATATCATGTGTGTAGGATATTATTGGCCCACCATGGAACATGATTCATACCATTTTGTCAAAAAATGTCGACAATGTCAAATTGATAAACACACCAGCTTAGGAGCTACATCCAATTACATCACCATGTCTCTTTTCCCAATGGGGACTTGACCTCATAGGTAAAATCCATCCCACTTTTTTTTTTAAAGGTGCAATGCACCCATATTATTAGGGGTAAACAATTTTGACCAGAGCTATGAACCAGGTACAAGAAACTACCAAACTCATGAGTGCAATGGCCCAACAAAGGAACAAGACCTACAAGCTCTTTGGCCTAGCGATGGTTTGAACCCCGGTGGCTATCACTAAAACCAAGCGACTTGACCACTGAACCACACCTTTATCAGAAAAATCCATCCTACTTCATCCAATGGCCATAAATTCATTATCACTGCAACTAAATACTTTACCAAATGGATTCATGCTATTCCCATGACATGTATTACTTGCAAAAAAATCTCAAAATTCATTCTTAATTACATCATTTTCTAGTATGGTGTCCCACCATCCATCATTACTAATATCGGTCATCTATTTAAGAACTAAAATTTCCATCAACTCTATGATAAATTCCATATCCAACAACACTTCACTACTTCATACTACCCACAAAGGTAATAGCCAAGTTGAGGCATCTAATAAAATCATTATGAAAATCCTTAAAAATACAAACAATGACAATGGTCATGACAGGAACCTTCAACTTAATCCTACCTTATGGGCAGACCACACCAGTATCTGCACCCCTACAGGAGCCACCCCCTATTCACTAGTCTTTGGTTCTAAAGCCATATTTTCTATTGAGGTCGAGTTGCCTTCCCTATGGGTATCCATGCAAGGTCTCATTGATGATGATGAATACCATGTATCCAGACTACATGAGCTCAAACTATTAGATGGACGGAGACAAAATATATTGGTTCATTTACAAGCTTATCAAAACCATCTTTGTTGTAGTTATGACAAGGTTTTGACTCGACACTTGAACATTGGTGACCTAGTTTTAATGGAAAATCCCAAGAATCAAGTAGATCGAGAGAAACCAAGGAAGTTTGAACCAAATTAGTTGGGTCCCTACATCCTCACTACAGTCTATGGATCAGGATCTTATCATCTTTCAACTCTTGAAAGTGAACCATTTTCAAATCCCATCGATAGCTTGCACTTGTGCAAATTTTACATAGCTTCAAAGAGCCATGTCAAAAACTTGAAAAGTACCAAAACAAAAACAAAACAAAAAAAAAATTCATCACCCTGATGAAAATATGACAAACAGGCATATTGGTGACACCAAAAAAACCAAAAAAGTCAAGTAAATAGTAAAGAGAAATAACTCTTCCAATATTGGTGGTGCTTTGGATAAGAATCATTTTGAAAACCTGGCAAACAGGCACCATGTGCAGTTCATCTTCCCTTCATCATCTACCATCATTCTATCTAGATTTTTTTCCACTTCCACTCATAATAAATTCATACTTCACCTTTTTCTTATCATCCATATCAACACTTCATTTTCCTTCCCATATCTTGGAATGATTAACATTTCATGTCTTTTTCCTTCCATGTCCACTCGCAATAAAAATTATCCCATTCCACTCCTCATAAATTGGTCATATACCCAACTTGGGAAAATTCCTTGATATACGTCTTCATTGGATCATACACTTGCTATTAGAGGTCACTATCCCAAAAAAGACAAAAAAATCAAATATTCCCAAAAAGACAAAAAAAATCAAAACATGTCAAAAAACTAGAAACATCCATTTATAATATTCAAAAATCTCAAAAACAAAGTCAATGTTGATTCATGTCAGTCAAAGTCTAATCGAACTATGATGCATCTATGTGTATAACGTAAGCAAGGCCATCAGTCGATGAGCCCCCGAGGCACTAGGTCAGTCCTTTAGGGCTTGTTGAATAAATTCAATCCTAAGTCATTCTATAGTCAATAAACACAAATTCAAGTCATGTTCAACTATGAGGTCTTTGTGCATTGTTATGTAGGCAAGGCTATTAGTCGATGAGCCCTTGAGGCCTTAGGTCAGTCCTTTAGGGTTTGTCGATTTGGTCACAATAAATTAGGCATTAGCATCAAACACTAACAGTCATCAAATGGTCATAAAAAAGGTCATGTATCAACAGACAAACTATCCAATTATTCTTCAAGTCAAATTAGTCAATTTCCTAATCAGTCGAATATCAAATCAACATCAAAACACTAAATCAGTCAATCACTTCATTTTTCTTTTATAGGATGTGTCCTTCCTGATATCAAACATTGTCATTCATTAATCTGTCATTTTCCCTATACAGGTGGCTACATGATCAAAACTAAAATTGACATCTTTTATGACATGTTTCATCTCCTAAAACCAAGTTTAATCAAACAATCAACCCAGTGTCAATCACTTATTCAATTAAACATCAATAAACACATGATGGTAAACACTTTGAATGGATGTTGACTTTGATTTATAACTTGTGTTATCTTTTTTATTTATCTTTTGTGTCATGTTACTAGCTACCTCAAGGATGTCCCATGAAGGATTTAGAGGAGCGTTGATGTCTCATGACTCATCTTTCCTTTGATTGTTGTTTGTGGATTTTCTTGGTAAAAAGATTGGGGCAACTTTTTCCCTTAGTATGAGTTAGTACATTCCTTGTCTATTGACTGTTTGTCTTTGGCAAGTGGATAACTTTGCACACCTTGGTCTATGTCATATCATGGTGTTTATTTTCCATTTTTAATATTTTTAATTCCCAATGATAATTGAATGCAAATCCTAGCATCTATCAAGCAAAATATCAATCTTTCTTTGTCTTCACTAACTCCATGCTAACATTTTCATCTCGCTAACATTTCTCTTCATCAATCCTTGCATCCATCCACTGTCAAACTTGCTTATCGGAATAAGTTTTCAAATTTTTCAAAAATTGTAAAAATTTTCTGAGGGGACATAGGTCCATCCTATTTACACTGGGGCATATTTTGAACTTAATTTCTTTGACACAACATGATAAATTGCATTGTATCAAAGAGAGGAAAAATATAGCGACTAAAAATTTTCCTAGGGCTACGAACACTATTTTTCTTCGTCAATCCCCCTTTCATGCTTGATAATTAAATAATTTCTATTATTTAATTATTGTTTAATTTCATATTTTTGTTATTAATTAAATAATTTTAATTTTAATTATTTAATTAATTCATTCATTTCCTTTTATTTCTTCTTTTGGTTAATTAAATAAATCTTATTTATTTTATTATGTCACTGTAGTGTAGAAAAATGTATCCATCTACATTTTCACACTTAATTTGGGAATGATTGACATTAAAATGAACCTAATGTTGCCTTGATCTAGTGTTATAATGTGTTTTACACATTCACATTGGGTTTAGGGCCCTTTTAAGCTAAATTGACCTAATTTTTCCTTAATTTAGTGTTGTAAGGTGCTTTTATTTACACATTCACATTAATTTTGGGACCTCTTGCATTAATGACCTTCATATAATAATTAATAAGCCCCTAAGACCCTTTATTATGCATCCCAAGGCTTATTTCAACTGAGATCGCAATATAATCAACAAATACACTTAATTTGCTAACTCCCTAAAATTTCCTTAAGCTAAAAAGGCCTGGTGAGACCCATACACAACCTTGGGCATATGAGTCCCACCCAAATGGGACCTATATGCCACAAGTGGTGTATGAGTCCCATTTGGACCCTTTTTTAGGGTTTTGAGCAGGAAATCAGGGTCTTAGATTCAAATTTCATGAATGTTGACATTTGGGATCTAATAAACGATAAGTTAGATGGAATGCCTATATAAATAAGGTTTTAAATCATTATTTCACCTAAGAATTCATAATATCAACTTAAGAAATCAAGAGTTAAGCCTCATGATACTTAACAAGAGCTTCATGGGGTATTCAAGTGCATTTTTAAGGCATTCAAGGGAAGATTTCTTCATCATTTGTTGTAGAAATTCAAAATCCATTAGCATGTCAAAGACCTAATGCATCAAGTATGTTTTTAAGCTAGTGTTGTGATGTAGCATTCAAGATCTAAGAGTAAGCATTATTCTACATCTAATTCAATATCAAGATCTACATTTTACATGGCCACTTCATGTTAGATTTTTTATTTACATCTCATGACATCATTCAAAGTATCATTGTTCATTTGAAGAAAATTTGGATTTGAAGCCCTCAAAAGTACCAAAACAACAAAGTTGTAGAATTTTTCAAAGTTTTCAAGACTCACAAAAACTTCGATCTAGGGCAAGATATCCAACCTATTTGCATGAAATTAGTGGGAAACTGCTTATTTGAACCATCTTCAGAGGTTCACAAATTTTTTATTCAGAATTCTACTCCTGGGATAATTCGCAACAAAACAGACTGATACACCACTTGTGGCGTATGAGCCCTAGTATACCTATTTTTCAAAAAAATTTGTAGATCTATCCTGATTTAGTAGTTCCAAATTTTGGTTTCAGCCTAAAACCCTAAACTAGGACTAAATCGCCCCTACTGGTGTATGAGTCCTAGTGTGCTTCAAAATTTGGCATTTTTAGGATTTTGTATCTTCATTCAAGCTCATTAAATTTTCCTTGTGTACCTTTGTATTTTCTCAATTTATTGTTCTAATTTGGATTCATTTCTAGGTCATTTGTTTAAGTCTTGCATCTCATTTACATTTCTTGTCTTTCCAAGCCCTAGCTTGGTAGTGAACCCCCTTTATACCTTTAATCACACCCTAGGACAACCTTTAGTAGATCTCTTTACCTTATTCCATCCTTGGATTGAGATCTCTAGGGTTTCCTTAAGTGAAGGTAAGTCAAATAGGTCCTAAAACCTAGTTCTATCTCCCAAAAGTTAGAGTGCACCCTATTTCCTAGGTTTCAATCACTAATGTCCTTTTCTTCCATAATTAAATAATTTTTTATTTATTTAATTATTATTATCTTTTCCGCTATAATTAAATAATTATTTCAATTATTTAATTATTCATTAGCCTTTTCTTTCATAAATTAAATAAATTTTATTTATTTAATTGTCTACTAATTTATCCTTTTCTTCCTATTTTTGAATTAAAACATTATTTAATTGAAAATTCAACTGTCACGTGTCCTCTATAATTAAATAATGTTTTCATTATTTAATTATTCACTTCCCTTCTAAATTAAATAATTTTATAATTATTTAAGTTCCTCCAATAACCTCTTTTCTTATGCCAACCTCATTATCTATGCCAATCTTATCTCTTCATGTCTCATTCAATTTCCACTCTTGATTGAATTATTTAATAATTTAATCTCATCCATTCATTCTTATCTTTTCCCTAATTTAGCCCTAACCCTATTTCATACTACACCTTTCATTCTTGGCAATTGATTGTCATGTCTTATTGGCTTTTAATCCTAGCCCTTCATTCACATTTCACTTTCTATAAAAAGAACCTATCATTGTCATTTCAATAAAAACCTAGTTGATGCACAAGTACATGTTGATAAGGAGATAAGAAACTCTTCAATATTTTTCTATCATTGTCATTAGACTATTGTTGCATACTCAAATCTAAGGGCAATCAAGTACATCAAGCAAAATGGTCAAATGAAAATGGAGGTAAATCAACCATGGCATGGGTAATATTGCTTTATGTTTTATGTTTCTATGTTGGATTGTGCTTAATTGTTGGTTTAGGACTTTAGGGTTTTAGTTTTGATGTTTTATTACCTTAACCTCTAATTTACCCTAGTCTATAGGATTTATCATCATAACAATCTTCTATCTTCTTATTTCTAATTTGGCAGTGAGCCCTTCTTTCTTTTGGGTAGTGAGCCTATTGTATTTAGTGCTGCAATTACTTTATATTGTGAGCTAATCCTCACTATGCGTTTTCCCTTCATGGTTTTTCCTAGTAAATCGAGTGTTCCGTTGTGTATGGTGTTGATGTGTTTTTGTTTATGTTATTTACTTTCATGCTAAATTAGTTTAATAGTTTAAGAACTAATAAGGATCTAAATAATAATGATGCTTTTGATGTTTTAATGTACAATTTATTCACCCCCTCCTCTCATTTGTCTTGTGCATTCAACAAATGTAACATGAAGACTAAAATGAATATATGTAGTCTAAATTTGGTTGTGTGTCACTCTTCAACCACATGTATGCTTTTTACAATGCTTGTTTTTATTTTCCTTTCATTGATTTATAATTGATTATCAAATGACTTAAAGCCATGGCATGAATTTCTCAATCTATTTGGTAAAGAGATAGTATCAAACCTATGCTTGGATGTCCTACAAAACATGATAAGAAATGATCACGATATGTTCCATCATTAACCTCTTTACCTTTCCATTTCAATGTTCTCATTCATTGGTTGGGTTTTAGGTTACATTCTCGTCAAAGTATTCCAATATAGGCATCCCCAAATTTGTGTTCCCCTTGTCATTGGTTGCTCACTTTCACTCTACTTCATTTTAGAAGTAGCCCTCCTTAGAGTTTGTTTGCATATTCTTTTTTATTATGTTTTTTCATTTCATAAAATTTTACAATATTCTTTGTTAGAGTAATAAGTTAATCACCTAATTAATTAAATAATTATGCCCCCTTTACTTTATTTACTTAAGCTAAACTTAAGAAAAAAATCATTATTAAATTGTCTTATGTTGTCTCATTACATAGGATTACGACACTTGTCACAAGTTAATTTAATTCTCTTCTAGGGTTTAAGATCTAGATTTTCTATCTCCTTTTCATAAGGATTGATCTCTCATTGTAATTATTCATTCAGGTTATTTTGCATCAATACATTCTTAGGTTGGGTGTACTATCTTGCTATTGATCTTATCTTTTGTGAGAGGTAATTGCTTGTAGGTAATTTCTAATTAATATGAGGTTGAGTTTGAAACTTCAACATGGTACTAAAGCTCCAAATATATAGCCTCTTATTCAAAATTTGAGGGATCTGACCTTGAGCAATTTTTTGGTGTATTCTAAGTGAAACAAACCTCTCCATTGCATTTGGAGTGACCAAAGAATTGATAGTCATTTCACAAAAAAATGAGAAAATTTTTTTTAGGGAAATTCATTTTAGGGCATAGATTTTGATAATAAAAAAATGAATACAACATTCAAATCCATACACCATATGGGATGTATAGGTATGACATGTACTATCTTCCATTAATACTATGCACAGGTAGAAAAATATGAGCACAAGTTTAAATTTTATGGCTAGGTTGTAGTGGCCAGTTTTTTATAAATCTAACCAATTTTTTTATGGAATAAATTTTAGGAATATTCCTTGGAATATTATTTATTCTCTTTCCTATTGCTCAATGCTCCACCTGTGCTTCTAAGTCACTCGACTAGTGATACTCTCATTTTTTGTCACTTCCATGTTGATTCTCCACCCATCTATGGCCCCTCCACTACCCAACACCCTAGCCCTGATCACATTAGTGACCAAGGGTTGAGGGCCAAATTTAGTGTCTAGTTGCAAGCCCCTTGGTCCATAATAGGACCAGGGGATAACTTTTTAATCCCCTATGCTGCCTCAAGGCCAAATTGGGAAAATTTGACAAAATTGGATGTATCTCTGGCATCATGTGTTTTTTTTTTTTAAATATATCACCGAAAAGTTGGTTATGAGCCTATTCTTGTGGTGTGAGTATTTTTTCTTGATACTACCACAAAAAAAATGCAAGTCATTAAAGTTAAATCTTATTTTCTACACTTTTGGGGTCATAACTCAGGCATAAATATTCCATTTTTGTGAACAAGTAGGTTGTGGAAAGGTGCTTCAATGCTCTACATAGATATGCAATCCATTTTCCAGAATATTCACTAGGTACATAAAGAATTGTATGAAGTGATTTTTCCTTTTTTCAACTTTTATGCTCTCAAAATTGCATTGGGGTTTGGTTTTTCTTATTGTGGGGTTTATTTTCTTTATTTTCATATTTATATACATAAGAGAATAGTAAACCCTTCCCAACCATTGTTTTAAAAACCTTAAACACCATGGTATATACTTCTTGAGTTGAATGTCTTATGCCACACAACTATCATATTTGAAAAGCTCATATGACTAGATTGCTCATGTCTAAGGGTTCATGGTCCAATTTATATGAAGTAAATCCAACATTGACTCTCCAATTTGAGATACTTCAATATAAAAAAAGATGGATGAGGATATGGGACTAATTTCACTACATGGTTAAGATGATCTCTTGTTTCATCTTGAGTCTTGCACCATTCCTATAGATATGAGGGTGAATTTCAATGATCTTTTGGCACCATTAATGAGTTTTGAGCACTTCAAGTTGAGGGAGAGTTAACTTCTTTGGTACCTAATTCTTTCTCCTCCATTAAGGATTTCCTAGTGAAGTTTAAGTCCCTCAAATCACTTTTGCATGGTTGTGGGAAGAATAAAACTTACAAAGAGTGCATTCTCCTAATATTTTCCAAGCTTAGAGGCTCATTTTAGGTCTTCTCTTCCACATTTTATTCTACCATGGATGTGTTGGATAATGCTTTTACTATACCTACCTTTGAGGTTTTTTGCAAGCATTTGACATAGGAACAATAAAATTTGGTTCAACTAGATGCTCTTTCAAGTTCAAAAAACCATGCATTAGCAACATAAACATCTAATGGGGAAAAATGAAGAAATAGAATCCTAAGACAAATTCATCAGGTGGTGAGAATCCCTCCAATCCATCTTTGAAATCAAAATAGAAATCACGTTATACTACCAAGCATGATAAATGGGCCTTCCTCTAAGATAAAGAAGAAATCAACTTCAAACCTTGCAGTTTTTGTGGAAAAGAAGGAAATCCATTTACCATATGTTAGAAGATGTTATAGGCTTTAGAGGAAGCCATGTAGTAGCATAAAATTTCAACTCTACAGCCTTCTTCCACACATATAGTGTTGGGAGCCTTTCAACATGATCATGAAGTATGGATGGTTTTGTTGGTTGTTCCTATGTTGTCATTGATGTCAACATGGTGATAACTATATGGGAAGTCTGCTTGGTTTACCATAAGTTGTTCTTTTTTGGTAATACCCTTTCGTGATGGATTAGTGTGTTGATATTTGAGTCAAAAATTCATTGCAAGATCTAATATGACTCTAATATCTTAACCATGTTTTCTTGACTCATTCATACAGCTATATCCTAGATCTTGAGACATCTTTTGTTTGTGAGCAGAAATTTATCTCTGACAGAGTTTAACTTTGTATTCTACTATTTTTTTGTGTGTGGTATATTGTGTGGGAGACTTTTCATTCTACTAAGGTAAACATTCTTATGTTGTAGTTTTGTTGATAGTCTCTATGTTAGTAGTATGATGGGAAATTAAGGTGTTCTCACATCCAAAAGGTGTTTTCTTTGAGGATTATTTGTTGGTTTGGAGAATTGTGTTCTAGTATTGGTCGACTCAGCATATGCAATACTTTATGATGACTTGTTATGTTTTATGGATGATAGACGACTTGGTATAATTCACTATGTGGATAAAATTCTTAAATCATACATGGTGTTGACAAACAAGGTTCTAATTATTTTTTGTTCATCTAATTAGGCTGACCTAATTGATGATCAAGATATACTTGTATATATATAAGATGTTTTGAGGAATGAAAAGAGGAAGAAGAGGAGAAGGACAAGCATGATTAGTGGAAGTGGATATATGGAGTGAATGTGAAATGTGAAGAGGAAAAGGTGTGTGAAGATCTGAGCCTAAATGCTTTATCAGTTGTGATCAATGTAGTTTTGTTGAGCGACTATTGTGTGAGGTACTACTTCATATTTTGAGCTTCAAGGAAACTGAACCTTGCACATTGAAGGTGTATCCTATCAGTTCAATCTTTTGGTAGGGAGCCACTATCATTGTATCTTGGTGGTTAGCCATCTTTTGTACTTAGGAAATGATCCTTTTTTAAGGATAGTGAGTCCTGGTAGTGAGCCCCATAATATTTTGTATCTGGATACAATATATTGTAAGTTAACCCTCACCTTGGTTTTTCCCATTTTGGGTTTTCCACATAAAAATATTAGTGTTCATGTGTATGGTTGCAATGACTTGTTTTCATGTTCTCTTTTGTTGATTTAGTCACAATTGTGATAATGTTTAAATAGATGTTATTATGGTTCTATGGAATACTGATTCACCCCCCTCTCAATATTATGGATGTTCAACAATTAGTATCAGAGCTTGGTTCCTCAGAAGAATCCTGGTGCAATAAGGGGAGGTCCTGAACACTTTCAAAAGAAAATCAATCAATATCAAACGTTTGTTAGATCAAAAATTACTCAAACCTACTCAATCTCTTCCAAAAGCCACTCTATTCCTTATAGCACTTAGAGTCAATTCAATCGGGTAATTCTCCTCAATGACCTTCTTCCAAACTAAACCCCAAACCTTTTCAAGGACCCATTTCAGTGGACCAAAACATATCCACAAACCACTACTGGTTATTTTGTGACAACTTCTTCAAATCAGCCTTTCATCCCATCTTGACACCAACTAAATATCTTCACTCTTTGGAATCAGGTTCTTCATCTCTATTTTTCCTCCATATCCATGCTTGGGAATGACTACAATACCTTTTTCTTCTTCTGCATCTTCAAATGCTTCTTCTTCCTCTTTTACCTACATTTGTCTTCTTCTTTTTGCTATCTCTTGAATGGGCCATGTAACTCTTTTTATGATCTTCAAGTGCCAACTTGTCATCTGCTTAATCATCTGCTCCATCTTCATCATGGACTATATAAAAATTATTGAACTATGTATCCAATCTTCTTATCTCTTGCTTTAATGCTACTATCTCTAGTCTCTTCCTCTCTTCCTCTACCTGTAAATGTCTTCTCAATATCTCCATATTTTCCTCTTCTCAAGCAAGATTCTCCTTGCTTCACAACTTCTCAACTTTCCCTACCTTCTCTTGGAAGCAACTAGGTTCTTCTTAACCTACAACCAACCATAACACAACACAAAACCAGAAACCAGAAACCAACTTACCAACCTAGACCTTCTAAGATCTAATACCACTTTGATGCAATGCTAGAGGAAGGAAATAACTCTCATGAATACAAACTTCTCAATTAGGGATTCAATCCCTCTTTACAATATTGCCTCTTGGAGGCCTAATGGTGTTGAGGTGCTCCTACACCAAATCCTAATAGCTTGAGGAAGGTTCCATAATTTGAGTATAAGAAAACTTTCCTTCGAAAGTAATCTCTATCGAATGTTCAGAAGAAATGGAAATTTTGAAGGACAAGTTGATGAAAGCAAATGAGTACATGTTAAAAAGTTGCAAAGTAAAAGTGTTGAAGCATGTGATCTATTGGTTGAGGGAGAAGAAATTATCTCTAGCTTACTACAACAATTGAATGAGAAGAAAATAATTGAAGAATGTCAAGAAATTGAAATCCAAGGAAAGATGGATGAATGCTTAAAGCTTGAAGAAGAAGCAGAAATATTGAGATCTGATCTAGAAAAGGCAATAATTTTTGAACAAAATTTTAAGATAAGCTCGGTGATGCTTGATGAATCGATTACCTCTCAAAGACCAAAAATGGATAAGAGTGGTTTAGGGTTTGAGGAAGGTTAGAGTTCTAAAGCGAAGCAATCCACTAGCAAGAAGACTCGGTACAAAAATGGAAAAATCAAAGATCTAAGAAGGAATCCCAAAAAAAATTCTATCAAACCACATGATACTAAAAGGTATTTATCTTTCAATGGTGTTTGTTATTCCTACAAGAAATTTGGTCATAAGGAAAAGGATTGCAAAAGTAAAATGAATAATTCTTTATCATTCTCTTGCAAGTGTTCTAAGAGTAAGAAGAATGGGTATAAAGTTAGTCTGTTGAATAAAGGGAAAATGGACAGAAGAATGTTGTTTGATGCAAGTGTAGCAATCTAGAACACCCTGGTAGTAACAATAGAAGAAAGAAAAATATCTATCTGGTGAAGAAGAACAATCAAATCATTGATCCAAAAGAAGCAAGAAAGAAAATGAAAAGGATTTCAAGAAAGGAATCACCATTCTTATCTATGCCAACCTCCAGTGCAGATACTCCCATCAATTTATAATTCAAAGCAATGGATAAGGGGGATAAATCATCAAAAAATCTAATAAGCCCCCTCATCGATACTTGTGTCATATCATGACAGAAGTATATTTAATGTGGTAACAAGATTAAGGTATTTTTTCAGTCGCATGTGTTAAGGATGAAGTTTGCAGAATTTGAAAGAATGGAGGTGTACAAAATTTCTCAGGTAATCTACCTACAAGTTGAAGCATTTATTGCAAAATCATTCAGAATGGAAAGAATAAATTCAAATAATTTTAAAGGCTTATGTATTTTTGGAGAAGCATATAGAGGAATTTTAGAAAGGAATTCATAGTTTCAAAGTTTGAAGAATAAATCAAGTGGATTCGAAGTGAGCTTCAGAAGCAGGATATCTATATATTTCTTGTTGGCATTTACAGAGGTATTCTTATTAGCACAATATCTCATTTTTTGTTATGGATAATTCAAAGGTTGTAAATAATGCAAATAAAATGCAAGTTAGGTTGAAGAGATATTTGAGGAATGTGTTAGAAGAGTCTATTGACACATTCTCTTGCATCCCTCTAAGAGTTTTTCCCACAAAAGATATCTATGCATTTTTTGCAGTAAGATAGAAGAGATTTTGGCAGTTCATTTGAGCATGCTTTGGGAACATGATAATGACTTGAAGTGTTTGTTGGAATCAGGTCTAATGAAGGAAATTTTAAAGGTACCAAGGAAAAATTTGCAAATGAACATAGTCATGTGATGAAGGAATTGGAAAGTGTACAAATTTGTGAAGAAGAGGCACATGAACTACTTTATTTTTTCCTAGATTGGTTTGGCAGTACACTAGATATAAGATATGAGATAAGGTTGAGTGAGTCATGGATGAGCACTCATGAAGATACATATAGGTTAGCAAAAGATAAAGATAATCAGAGGTGGTCCTATACTATGCAGCTTCAGGATAAACTCTTTTCTCTACAGGATCAAAGGAGAAATGTTATCAAGAAGTTTTTGGCACTTAGAGACATTATTAAACTTAGACATACTTTTGTTTCTAGTGCTCTTGGTTGTATTGGTGAATTATTAGAGATTAATCTTAGTCCCAATACTTTAGTAGATGGTATAGAGTCCTTAACTAAGCTTGATTTATTTTACAAGACTCTTGTAAGTGCAAAAGGTTGATGGGAAAAAGGTAAAGTTTTGTGGAAGGCTATCCTGGAGAGTCTCAGAGGTTCTTCTTCAGGTTAATTCAATTTTGTGTTCATATCTTCTTGGTTACACTTTGATGCATATATACATATATACCAAAGCCCTTCCTTTTTTATTAATTTCAAAGGGGGAGATATAGAGATATGAGGAGAAATAAAGACATGAAGAGATAGAGAGACAAAGGAAAAACATTTTCTTGAAGAATAGTTTTGATAGGGGGAGTTGATAGAAACAAGGTTGGATTGAGTCAATCACTGGCTCAATGCTCTGGGTCTTCAGTTGATAACCCTTGGTGTTTCTCTCCACCACTCAACCTATAGGTCCCCAAAATAATTAGGCACCCCTGGTCCTTGCTGCCAACCCTGCTATCAAGTTTGAAATTGTTCACAATGCCTCAACCAAGCATTTCTTGGTGCTTTTCCTCTCTTCACCAACTAGCCCTTAATCAGCTTAAAGACCAGTTAATCTCTAAATTCTTCCTAACCTCATTTCAGGGGTGTGTATAAGGTTTCAAAACTTCAAACACATTCTAGAGAGGGTTCTTGTTCCACCTCCATAGCTCTCTTCCCTATCGCTTTCTCAAAACCCTAGTCTAGGGTTTGGGGAGGGCTACTAGAATTAGGCCTCCTCCAACAAGAAAAATGTTTAATACTTCTCCCTACTAAAAGAACACCATAATCTCAAAGAAAGAACCCTGGCTCAAATTTGTAACTCTTCAAGATTTTAGTGGATTCAACCCTTCTCAGGCTGTACACAGGGATATTGCTGATTTTTAGAATATTAGGGCTTTTTGAGCCTTTTCTTGGTTACAAGGAGGACTGTCTTCTTCCTTCTTCCTCCAGATGACTTGGTAATGATTCTTGCCACCTGTCAGACCTTTGTAAGGTCTCCAACCATCTTTTCACACCTGGGTTTTGAGTGGTCAACACACCTTCAACGTTGGAAGAAAACTTTACACTCTTTCCTAACCAAGCAACACAACCTCGCCTAGGAAAAGATCATCATCCTGCTTGCACGACTCTCAAAGACTCCAATATTTACACTATATACAAAGAGGGAGTTTTTCCTTGTTTCCACAATGTCCATACTTCTTGGTACGGATAGGAAACAAAACTAAAACTCCATTTTCTGGAATTTACCAGTCAAAACAAAACTAAAACAAACACACAGAATTTACAAAATGAAAGACAGCGATACAAAAGTTTTCTGAAAAGGCCAATACAAAGCTTTAGAAGGATCCTCTACATGCTAACAAGTCAACAAATTCTTTATTTAAATCATCTACTTGCTGTTTCAGACGCAAGAACAGAAAAAAACTGTATTTTCCAACATAAAATCACTGTTTCTTCTTGCTTTCATGAAACTGCCACGCTCCAAATCCTCCAACAACCTCAAAAGGTCAAGAAATCACTTTTACAATACTTTGGAAATGGTTAGGTTTCCTTCTCTAAGCCTAAAATCAGTCAAAAACCTCTTGTTGTAAAACACAGTGTGTTTTGCAATCTTTTCCAAAAGCTTAGGAAATGACCACAAAAAGATTTCTCAATTTATTTAACTTTTACCTATGACCCAAAAGGTCCTAAAACACAATCTAAAGGTGTTAAATACCTTACACAACAAAATGAAATAGATTTTTAAAACAAAACATCAAAATATGCTTGCACCTTGGCACCTTGGCAGGTGCTCCTACACCAGGAGTATTCAGAGTATTCAGTTACTGGAAATTTTTTTATCATGCATGTTTCCATCAATGCCAAAGGGGGAGATTTTTGGGAGCCTTGAAACATGAGAATGAAGTATGGATGGTTGTGTTGGTTGTTCTTATGTTGTCATTGATGTCAACATAGTGATAACTATATGGGAAGTCTGCTTGTTTTAACATAAGTTTTTCTATGTCTGTAATACCATTTTGTGATGAATCAATGTGTTGTTATCTAATTCCATAATTCACCACAATATCTAATATGAATCTAATCTCTTAACCATGTTTTCTTGACTCATTCAGACAGCTATATCATAGATATTGAGATGTCTTTTATTATGAGAAAAAAGTTATCTCTAACAAAGTTCAACTCAATATTCTACTATTGTTTTGTGCATGGCATACTATGTGGGAGACTCTGCATTCTACTAAGGTAAACATTCTTATGCTATGGTTTTTTTTATAGTCTATATGTTGGTAGTATGATAGGAAATTAATGTGTTCTCAAACCTAGAAGGTGTTTGCTTTGAGGATTATTTTTTGGTTTAGAGAATTGTGTTCTAGTCTTGTCCAACTCAGTGTATGCAATACTTTATGAAGACTTGTTATGTTTTATGGATGATATCTGACTTCGTATAATGCACTACATGGATAAAATGCTTAAATCATATATGGTGCCAACAAAGAAGGTTTTGATTATTTTTTATTCATCTAATTAGGCTGACCTAATTGATTATCAAGATATACTTTTACATATAAGATGTGTTGAGGAATGGAAAGAGGAAGAAGAGGAGAAGGAGGAGCATGAGTAGTGGAAGTGGATAAATGGAGTGAATGTGAAATGTGAATAAGAAAAGGTGTGTGAAGATCTAAGCCTAAATTCTTTATCAGTTGTGATCAATGTAGTTTTGTTGAGTGACTACTATGTGAGGTAGTACTTCATATTTTGAACTTTAGCAGAACTAAACCTTGCATGTTGAAGGTGTATCCTATCAGTTCAATCTTTTGGCAGTGAGCCACTATCATTGTATCTTGGCAGTTAGCCATCTTTTGTACTTAGGTGGTGAGCCTTTTTAAGGACAGTGAGTCCTCACAGTGAGCCCCATAATATTTTGTATCTGGATATAATATATTGTGAGTTAACTGTGACTGTGGTTTTTCCCATTTTTGGTTTTCCATGTAAAAATCTTGGTGTTCGTGTATATGGTTTTATTGACTTGTTTTCATGTTCTCTCTTACTGATTTAGTCAGAATTGTGATAATGTTTAAATGGATTTTATTATGGTTTTATGGAATATTGATTCACCCCCCCCTCTCAGTATTCTGGATGTTCAACATATAGGAAAAGATCATGTTCTTTTTGCACATGCCTTACCTTCAACATCTACTTGGATACTTGATATTAGTGCTTATCACCACATGAAACATACTCAAGATTTTGTTACCACTCTTTCACATTGTGGAACTTTATAGATTATAGCTGGTGGCTCTACTCAACTTTTAGTTTTGGGTTTGAATTTTGTCCCACTAGAGGGTGGTTTTCTTCAGCATGTTCTTGTTCCCAATATTTCAACCAACCTTCTTTTAGTTTATCATATTTTTCATTCTAGCACTAGAAAGATAGTTGAGTTCTCAACACATGATGTGGTTATTCGAGACCTTCATGATGTTGACATTGTTGTGGCTACTAAGAGTGTTGATTATGCATCACGACCATAAAGATTTGATGGATTTGAGAGATTAGCTAGTTCCATTTCATCTCTCAAAGAACATTCAGATTCATGAGTAAGATTTGGCATAAGAATTTTTCCCATATCAATATATATCTCTAGTAGATGAGTACACAAGAATTGGTGTTAGGGCTCCCTAATATTTCTTGTATTGATGATGTTTGTCGAGGATGTACTCTTGGAAAAAAATCATCAAGATTATATTCCAATGTGTAGATTCACACATGCTAAGGAACCCTTAGAGTTGATGCATAGTGAGCTCATGTCATTTTTGAATCCATTTTTATGGGTGAAATATGCACACATTTATTGATGACTTCTCTAGACATACATGGGTGTAATTTCTTAAGTACAAGAGTGATGTTTTTTATTCTTTCAAGATCTTTAAGGTATTCATGGAGAAGAAATATTGTATGTCTATTAGGTGAATACACACAAATAATGGAGGGAGTATGTCAATCAAGATTTAAGAGACTTTGTAGTGAGCATGGTATTTAGCATTAGTTTACAATTCCATACACCCCTCAATAGAATTATGTTGTTGAATGAGAGAATAAAACTTTACAAGAGATTTCCAATTGTATGATTCAATCACAACATATGGATTCTTTGTTTAGGGTTGAGGCAATAAATTGTGCCCATTACATTCAAAATTAGATGTCTCATAAGGAATTATGACATATGACTCATGAGGAGGCTTGTACCCATGTCAAGCTTGATGTTTCTTCATTCAAAGCTTTTGGGAGTGAGGCTTCGACATTCATTCCTAAAGCTCAATGGAAATTCATGGAAGAGGATATTGTGAGGATGTTAAGGGCATATAGACTATTTGACCCTAATTCTTGAGTGGTCTTATTTCTATGAGATGTCCACTTTGATGAGTCTTGTCCTCATATGGATTCTTCATCACCAACTTCTCCCTCACTGCCTACTCCTCCCACTTCATCTCTTGAGGATTGCTTATCCCTTTATGATGATGATCATGTTCCACCTTCACCACCACCTCCAAATATTCATCCTTAACCAAAGTGGGATCACAATACTCTTCATACAGTTGGATCTTATGACTCTACTTGGAACCCACTTATGTTTATGGGAGATGTTCAAATTAGGGAAATGGCCTCATTTATTAGGAATGAATGTTAGAGGGGATATTTACACAGATACAATATAGGGAGAAAGGGAGATCATTTCCCCTCCTTATTATAGTAGAAGCAAAAGATCCTAGGGAGATGGTTGAAGAATGGATTAACCCAGTAGAAAGAAAGTGGGTAGAAGAAAAATTTTGGAATGTAGGGAGAAGGAATATGAAAAGTTTCAAGAACTTGCAACAGGAATAAGGAAATAAGCAATTAACTTCTCTCGAGACAGGTGGAGGGAAATAACATCAAAGTTGGAAAAGAAGGAACCTCATTCAGTATTCAACTACTTGGTAATAATTAAGAGAGCTTGCAAATATGTCACTACTTCCCTTGAAAATAATTTCACCTGGTTCCATTTAACTTTTCATTCTCCTCTTCTATGGTTGTCAATTCCACATTGGATAGGAAGAAGAGAGATGATAGGGGTAGTAGAGAAGACTAGATGGGAGAAAATAACGTATCAAGAAGGGTTCTACCTAAAGAAGCATGAAAGGGTCACTAGTACAATAGATTATAGGGAAGTTGCATTCAAACACAAATAGAGACCCTAAGTTTCTTGAGGAAAAGTCATAAGCCAAGTTTGGGGAAAATGATGAGTCTTAATAATGTCTCGTTCCTTTCTTTATTTTCATGCTTTTATATCATTTATACTAAGTTTCAAAGACAATTCTAAACCTTTCTATATACTTTAAATATTTAAGAAACATTGAAGATGATATCTTATATTAATGAATGAATGTGTGATCTTTAAATTTCTATGGGATTTAGTATAATTTTATGATTAATTATAGTTTTTAATAATAAAAAACACTTTCATAATAAAACTAACCCCCTATAGTCAAGAACCTATTAAACTGCGGCAAAAGGATTCTGAACCTACAGTAGAAGGATGTTAGTTCAACACAGCTACAAGAGGTGACCAACTTTGGTACAAGCATATTTCCAGAAGATGATGTAGACAATGGTCCAAGGATGTGTACATGGATATCCATGTGTAATTTCATCCCTTCAATAAATCATGGGATAAAGAGGATGCCTATTATAATACTGATTAGTGGATTGCATTAAAGCTTCATCCTATTAGGCACATTTCTATTATAACAGTCTTGATTTTTGTCAAGTCCTTATTCGATTCCAAAACTTCTAATTCCACCTACTTTTATATTCATGTTAATTTAAAAACCTAGTCATCTCCTTATTTTCTTGGAGGAGTTGGCAGTTGCTCATAAGCTTTTTAATAGTTTTTGAATAATAAGACTCTCACATACCCTATATATGGGGATACTCTTGTGAAAGAAAAAATAGCTATATTTTTGTATAAAATTAGATTGAATATTAGATTTTTATACTCTAAACAAAGCTCTATGTATGTTTGAATTACAATAAATAAGGATACTTCAGTTGCATGATTTTTTGAATTAATATTTGAAAGGAGTGTATTGTGGATTATAATAGTTCAAGAAAGGGCAACTTGTGGTATTACATAATCCATGTTATGTCAGGTGGTTAGTTAGATTAAGAATTGTATTTTCTAAATCATAATTTCTAGTTTACATCATGTTGAATGCTATATTGTTATTTTTGAATTGATATTTCTAATTCTCACTCTATTCAATTTTATTAAGCGATTTGTTGAATAGGTTATGTTGTAGCATAGGGAGTGTAGAGAAGTGGGATTCATGGATCATGAATTCTCTTCATTCAAAGCCTCACTAAGGGAACTACCCCAAACTACCTCAAGGAACAAACATGAGGGTTCTAGAATCAGAAAGAGTGGGTCACAAAGATTTTCTAGAAAGACTAATGGGCTCTTAGCCAAAGAACAGTAGCACAGGTCTGGGATGATAGTGTGGCACGCTAGAGTCTCTCTGGCGTGCTAGCATCCATACGGACCAGAAAGAGAGAATGTCAAAGGAAATAGCTTAGTAACTACTAGCAATCTAATTACTGAGAACTTTAAAAGTACTAGAAAATAACATAACATGATAAAGCTGAAATAAAGTGAAATAGAAATGATAAAGAGAATAGGAGGTAGAAATGAAATGCTCACAACCATGCAAGTGATGAAGCCTCCAACACGTGAATGTCTTCAATACGTGCATGTGTAAGATCTGGGTATGTGCAGGATCATGATGGGCCAAAAAGTGGTAATATGATGGGTGTGTGGCTGACGACTTTTTCTTTACCCAAAATTGATGAAACGAAAAGGGTTTGTAGAGGAGATTCTCAGCTTTCCACCAATATAAATTAGGCCTTATTTTTAATTTAATAGGTAATTATTATTGATTTTCTATTCAAATTATGACTCAAGTCCTAATTGATAAGCTAATTGAAAAACATGTATAGCTTTCAAACAGTATCACATTTTTTGAATCCAAAATATGCGTCACATTCTATGCTTCACATACTATAGGATTAAAAAAATAAAAATTGAATTTCATGAAGTTTTTACCAAGTCAAGATGGTCAGACATATGATTTTTTTTTATGTTTAAAAGTTGTAATAAAAAAATCATAATTAATTATTTACTTGGAAAAAAATTACCAAAAAATAGGCATCACATTGGGACATGAGTCCTCTACTTATATCTAAAATCTTAGAAAAAATTTTATCATTTTATTGTTGTTAGGGTGGTTAGACAGACACCTACTTATTTTTTCCTAAAATTTAAGTACTACTCCATTGAAATTTCAAATATTCACCAAATAGATTTAAAAAACCTAGTAGTTTAGAAACTACATTCAATTTGATATAGATTCTATTCTTACATTTTTTTGAAATAATATAGATAACTTATTCAAATTTTTACATCAAGTTGCCTAACTCTACTTTTTCTAATTTTTTTGCCACTTAAGGGCCCATTTTTTCCATGATAATCCTGCACATACCCATCTAGAGAAAGTGTTGGGGATGTATAGGGTTTTTCCTCAGTCAAACCCCCATTTTGGTGCTCCAACCTCCACGTACAACCAAAAAGATAGAGAGAGTGAGAAAACTAGGTAGATATGATGTGATAAAAGCCATCCCCACTTGAGGAGGAGAACCCGTATCACAAAATATGAGTGATAGAAGCAATCCCCACTCGAGGAAGAGAGCCTGTATCATGAAGTAAGGATGCAACAAATAGGGGATATGGAATCCAGGATGCTCATAAGCACAAAGTGGAGGAGATATTAGCTACAAGGCTTAAGCAAGCCAAAGAGGGAAAGCGATAGCTATGAGAGCCAAGAGATTTATCAAAGTTGGAAAGAAGCTAGAGGTGGAGCTAGAGATCAAATGAGTTGAAAAGATGACTTTAAAAGAGGAAAAAGAAGCTTATCAGGCGATTACAAGGCGTCTCAAGCCGTACCACTGAAAAAACAAGCTGACAAGTGGAAAAAATGCACAAAAGTGGTAATTTGAATGTTGAAACATCATAGGACGATAGCACAACATGCAGACATTTGCGTGATGTGCTAGTGTCTAGACATGCTACAAAATGACAATAACAGGAAAAGTGCAAGGTTCAATGCAAAGCTAACATGTGAAGGTAGTTGTTGAAAAGGGATTTTTGAGCATCTTGAGAGGGGAAGAAGGCTGATGTAGGGACTAAAATGAGCCTACACAAATGCCAAGGGAGTGGACACTAAATCGGACATGCAAGAATGTATGTGGGAATATGAATCTACACTAATATGTATGCTTAAGGAAATCTACTAAACATAAATAACATCATTATGCCAAAAGGATACTAAAGAGGAATTAGATAACTCTTTGAACCATGAAAGCACACCCTAGGCTAAAGACCTAAAAAAAAATGCATTAGACAAGAAAAACCTACACAAGACAAGAATGCTAGAACATAAAAACCTTTACACCATAGGGTTAGAGCATAAAAACACACACACACAAGCACACAACAAACTAAAGGATTTAAGTCAGCAAAGTGAAGGATAGCTCAATGTGAAAGGTTGTCTCAATACTATGCGTCATCCCAAAATTAAGAACAATAACAAATAGAAGAATTCTTAAATGAAGAGAAGAATGTAAGGATCGATTTCTTCTAGAGAAGAATGCACCTAAAAGACATGGAAGCAATCAATGTCAAGGAGAAAAAGAAGTATATACATAGGATGAAGAAGATGCAGATCTTTGATTTGATATACACAAGAGAAGAGAAGTTAAAATGCTCAAGAAAGATCAAGAAGGAGGAATGAAAATTCCAAGAGAGATGTCTCCACAGGTACTCTCTCTTGAGGAGGTTCGAATAAAAGGACTCCATAAGCCTCACAGAATTATGAAGATGTACAAAGTACAATGAAGGCCCTTAGACCAATGATGGAAAAATCCCGTAGGATGAAACCATCTCACATACCCGCAGACCTGCAAGGAGGTGACCCCCAAGATATCTCTCATGAAGGAAGCCCTGAGAAGTAAGCACCTTACAAGCTCGCAGACCTACAAGGAGGCATCCCCCAAGATCTCTCACATGGAGGAAACCTAGAAAATTAAGCATCTTATAGGCCCGCAGACCCATAAGGAGGCATCCCCCAAGATCTCTCACATGAAGGAAACCCAGAAAAGTAAGTGCCTTACAAGCCTACAAACCCACAAGGAGGCATCCCTCAAATTCTCTCTCATGAGGGAAACCCAGTGTGAGGGGACTCTGTAGAGTTAGAAAGTAGCTTCACAAGTGCACCTATAAAGAAACATGTTAATTCGCAGACTAAACATGTTAGAAATCTTGATGCAAAGGAGCTCTATAGGTGCTTGGTCCTACAGAGCAAGACGAATCAAATGAACCTATGGCTACTACAAGATGAATTGTAGGATAGTCATAGAAAAGATAGGTCTAGTTAGGCTGCCCCCAAGTTAGAAGCCATAGAATTCATTTGAGATAAAAACTTTCAAAGGGGTTCCCTCTAGAACCCTTCAAAAGAAAAAGGAATCCACTAGAGGGATGCTTCATTTGAAAGATAGAGAGAAGAGAGGGGGGTCCTTAAGAAGGAAACACACCTCTATAACAAGTTATCATTGCCCCTAGCATACAGGGGAGGAGAACCATGCAAAACACTTAGAACATATAGGATAGAGGTAAACCTTCATATCACTTGTCATGTGAAGAAAAGGCGGGTGTATCAATCAAATGGGAGTTTGATGGCACCAAAATCAAGTTTTTTGTATTTTATCCTTCAAGGCCTTGCATTCACTAGTGGAATGGCCAAGCACTTGATGGTATTCATAGAAAGGATTTTTTCTTTATCATGCTTATGAGATTTCTTGCATGTAGGAAGAGGAAGAGTAATTAAGAAGGATTTTAGAAGTTGCAACAAAATATGATCTTGCTTAGATAAAGAATGAGGAGCAAGAAGCAACCCTTTCTCTTGTGGAGAAAAACTCGATTACTCATAAGAAGAAGACACGAAGATAGCAAACAAAGGAGGACCCTCATAGAGAGTAGTATTCTAGAAATGGGAATCACAGTCTTTTATGGAATCAGTATTAGCCTTCTTGTTAGGACATCCAACATTATTCACTTTAATATAGGTATGATCATCTTCCCCAAAAGGAGGAGGATCGGCATTGAGGATATTACAACTATTTCTCACATTACAGAAGAGTAACCATCTCTAATAGCAGGTTTGGATGATGTTATTGGAAGGCTTAAGTGGATCAGGTCAGCTTTACACTCCCCAGTGAAGGATTTTCTAAAGTATAAAGAACCACAATCATCACCAAGACATGCATTCCTTTGAGAAGTAGGAGGAGAAGATTTAAGATTTCTCGCTTCAGAAGGATCTTCTCTAGGGACATCTATCTCAAGAGTATCCTTTGTAGTAGGTACTACTAGAGTAAACATCGACACATTGGAAGTAAATAAAGGAATAAGAGTAGGCATAACCGAAACCTAACTGACAGCTACCATCTCACATAAGGGCATAGCCTCAGGGTCATCCTTGACTATGACTACTCGATTATTGCAAATGAACTTAATAAATTTATGCAAGGTAGACGAGACTGCACTCATAGCATGAATCCATGGTCTACTGAGGAGAAGGTTATATGGTAACATATAGGATAGAGGTAAACCTTCATATCACTTGTCATGTGAAGAAAAGGTGGGTGTATCAATCAAATGGGAGTTTGATGGCACCAGAATCAAGTTGTATTTTATCCTTCAAGGCCTTGCATTCACTAGTGGAATGGCCAAGCACTTGATGGTATTCATAGAAAGGATTTTTTTCTTTATCATGCTTATGAGATTTCTTGCATGTAGGAAGAGGAAGAGTAATTAAGAAGGATTTTAGAAGTTGCAACAAAATATGATCTTGCTTAGATAAAGAATGAGGAGCAAGAAGCAACCCTTTCTCTTGTGGAGAAAAACTCGATTACTCATAAGAAGAAGACACGAAGATAGCAGACAAAGGAGGACCCTCATAGAGAGTAGTATTCTAGCAATGGGAATCACACAAGTGAAGCCATGCCAGACTAAGGTCCTCCCAACAGCAAAATCCCTCAAACAGGGACTCAGCAGTGCGTCTGTGTGCTCCGAAGAGGGTCTAGGCCCATGGTTATGTAACACTCTCTCTCTCTCACTTTCCTTTCCTAATTGTTTATTTACTATCTTGTGGTGCAGGTTCTACTCCTGAGCGGATTTTTCTTTTACCACACTCTTTTTTACTTTATTTGTACTCCTTTCCAACCTGGCTATTCATGGAGGTGGGAACACCAAAATCAGGTTCTAACTAAGGAAGACCCCTATACAGCCCCAACCTTTTCCCCTCATTCTTTTGTGTGTAGGTCACAAAACGAATCTTGGAGTGAAGATCCGAATATCTAGAGAAATGTGATATTTCTTCAATCCTTCTTGCATTCATTTTAGTTTTTGGTTTACTAACTAGTTATTTTTGTCAATACACTTTATTCTTGAGCCTAGAAGTAAAGCTTTTTTTGTTCGTTTGAGTTCCTAATCCCTCTGTTGCTTAGGATGCTAGTGCATATTGTAGATGACAGTGCATCGCACTGGCATCCTGAAACTGTGCATACGTCTTTTGGCCAAGAGCTCCCTCTTTTGAGATAGAAATCTCTTGGTTTTTCTCTCTCAGGGTCTGTGGTAGTTTTTTCCCATAGCATAACTGAGCCTTAGTTCTATATAACTGTACTAATCCATTTATTTTGAGGTGTATAAGGATAGTTCATTCCTTGGTGATCTCCCAAGAAATGAGAGACCCGTGTGTATAAAATCCTTCTTATATCACATTTTGGTGAACCTAACATGAATGTCGAATCTTTCTTCATGATGTTGCATGTTCGTGATAATTACTTTTCTGAGGAATATTTTGATATGTTGGAAGACGCTCTAGATGGCTTCTTAGAAGTGCTCTCCCCTATTTGTAAATCTCTCAAAAAAAATTTCTCTATGTAGGTTGAGGATTCAGTGAATGTGGTGGTGGTCTTTGTGGCTCATCCAAGCCCTAAGAAACTCATCATTTACATGACCCCGACTAACTCGTCTATCTATGGGATTTCATCTCATAGTGATTCATCAAACTTATATTCAAGGTTTGTGAAAGCTATGGATTCTACTTCTTATAATGTTGTCGAGAAAATATATCCTACAAGGAGAAATTAAAAATACCTAGATCAACAACCTTTCATTCCTACATCACAACCGTCTATTCCTACTTCTTTACCACCTTCTCAACCAAGCCTTCCTTTAACACCTAAACCTGTGATCAAAGCACTAAGCAATTATGATCTTGTTGAGCAACTTCGCTTTACTTTGGCTAAGATCTCACTTTGGGACTTGCTTCAAACCACTCTGATTTATTAGGAAATGTTTCAGAAAGCTTTACAAAATATTCATATGCCTTCCTCTACTAGGCCCATGGATGTTAATGCATTTTTGGCTCATATTCGTGCAGATTTGTCAAATATCACGTTCCACCCACAAGAAATCTTGCCTCCGGATGTGCGGAAGCAAGTGGATCCCTTGATGATTATAATTAATGTTAATAATATCAATATTAGGTGTACTCTCGTTGACACCGGTTTAGCTCTAAATTTTTGTGGTATGGACCTATTACCTAAGATTAAAATTGATTCATCCTCTTTAGCGGCTTCCTCGTACATTCATGGATTTGATAACGTTGGCCACCAAGCTCTAAGTACAATAATACTACCTTTACACCTAGTTCCTATTACCTTACCCATGTTGGTTTATGTGATGTATGGCCCGTTACCATACAACCTCCTCTTGGGGAGACCTTGGATTCATGTTATGGGTGTTGTGACTTCTACTTTACACTGTTCTTTGAAGTTTGTTGCAAATAACCAAGTAATTACAATTAAAGCAAATCTAGATGTTCACCTCTGTGAGCTAGAAACTATTCGTCGTGCTTTGGTTATATCTACTCTCAATAATTGTATTCCATCTTTGACCGCTGATGATATGGCATGTTCTTCATCGATACCCTCTATGGAAGTTGTCCCTAGAACAAGTGTCAGAAATGAAGAACCCCCTAAAGCAAAGGACCCTGAGTCTCCCTCGTTTGCCTCTAAAATGAATGGTTTCCTTGGTGATGATTGGGGCTCCTTGAATTTCTTTGAATTCTTCATCGTAGAATACAAGGAAAAACCCTCCTACATAGACCTTCCAGGTGCCACTAACACAAAGGTGGATGGTACTCCCGCTGACGAGGAGAAGTGTGATCCTATTCAGGAGGTCACTCCTTCCTTTGCTGAGGAGAGTAATCCTACTCCTGGAAAGGAGGTTAACATTTTGTGAGCCTAGTAAAGAAAGTGGGAGTACTCCCGTAGAGATGTTCGACATCTATTGGTGGAATGAAATGCTCTATGTCGAGCTGTAGACACATAAAAATGACCTAGGCCTACAAGCTCTATTTTTTCCATCTTTTCTTCCTAACATAATTAAGACACTTTAATTATGTCCTTGGTCCACTTCTTTCTATTAATTAAATAATTCATAATTATTTAATTAATTCATGTCCTTTTTATTCCTCTTGATTATTAAATAGATAAATTTTATTTATTTATTTAATATGTCTCTAATTGTCTAAAGTCTTCTTATAATTAAATAAATTTCTTAATTTATTTAATTATCTTTACCCATTTTTGTCTTCATGATTATTAAATAAATAAATTTTATTTATTTATTTATTTAATATGTCACTAATATTGAAATTCTTCTCATAATTAAATAGATTTTTCTTATTCAATTATCGGTCACCCTTTCTAATTAAATAATTATCTTTGATTATTTAATTTGACATTTCTCTCTTTTAGTAAATTAAAATTAATTATTTACTGTCATGTGGTCCCACCTTTTTGAATTAAATTTATTTTTAATTCAAAAGTCTTTTTTCTCAAAAATCAAATAATTTCCATTTATTATTTAATTTTCCAGCCACCTCTTTTTTTGTGCCAATCTTATCTCTTGTCACATGCATTGTCCACCCTTGATTTGATTTTCTAAAAATCAATCTTGTCCATTCATTTTCAATTTTCCCTAATGTTTCCCTAACCCTAATTCTGGGTTATCATATTGAATCTTGTCCATTGATTCTAGGGCACTTGTCAATCTTCAATCTTGGCCATTCACTCAAACTTGCATTTTATGTAAAATGGCAATTTTGGTCTAATTTTGTCACCTCATGATAACTAAGTCTCTTGCACTCTTGTTTTAGGAAATCTCATGTCATCTTACAATATTTTCATTATTGTCATCTTGTCATAGGCACATTTGCATAATTTAGACATAGTTTCATGCTTACTAGTTGCATATTAGCATAGTATCTGCATATTGTCATCTCAAATCCTTCAACATTTGCTTAGGTATTTTCATTTTCATTAGCTTTCTCATCATAAATCTAAGGGAAACTGTAACGTCTGAAAATGAAACAAGCCTTTGCACAATAGACAACAAGGAAGATTAGATCGTTAGAAGCACACATGCATACAAATACTAAAATCTAACATTCAAATTCATACGTTAAGCAACAAAGAACATGGGAAAGTAAAAACGTAATTAAAACTAGAACAATCTCACCAATTTTCAAACGTATTTCCATGAATTATCTCGATTGCCCTTCTCCATTTTGCTTGTGTAGTATAATTGCCCTCAGATTTTCAAGTTTGTGCAAGTATAGCTTAAGATAGTGATTAGCAAAATGTCAAAGATTCAAGACAAAAGTGCTCTCAAAAGTTATCAAATTCGCGAGAGAGATTGGAATGGAGAATGAAAAATCAATTTATAGAAAATTGATTATTCGAACGACAGGCCAAGATTGAAAGATCAACGGACGGTTGAGATTAACTGATTAGACATGCAATTAGATAACTGATAGTATTAACATGAGTCATTCGAATTAGAAAATAGAATTAAAGATTAAATGAATGATTTAATCTTCAATTCAGCATTCGAAAACATAAGAAATATCTTTGCATGACAAAGATAAAGATTGATTATAACGACTCTCTGTTCGAATGCACGCACAACATTTAATTAATTAAATAAGAATATTTAATTAATATGCATGTACACGCAAATGAGTTAGAACTGGAGGATTGCATGATTAGACGAAAAGATTACTCGAAGACTCCACTCAGACATTAAATCAATAGTTAACCTGAACGATTAAAATAGATGTCGAGGTGAGTAAAAGTGAATACTTAGATAACTCACATAATTATCTAAAATATAGAAGAATGTGTTAAAATAGACTTAATGAATTAAATAATTCATTTAATTCCAGCTCGATATAGAAGAATAATTAAATAAATAAGATTTATTTAATTAAGTGACGAAGGGATTTTAAATGAATAATTAAATAAATTATGAATTTATTTAATGTTAGAATCACCAAGATCATCTCGCGATGCAAGATGGATAACACATGCAAAAGATATGAAGAACTAAAAAGCAATGTTCTAAAACCTCTCCGTGAAAATGCATTAAGAGAATCAATTATTACAATGTGATCAATCCTTATGAAGGAGATCAAGAAACCCTAAAAGGAAACCCTAAATGAAACCCTAGTGTGCACACTTAATAATTAATAATTAATTATTAAATGTGCCTAAGTTTAGCTAAGTAATAAAGAGGAATAAGTGACTTAATTAATTAATCAATGTGATATAATTAATTAAGCATAATAACTTATTACTCTAACACCCCCCCTTAAGATGAACTTAGGAAGAAGCTAAAACACTAGAATAGGATGCATGAAAGCAAAGATGGGTCCCGGCAACGAGGCCTGATCAGGTACCCATTTACAAATGCAATAAGGAGTAGAGAAGGAAAAACCCAGTGGGACAAAACCCCCCTACAATGAGATTACATGCTGCAAAGAAGCACTGGAAGAACTCTGTAGAGTAACACTGGAACTTGATATAGGCAAGCAAGGAAATATTCTTCTGTATACTACTGAAACTGGATGAGAGTCACTGATTGACTCAAGGAATCATGATTAAAGCAACAGAAACCCCGATGCCACGGAACACTCGAAAACTCCAAACAGGAACAACTCTGGAATCTATGATGCAGCAAGTGATTATTAAATGATGTATTACTGAAAATGAAGTGCAAAGATGCAAGATGCACTCTCCCAACTGCCAAAACATCCAAGTAATCGCCAAACAACCCATCGGGCCAAATCTGGACTAACTGATAAACTTGGGACAGATACAGAAAAAGTGAACAGACAACAACCTAGAGCTCCTCAATACCTTTTCGACGCTTCAAACGAGGCGAAAAACGAAGATCATGGCAAAAAGTTATGAGCTCGGAAGCATAAAATGTACATCTGACTTCAAACAGCAATAAATACATGAAAACAGTAAACTACTGAAAAATAAACAGCACTACTGGAAATTTCTCGGAACCAGCTTTCCGGCGATATCTCGTTTGCCCGATTTCGATACCGTATGCCCAAGTTATGGCCAAAAGAAAAAAACAGCTTCTTTAGGAAAAACTAGGGTTAGGAGGGGGCAAAGAGACCGTACGGCCGATGACGTCATGCTGACGTCACCCGTTCACGAGATTAAATTTGACGGGCCGCCGCAAAGCAAAAAACTCCCTCCAAAAAAATTTGACGGCTACCGGCCTAATATGCCAAAAGAGCCCTAATATTCTCATACGGCCCAATATTCTCCGCAGTTTCCATTATTTCTTCGCCATGTATCAATCAGTTTGCCGTCATCATGGATAGACCGGCCTGTGGCAGTAAGATATCGCAGGGCTAGGTAGAGGCCCCGTCCCTCCATGACCGGGGAAAGCCCGGAGTCCGGAAATGCCGGACGGAGGCTGGATGAGCGTGGGGGCGGCGGGCAGATGGTGGCCGCCGGGTGGCGGAACTCATTACTACTGGAGGCGCCGGCGCGAAGTCCGAGAAGAGCCTTTTTTCGACATTTTTTTCGATTTTTGTGCATCGATCTGCGTGCTGGGGAGGCCGTACGGCCCCCCAGACAAAAAAAATTTGCCTCCCGACCAACATGCACCAAAATAGACAAATTTTATATGAAAATGGGGGTTTTTGGGCGTTGCGGACTCAATGGCGAGGTCCGTTTTGTCCCAAAATGCCCAAAAAATTAGGCTACCCCCAGATTCAATCAAAAAATTGCATGTGGAAACCCTTGCACTTGAATCTCACTGAAAGGCCATATCTTCAGATCACGAACAGGCTGCTACAGGTCTGGAGCTCTGATACCATGTTAGAATCACCAAGATCACCTGCATGCAAGATCGATACCTGTCACATGCAAAAGATATGAAGAACGAAAAAGCAATGTTCTCAGAAAACCTCTCTGTGAAAATGCATTAAGAGAATCAATTATTACAATGTGATCAATCCTTATGAAGGAGATCAAGAAACCCTAAAAGGGAAACCCTAAATGAAACCCTAGTGTGCACACTTAATAATTAATAATTAATTATTAAATGTGCCTAAGTTTAGCTTAAGTAATAAAGAGGAATAAGTGACTTAATTAATTAATCAATGTGATATAATTAATTAAGCATAATAACTTATTACTCTAACATTTAATTATAGTTGAAATATGATAAAGAGTAAATTAAATAATAATTTATTTAATTTAACCGGAAGAATAAGGTTAATTAGTAAGATAATTAAATAAGAAGCGTTTATTTAATTAATTAGATAGAATAAAGAAAAGTGAATTAATTAAATATTAAAGATTATTTAATTAATAGAAGAATTAATAGAAGATGAATTAATTAAATAATTGACATTATTTAATTAATAGAAGAATTAGAATTATGACGAATATGGAAGCCGCAGGCTAAAAACCAGATTTCGGTGTCTACATTTGCCCCTCTTTGATACAATGTCACTTAGGCATTGTGTCAAAGAAAATCAATGAAAATATGCCCCAATCAAGCTCTGGATTAGAACAGGTGAAGGTATGCCCCCTCGGGAAAATTTACAAATTTTTGAAATGTTCAGAAAAATTTGGAAATGCGCCCGATTAGTCCAGTAGATAGGCAGAAATGTAATGCAGTTGATGGAATTAGGTTCGGACATGGGAGGGACGGGTACGGGATGATAGAAAATGGAAGTTTACACGGCTAGTAGGAAGAAAATGCCACCTAAGCCCTAGGTATATATTGGAATTGGGGTGAAAAACTATTCATTTGCACCCACCCAGCTTAGAGATTTCAAAATTTTGCTCTGACTTTCAGCGAGGATGTCTCCAGTTCCAGCCACCCATCATCGTGCCTACAGGATCAGGACGTTCCAGAGACCAGCCGGCGCGGACCCCCCGGTATGTACCTAAAACTTGTCTTTTGAAAATTTTTAATTTGCGCACATTTTTAGGTATTTATTGAATTTTTTGTTGTGCGTCGCATTTTAATTTGCACCGCATCTGTATGCGCGAACGACGCATCTGCTTGCGAAAAGCCGCATGCATTTTAACACCGACTGTTTAGGCTTAGTTTAGAAAATAACCGCGTGTGTTTATTTTGTAACGCATTTGATATTTGTGATGCGTATTTGAAATTTTGCTACGCATGTGCATTTTATTATACGCATTTTTTTATTTTGATACGCATGTGATTGTTTGAAATGCATATGCTTATTTATATCCGCATTTGCTTATTTAGAAACGCATTTGAGATTATGCAACACAACTGTTAATTTTAGCACGCATTTGATAATAATTAACTACATTTGATTAATAATGACGCACTTGTAATTTGTGGACCGCATTTGTAGAAAGCGACGCATGTGTTAAAAATGTGACGCATCTGCAAAAATAACGATGTATTTGCATTTTATGTCAAAACATTCATTTTTCACTAGGGTAGATGATTTAGGCTAACATGAGGCATGTTGTTGCAAGTTGTTCTTGACCCTATCTACACACGTGAGTCGAGACCCACGACGTTTCAATTCAGAGACAGCCTACAACCGGCCGAGCGACGGACTTTATGGCATTTGGGTTTGTTGCACGTGACCGATATGCCCCAGATTAGGGAAAATCAGGGTTTACTGATAGCACTTTGCGAGCGGTGGCACTCAGAGACATCTTCCTTCCACCTTCCGACTGGAGAGGCCACGGTGACTTTGGAGGATGTGTATAGGATTTTGAGACTACCGATTAGAGGGATACGGGTAGTTTATGATACACAGAGAGGGATAGCGAAGATGTGCAGATATTACCCCCATGCTGACGTTAGACAGCTAGGGGTGGATGATTATGAGATCAGATGGCAGGTATTGGCCCAGAGATATAGACAGTTAGACTATCTAGTAGCGACACTGATAGGTGGTATTGTACTGCCTAATCACCGAGGTCATGGATTCCCTGTGGGATGGGGTGAGATGTTAGTGGGCATGGTTGAGCGCCGAGTCGTATATGCTTGGGGTTCGTGTGTGTTGGGGATGCTATACTTCCACCTTCATAACATTGCCTATAGAGAGGCGCAGTCGATGAGCTGCGGTACCACGCTGCTGATGGTATGGGCGTGGGAGCACATCGCTATATTTAGACCACCGGTTACAGTTGATGTACCTCATGGAGCGCCATATGCATTCCGTTATGCGGGGGCCACTACTCAGCACCATATTGGTGACACTGGTTATTTCACACACGCGATAGATCTGATGCAGGAGTTCACATGGAGACCATACCTGGACTGTGAGGTATGGTCAGATGAGGACGAGCACTTGCCATATTGTAGATAGACACAGAATCTAGTGGGACGGACAGTCTCCCACATGCATATTATAGAGCGACAGTTGCCAGATTGGGTACTGAGACAGTACGAAGAGGTACAGGATGTGCCTCGAGGGAGAGCAGAGTTTGCGCGGTCATCGTGAGAGGTCCTGCTGTGGGGACCAGAGATTCCAGTCGCCACTGTAGAGGCAGACATTGATGGATTACAGGCGCAGCCATGGGGATGGAGGGGTGGACCAGCAGATCCAGGGACGACCCTAGCTTATGATCAGTGGTGGGCATTGCACAGGTCGATTCCCTTGACAGATCTAGGGCAGCCAGCACCGGTAGAGCAGCATGTTAGAGGTCCCAGAGGCAGACGCGGTAGAGGAGGTGGTCGAGGAGGTAGAGGAGGCCGAGGTGATGGTGGGGATGATGGCAGAGGTGGCCGACGCGGAGGCAGGAGAGGGAGGCATGGTCGACGAGGACGAGGAGCAGCCTTGTCACTGATCCGAGAGGCGAGGGGAGGAGAGGAGGATGTGGCCATGCTAGATGTGGCCAGAGGTGGCAAGGAGGAGCAGCCAGCTGAGGTAGTTATCCCAAACATCCCTAACATCCCAACAAAGGCAGAGGTAGGTGCTAAGGAGGCAGTTGCAGAGGAGGCCATTGGAGAGGAGGTAGTGGGAGAGGAGGCAGAGGTCGATGCCCTTGGATTGCTAAGTTCCTACCAGGAGGATGATGAGGAGGAGGATGATCACGAGAGAGAGATCAGGGATCAGATCCTAGAGGAGATGGACGAGGAGGAGGATGGGCGAGATAGGATCCATCAGGATGAGACAGAGGCAGAGGTGCCCGACACTGATATATTACGAGCCCAGGTTGCCTCCTTGGAGGAGCAGATGAGGGTGTTGATGGCAGAGAGAGATGCCTACAGGGTAGAGAGAGACAGAGCCTTGATGGAGAGAGATCAGGTTGTAGCCTGGCAGTAGGAGACTGAGCAGAGATTCACAGAGCTCAAGACATTATGTACAGGACCGTCAGCAGCATTTGCCAGAGATTTGGTCAGAGACGGCGAGAGGGAGAGATACTACCGATACTTGTATGAGGCAGAGGTTCCCTTAGAGAGACGGGCTCCCAGCTTTTCAGCAGCACAGAGTAGTAGGTCTCAGACCAGGACCCACACACGGACAGTGAGCACAGAGGGAGTGGATCAGCCATGCAGAGCAGGGCCATATGACAGACCTCCCACAGCTCCGAGATCAGCAGGTTCCCAGCATCAGTCTCCTACACACTCCCGACATGATGGCAGTGGCAGTTCAGGATAGAGATACAGTTTTGAGGTCCATTTGAGACATTGTATTTTGATCCGATAGCCTGCGGGCTTCCATGTATTTATGATACATTATGACATTGTGATGTGACACATATGAGTGATATGTATATATGATTTTGGCGGCGATTCTTATGATATGCATTGTCTATTTATTGATTATGCAGTCTTGATTTATACATGTGATGTTTATATGATATGCCTATGTGATGGATGGTTGTATGTACTTTATGTTGTTTATGCGACTAATGCGATAAATTTGATTCTATATGACATATGATTCTATATGATTATGAGATACAATGTGATGTTATATGTATAATGACATGTGATGCTATACAAATGTAATATGATGTATGTATTTATAGTTTATTACTTATGATATGCAATGTTAAATGATGATTATTGTCTATTATGCCATGATAATCTAAATGTGACATATGCCTATATATATGTATGTTTCTAACATGTATGTTGATGCAGGATGATGTATACCATTTTGTGTCACAGGACTCTGTCATAATGCAAGAAAGAAGAATTGTTAATGCAGAGTGGAAGATCGACAAAGAATGAAAAGACAGAAGATAAATGTTAGTGTTAGGAATCTTCGATATTTTACCGTATCACAAAAGGTATTGCACTTTATCATCATTGGGTGGGACTAATACAAATGGAGACAAACACCAGGATATGACATAAATCAAGGTGTGCAAGGTCATCCACTTGCTAAAAACAGACAGTCGCAGACAAGGATTGTCACTAACTCATACTAAGGACACAAGTTGCCCCAGTCTTTTTGTCAGGACAAACCACAGACAGCAAACAAAAGAAAAGACAGGTCATGAGACGTCATTGCTCCTCTAAATCCTTCATGGGACATCCTTGAGGAAACTAGTAACATGACTCAAAATCAAATTTAAAAGACAATCGACAGATAGCAGTCAAAGAAAATAGAATTCTGATACATCGTTGCTTCTCTAAATCCTTCATGGGACATCATTGAGAAAGCTAGTAACATGAATCCTAGTCATCAATTCAAGACAAATGATAAGATAAATAAGCCAATAAATTCAAAAAGCCAATGAAAATAATTGCCAAAAAACATGATTTGTTTGTTTGATTTGTTTGATTGATTGAGCCTGATTGCAGGAGATACACATACCGGATAAGACTGTGAGTCTAGTTTCGATGTTATGACTATCTGTATAAGGCATGACAAAGCCTGGTTTTAGAAAGACATGTATCGTATAAGACGTTGAGTCAGATGCCGTTGATGTGATAACCTGTGTAAGGCTATGTTTGATTGTTTGACCTTGTCGATTATGCAGGAAGGACTCATCCTGAATAAGACGTAGGTTGATTGTTTTGATAACGTCTGTTTCCAAGAAGGACACATCCTGTAGCAGATGGTTGGTTGATCTGTTTGAATTTTTTTGTTTGGCAAGTTGTTTGATTTGACTTAGAGACATTGCTAACTTGTTCACCAGATTGATGCATGACTTGATATGATATACAGACAATTGACTGTGTGTGACAACAAACCCTAAAGGACTGACCTATTATGGCCTCGGGGGCTCATCGTGTGATGTGCCTTGCCTACGTTGTACATGCAGAGACCTCGTAGTTCGACTTGACTGCGACCGACAAGACTAACTACAAATAAAAGATGTGTGTGAAAGTGAATGTGACGAACCCTAATGGAATGACCTAGTGCGGCCTCGGGGGCTCATCGTGTGATGGCCTTGCCTACGTTGTACACGCAGAGGCCTCGTAGTTCGACACAACCAATGACCTTGTCATATAGACATATGGATTGACGCATGACTTTATACAGACAAACCTAAACCGACTGACCTAATGCCTCAGGGGCACATTGGCAGATGGCCTTGCCTACGTCCAGTCGCAGAGGCAACATAGTTCGACAAACAACAAAGACTGACAAGTGCGACTGACTCTAACTCTATTTTTGGATTTTTTGAAGTTTTTCAATGTTTTTGTGTTTTCTCAAGTCATTTTGCGATGTTTTTGGATTTTCATGGTTTTACGTCTTCAACACAGCCAATGTAAGAACCAATGTGACGCTAGTCAAGTGTCTGCCCCCAGTCGAGTATAAGACCAATTGACTATGAATAGAGTGAGATGGGGTATATGAAATGCTCTCGATGTCAATCTTTCCAAGCTATGGAAAAGACTACCACTTATTAGGACTGATATATACAAGTGATGGACATAAAAGGTAAAAGATATATATAGGATAGTGGACTATGTACACGAATGTGGGCTATGTACAGGGATAAGGGACTATGTATAATGAAGTGTGCTATGTACAGGGAAGTGGTACATATACAAGATAGATTAGAATAATAGTAGACAAAGGAGCAGAGTTGAGTACACATAGCACCTGGTTGCCAGGTTTTCACCATGGTACCTATCCAAAGCACCACCGAAGTGGTTTTCACCATTGGACGATTGATTTGTCTTTACTATTTTCCATATTAACTAATTTTTTTGGTGTTACCAAGACGCCTGTTTGCCAGGTTTTCACCTTGATAACGATTTTTTTGATTTTCTGATTTTTTTCTTTTATTTTTGTATTTTTGCTAAATAAGACAAAGGCTCCCAGAAGCTATGTGTAGAACTTCTTCAGATGCATACTATTGATTGGTGAGGACAATGGTTCACCTTCAGGAGTAGAGAGTTGATACGCTCCTGATCCAAAAGCTTCCGTAACAACATAAGGTCCCAACCAATTAGGTTCAAACTTTCCTGGTTTGTCTCTTTCTGCTTGATTCTTTGGGTTCTCCATTAAAACCAGGTCACCAATGTCAAAATTTCTATTTAAGACCCTCCTGTTATAGCTACGATGAAGGCGATTCTGATATGCTTGAAGATGGTCCAATGCCTTTTGTCTTCGCTCATCTAGGAATTCTAGTTCATGGAGTCTCGACACTCGATACTCTTCATCATCAATGTGGCCTTTCAGGGATACCCTTAGGGAAGGAATCTCGACCTCAATAGGCAAAATGGCTTCAGATCCAAAGACAAGTGAGTATGGGGTAGCACCAGTGGGAGTACAGATACTTGTACGATAAGCCCATAAGGCAGGGTTAAGCTGTAAATGCCAGTCACAACCAGCATCATTGACAGTCTTCTTGAGGATTCTAATGATGGTCTTGTTAGACGCCTCCGCTTGGCTGTTACCTTGTGGGTAGTATGGAGTAGAGAAGTGATGTTGAATATGAAATTGATCACACAAGTGACGGACTTCTTGGTTCTTAAATGGGTGGCCATTGTCAGTGATTATAGATTGAGGGACACCATACCGACAGATGATATAGTTTAAGATAAATCTAGAAATTTGTGTGCCGGTAATGTATGTCATAGGAATGGCTTCAATCCACTTCGTAAAGTACTCAGTGGCAGTGATAATGAACTTGTGTCCATTAGATGAGGTGGGGTGGATCTTACCTATGAGGTCGAGTCCCCATTGGGCAAAAGGCCATGGTGATGTGATAGGACGGAGCTCCTGTGCTGGGGCATGTATCAAATCTCCATGAACTTGGCATTGGCGACATTTTGTTACAAAGACATATGAGTCTTTTTCCATAGTAGGCCAATAATAACCCAGTCTCATAATATTTTTAGCTAAGGTAGGACTGCTAGAATGGGAACCACATATACCCTCATGCACCCCACGCAAGGTTGCTTGTGCTTCAGTAGAATCAAGAAATCTCAGTAAGGTATTGTCTAAAGCGCGTCTATATAGGGTGTCTCCGATGATGGTATATTTGGCTGACTTGCGGAGGAATGTTCTACGTTGGTTATTGGATAGGCCAATGGGTATGACTTCGGCATGAAGGTAATCATAGATTTCTTTGTACCATGGGGAATCAGGACCAACAATGTCACACACCATTTCAAAATCTGGGATATTGTAGGCAGGGACCAAAAGCTATTCGACCAAGAACTCAAACTTAGGGATGTTGTTAGGAATGTCAAGGAGTGAGGCAATTGTAGCCATAGCGTCTGCTGCTTTGTTTAAAACATGAGGTATCTGATGAAACTTGACTTTGTCAAAGTACTCGGGTGTCTGTCACAATAGTGGTTTACAATTCCCTGAGAGGAATGAATTTTAGCTGAAATCACATATTTTAGAAAATTTAATGATTTAATCCTTAAAAAGTTCCATTTTAAGGATTCCAATTGAAGAGGGTTTGATCAAATCACCTTAGATCAAACCCCCTTGGATAGAACCTTCGCTAGTTTTAAACCATACCTATAAATGCGTCTCCTTTACACCTATCAAAATGCTGATAAAAAATAACTTTTGATTTAGCTTTTGGGGATCAAATGAATTCATTTAAAATTTATTTCAAATGATTATGGTATTCCTTAGAACAATCTATCCAATGAATATAATTTTAATATGTTTTCGTTTTGTTATGTATTTGTTTTTTAAGTTTTATTAAACATAGGTTTTTCATCGAAAATGAATTTCTTTGTTCTTCACATGTGGAAAAATAGAAGATTATCAAAAAAAAAAATTGAAAAATATGAGTGCACCAGATATTGAAGTCCTTGATCCAACAAAAAAAATTTAAATTTTGACATATACAAAAAAAGTTACGCGTTATACGGTCGCTACGTGTCTGAATTGTAATTCATTTGACTTTGAAACTTGATTAAGGAACAAATATTCAATAAAAAACTATCTAACCAAGTGGAAGCACTAGATATCGAGTTACAAATCTAAATTTGAAAGAATTATAATTTTATCCTTCATGGAAAAAAATTTATGCGTTATACGGTGTGTGTCACTTTTTAAAAATGTTGTTTTCTAAAAAAAATCAATTTTCGTGGGAGATGGACAAAGAAGTGCAATTTAATTCCAAAAATTTTGAAAAATATTTTAGAATCTACAAACAAAATTTGATGAGACTCTAGTTTGCACCATCTTCAAATTCCTCATGGTTTAGCCGCTATAGGTGCCTCGAATGTGAAGATTTAGTTAAAAATAATAATTTCAGTGTCCAATTTGGCCAAAAATTGTAAACCACTATTGTGGGATCACCCACTCTTTAAAACTATCAGCCATGCACTTGTACAGAGCAAGCTTCTCATCCTTAGTCTCATAATCATCATTTACCTGTCTTATTACTAGTTGAGAATCACCATATACCTGTAGGTTCTTGATTTTCCACTTGACTGCCATGCGTAAACCTATCACTAAAGCTTCATATTCCGCCATGTTGTTAGTGCATGGAAATGCAATCCTGAATGATTTAGGGATGGAATCACCCTATGGTGTGATAAACAATATCCTAGCCCCTGAACCATGATTTGTATGTGAGCCATCAAAGTACAGTTTCCATGTTATGTTTGTGTCAAAAGTGAATATGAACTCATCAGGAAAGTCTGCCACTAATGGGTGATCTACCTGTATTGGTGCGTCAGCTAATTGATCAGCAATGACCTGTCCTTTAATAGCCTTTCTTTCTACATACTGGATATCATACTCACTAAGTATCATAACCCACTTAGCCAGACGTCCTGTTAATGCTGCCTTACTGAGAAGATATTTCAGAGGATCTATTTTAGCAATCAACATTGTTTGATGGTTTAGCATGTAGTGCCTCAGTTTTTGGGTAGCAAATACTACTACAAGACAGGCACGTTCAATGTTACTATAGTTTAGCTCATAACCAACCAAAGTCCGGCTGATATAATAGACTGCCCTTTCATGACCTTCATCGTCATTCTGTGCAAGTAATGCTCCAAGTGATGAATGGGTTGCTGTGATATAAAGAATCAATGGTCTTCCTTCAACATGTGGCATTAAGACAGGTGGTGTAAGTAAATATTCCTTAATCAATTGAAAAGCCTCTTCACACTTAGCTGTCCATGCAAATGGTACTCCTTTCCAAAGAAGATGTTGAAAAGGATGTGTCTTGTCTGCTAGTTGCACTATAAACCTTCTGATAGATTGCAACCTTCCTTGTAATGTCCTTAGTTGACTGAGATTGTTGGGTGGTGGCATGTCCATGATTGCTTTCACCTTAGCCGGATCCACTTCAATACCTCGTCTTGAAATGATATAACCTAACAGCTTTCCTGACTTGACTCCAAACACACATTTCTTTGGGTTGAGTCTCACATTATACTTCTCCAGTCTCTGAAATACCTTGTCTAAAACCTGTAAATGTTCTGCCCTTGTCTTGGATTTTACAATAAGGTCATCGACATAATCCTCCATACAAGTGTGTACTAGATCATGAAAGATAGTAGTCATGGCGCGTTGATAGGTTGCTCCTGCATTTTTGAGTCCGAAGGGCATAACATTCCAGCAATACATTCCCCAAGGACAAGTAAAAGCCGTTTTATGTTGATCTTCAACTGTAATTTTTATCTGGTTATACCCTGAGAATCCATCCATAAGGGACAACATCTCATATCCTACTGTCATGTCAACTATCATGTCTATGTTAGGCAAAGGGAAGTCATCCTTAGGACAAGCCTTGTTGATATCTCTAAAATCAGTGCAGATGCAGATGCCCCCAGCTAGTTTGGTGACTGGTACAAGATTGGAAATCTAGTCTGCATAGTCAATAGACCTGATGAAACCAACATCTAACAATTTCTTAAGTTCTGCCTTGACTAATAAAGCAATCTGTGGATGCATTTTTCTCAACTTTTGTTTCACTAGTTTGGCACCTGGTTGTAAAGGTAAATGGTGTAGAACAAGTTCAGGATCTAACCCTGGAATGTCCGCATATGACCAAGCAAAATTTATCTATCTCTGTGCAAAGAAGTCATGGAACTCAGGCTTTTCTTCTGTTTTCAATGACGCTGCAAAATAAACCAGTCGTGGATTCTCTTTTGTGCCTATGTTGACCTCTACAGTTTCTTCCACGAGCATAGGTGACTTTTTCTGTGTAATGGGAAGAATGTTCAAACCTCCATCCTTAGGCGCCTCAGAGAGGTTTTCACCTTCGGATGCGTCCTTTCTTTTTACTTTTTCATGGTCTAGAGATGCCTTGCGGTTTTCACCTAGAGACTCATCCTTTTTATCTTGTTTATTCTTTTTCTCATTTTTGCGACTGGAGGGTTGAACAGATTCCCCAAAATATGCTTTATTGTCCAAGTCAATGGTAAAACCAGCTTTATGATCCCCATTAGGTATGCCTTCACGTAATCCCAGGAACTCAGCAATCGCTTCGTCGTTCTCAAAAGTATCTAAAACGGGTGTATCTTGTTGATCCCAATCAATGAGTTGGGGATAAACTAGGGGCATGTCATCGTCAGCGTTATCAAAGTCTAATGGGGTCAAGGTAAGGATTGAATTATTCATGTGATCACAAAAGTCTTGTACCAAGTCCTTTTTGCTCTTGGGTTTGGGTCTAGGTGGATGAATAGGTGGGCCTAATGCCAAGGTTTGACAATAAGAGAGAGGTGGCCCAGGTTGCCAAGAGGTAGGATAAAGCGATTCCCAATAGTAGTGTTTAAACCACTCCTCTTTTGTCATTTTCTTTGGTGGACAGGAATTTAAAGGATTTGGTGAGGAACTTAACAGTAAGTCAAGTTCTCCAAATAACTTGTCAAGGTCCATGGAAGAAGTAAAGGATAAGGAATCCCACTCATAATCATTAGAGTCAGGAGAGTTACAACAATTTTGGTCTACTGGTTCGTGAGATGTCTTAATGTCTTCTGAAGCACGTACTTCCTCAAGTAAGGGTAATGGAGTACTAGGAATGCCAATCTGAATCGGTTGAAACCCTAGCCCTACTCCTTTTGGCCACTGAGAAACAAATATTGGTTCAATTCTGCCATCTTGGTTTAAGCCTAAACCACTGTGTCCATCATATCCTTTGCTTTGCATGATTTTGAAACCCTTTCCATATAGTCTTGTAGGAATATGAGCAAGTAAAAGGGGTTCTTGATTATCTTCCTTATACAGCCAGGAAGTAACATCTTCTGTATCTATAGCCTCTTTGCTTAATTCACCCCATTTAGTGAAAGTTGTTGTGGGGGGAACATGTATAGTGATTATAGACTGTCCCCTACCTGTTGTAGGCAAACCATATGACTTAGGAGGGACCAAGTGGCTAACACAATAGGAAGTCTTCATATAATACTCTCCACAACCCTTGTCTTGGATCTCAACCCGAGGAGTAGTGGGAAGTGAAGGTGCAACAAATTTTTGAGTGAGTGTAGATGGGTCAACATAAGAAGATGGATTAGACGATGAGGCCTCTTGGTTGACTGGCACTTGGCGTTGAGGGATCTCCTTTAGGTTAGTGCAATACTGAAAAGGATCAAGATCACCATCGATAGTTATTTCGGTGCCATTGTAAGGGAATTTAAGGCACTGATGATATGTGGAAGGGACTGCCTTCATGGCATGAATCCATGGTCTACCTAGCAAAAGGTTATATGGGAGGGTGAGATCCAAGACTTGGAACTTTGTCTCCATTACCGTAGGACCAATTCTGATAGGAAGTGTTACCACCCCCTTTGATTTTCTTTCTTCATCATCATAATCCTTAATGATAATACTCTTGGTGATGTCTATGCATGCTTCTGAAATACCTAATGCCTTAATTAGTTTTAAAGTGCATAGATTTAACCCTGCTCCTCCGTCTACCAAAACTCGTCTAACTTTGGTGTCATCAACAAGGACTTCTAGATGTAAAGGGTCATTGTGGTTCTTCTTATCTGTGGCATAGTCTTGTTCAGAAAATGTGGCATGATGATTATTGGTCAAGTAGCCCACCATCTCCTGGAAACGATTGACATCAAGGTCATTAGGGACCGTGGTGTTCTATAAAGCCTTATCAAGGATAGACCGATGCTCGGGGGAGATACGCAACAATTCTAGGATTGAAATTTGGGCTAGGGTCTTCCCCAACTGGTCAAGTAGGTTATATTGTAACTTGGAAGGTTGTGATGTTTGCTGTGATGGAGGGCCTTGGATAACAAACTTAGTACGATGAGTATTGACCAAACATTCTGGATTAGCATTGATAGTAATGGTATTGATGGTGTCATTAGCGGTGCGAAGGCAATCAATGATTTTTCCACTATCATAGTCATGTTTTATATTCGCATAATTTGCTGACATATTGGTCTTAGTACTCGAACTGGGGACAGTCCCTTTCCCATGGTCATGTAGTGGGTCTGAAAAGACTTGATGATCAGTGTTCGATGTCTTTTGTTTTTGTCCACTAACTTCAATGATTCTCTTGTCAACAAGATCTTGTATGATGTTCTTCAGTTGTCAACAGTTTTGTAGGTTATGCCCCTTTGTCCTATGATAATCACAGAAGGCATTGTCATCCCACCAAGTTGGTTTAAACTGTCCTGGATCGTATTGTCTTGGTTCCTGCAGTTGTATGAGGTTGTGTTGTAATAGTTGTTTGAACACCGACTCAATGGGTTCCCCTAAGGGAGTGAACTCACGTTTCTGGAATCTCCTTGGTGGTGGGCGTTGAGTGTTTTGGACCACGTTGGGAGGTTGATTGACAGCATTAAGCATGTTGGAAAAGTTATGAGGCCCTTTTAATGTGAGGAGGGGTCCTGCTTGTAATGTTTTAGCATCAACCACCCCATCATTGGTGACATTTTTGTTACGAGACCAGAATCTATTTCTGTCGGTGGGAGTGTTTTGTACGACCGTGTTTCGATTGGGTGTTGTCATCTTGAGTTCACCCTTTTCAATGAGATCATTCTCTATTATCACCCCCTTTTCCACTAGTTCCGAAAAAGATATGCAACAATGTACCCTTAAGTTACTCCTGAGTTTTGGATGAAGGTTTTCTTGAAACATTGTAACCTTTTGTTTTTCAGGTATCTCGACAGGACATCTACTAGCAATAGTTCTCCATCTCTGGAAGAAAGCAATGAATGTTTCACCTTCGCCTTGTGTGGTGTGGCACAAGGTTGCTATATTTATCTCATGGTCAATGGAAGGAGAATTGCTCTACAACAAATTTCTCAATTAGCTCTCCCCATGGCTCCAATGCCGCATCTAGACCAAAACCATTCTGAATGGCACCACCGACGGCACAATGACTTATCAGCGAATGGGCGGTTAAGATCCTGGCGAAACATTTTACGATGACTGATACGCCACCATTTCATTTTGGCAATATTCATTTGCGCCAGCGGATTCGCACTTTGCGATGCCAGAGCGATTGATAGCACCATATGGCTGGCACCACGCCGCGATAGGCCTTTTAATCGCAAATCGCCGCCAACCGGCGTGACGGGATCCGCAAATGCCGGGCAAAACGGCCCGCCTAAACGCAATGCATCGATGCCGTCCTAATTCCTCGCGCAGTACCGATTCCTCGAAAATCACCGCACAAAGGGATTCTGATTCGGTGCCGATGTGAAATAGTTTTGGCCTGGAATCTGGGTAGACGGATTCTGACTACCAATCTGTGAAAAGGGGTTATGATTCGGAACAGATGTAAATTGGTTTTGACTGCTAGTCTGGAAAGGTGGATTTTGATTGCCTTATTGGAAGGAGGGAATGCCCCCTGTTTGTGTAATCCTTGGTATAGTACTAGTGACCTGAGCACTAGGTATGGCCATCGACCGTGGCAAGGTACCCATAATGCTAGCAGTAGGTGTGGTTATTGATTGCGCACTTGTGACACCGACATAAGATGTATGGGCTGATGTTTTAGGTCTTTTACTCCCACTAAGAGGACCGAAGGGGGTAGATGATGAAGCCCCTGTAGTGAAACTAAATCCCGATGTCATGGTAGGTGTACCAAATGGGGATGTATGGACTGTCGTACTCTGTGTAGACGTGCTAGATGGCATAGTCATGCTGACTTGAGGTATAGTAGTACTAGCAGTCGTGGTATTTGTCCCTTGTGTAGGTTGAGTTTGTAAGGTGCTAATGTCAAATCCTGGAGGTAAGGTAGCACCTTTAGCTAGCAATTTTTCTAAGAACCGTTGACGATCATTTGCTAGGTACTCATCTACAAAAGAGGCAAACTCAGGGTCCTGTGCGGCAGCCTCTATGTCTTCTGTTGTAACATGTCCTTGTGTGTTTCTAGTGGTAAATTTGTCTAATAGAGTCTTATGAGGTCTTGAAGAAAATGGGTTGATGAACTCACTTGGGTTCGACATGTTTTCTCTCTCTTCTCTTAGACCTAGTTTCAACCATGTAAGACAAGCTCAATATGTGGGAAATGCAAAACTATATCTAGAAACTGTATGACTCTATTCTATGTTTTGGGGTTTTCTTATGCAAAATAAGGGATGTCCTATGATGATACTAGTCTAGACTCTAAAGGTGCAAGAAGTCTAAGTGAGACCCTAAAATGATCAATTCTATAAACCCAAGGTGAAGGGACCAACTACCTAAAGTCAAACCAAAGTGTCAATTTAGATAAGTCAAGGAACCAATGTAGGACAAAGATCAAAGACACGTTGAGTTTCCTAACTAGACTGATGAGCTAGGACAACTCTCTGTAGGACAAAGTATATGATGATAAGACTAGGTTCAATGACATATTTCGTTGACACTATGACCTTTCTAGAGTATAGATGGTGAACTACTCCTAAAGTTTGTAAAAGTGACCTCTCTAAAAGTCTAATGCAAAATAATATGATCCCTAAGATGAAGGTAAACTCTAACTGAAGACAACTATGGTAATGACTAAATGAACCTAAAGGATGCAAAATTGAGCAAATCGTTTCAGGTTTCTATTTTCAAAGACTGCTTGTATGAAGACCACTGAAACTAGTATAACCCCTGCTAACTGGACAGTGACAGTGAATTTTGGTTTTTTTGGTAATCAGACAGATGCGTTTCAAATTTAACAGTTGCGGTTCAAACTGACATATGCGACTCAAAATTACCAGATGCGACTCAATCTGACAGATGCGACTCAAAATATAACGCATGCGGTGTTTCTAAAACAAATGTGAGTCAAACTAACAGACGCGACTCAAAAATTACAGATGCGGCTCAAAACAACTAGATGCGACCTATATAAATGAGATGCGAGCCAAACTGACAGATGCAAATCAAAAATTACAGATGCAACTCAAAACTTACAGATGCGACTCAAAATTAACAGATGCGACTCTAAAAATCAGATGCGTGTTTCTGGTGAACAATTGCGACTCTCTGTGAATTTTCAGTGACATGAAATTTAAATTGACCTAGTTTTCTATGATCAAATTCTAACAATCAAAGACAATCGTAAGACAAAGTGTTTTCAGTTTCAATTTTGGACTGAAAGAACATTTAAAGTGATAATAGACAAGCACATCCTAATAGGCCAAAGGCCTAGGGTTTGTATACTTGGTATAGCCCACCAGTTATACCCTGGATTGGTGATGAACACCTTTCCTTCTCGAGAGCGGATAGCTTAGGAATTTGGTGGCATTGGCTCCCATCCACGGCTCATTAACGTCTTTCGAGCACACCAATTCCGAATTCATTGGGTAGTGACATCCCAAGAATTGCTATCTCTACTCAAGGGGATCAGTAGTGAGTAATCTTCGGGCATGATACTGTACCCTGCACTAATACCAAGCAACGGCCACAAATAGGTTGGTCTCTACAACAAAGGGTATTTAATTCGGGCATTCCGTTAGGTGGGGTGTGATCCATACGGCGTGAGTCCCCTTTCGGATCCATCTCGTCGGAACCACACTCATTGATTCTTGGGGTTTCCCCAAGAACCCACTTTTGTATACTGGCTGGAAGTCCCTCGGGTTCAGGGTGCTACCGGTCTAAGTCGTTCTGGGGTGAGTACTTTTTCCCACCAGAACAAGCCCAAGTTCTAGAGTTGGTAACTGTTTCTCTTACACCCAGGATCGCACAGATGCGCAAGGGGAGAGGATACTTCGATATACCAAATCGTAAGGGTAACTAGACTTGTGCTTTCGCACCAAACACAGTAGACACTTGTTAATTTTAATCCAAATGAAAGATTTGCTACGCTACCAAACAATCTGTTTCAAAATTTAACTAGGGTCTTCGACAAGCGTCCTACAGAAGATATCATAAGTAATTTTTCAATATTGTCTTCATCAATCATCCTGCAAAAGCTTGTTAACTCTAAATGGCCACATGCTGAAAATCAAATATCAGTAACACGAAAATCAATTGAAAATTCCAGATTGCCGAAAGTAGAAATAAAATTTTACTAGTCAATTGCGTCATTTTGTTACCAGTCAAATGCGTCATTTCTTTTTCAGTTGCGGCTCGGGATATCACTTGTGATTCAGGAATTGTCAGATGCATCGTTTCTCTGTCAGATGTGGTTCATAAACTCAATTTCGGTTCAAAAACTTCACATGCGGTTCCGGAAAATCAATTGCAGTGCAGAAACTTCACATGCGTCGTTCCGTACGAAAAATCTGCAAAATCAAAAATTAAAAGATCTACGGATTCGCGAAGATGGTGTCTTCACGTCGGGTTCACCAAAATGTAACGTCTGAAAATGAAACAAGCCTTTGCACAATAGACAACAAAGAAGATTAGATTGTTAGAAGCACACATGCATACAAATACTAAAATCTAACATTCAAATTCATACGTTAAGCAACAAAGAACATGGGAAAGTAAAAACGTAATTAAAACTAGAACAATCTCACCAATTTTCAAACGTATTTCCATGAATTATCTCGATTGCCCTTCTCCATTTTGCTTGTGTAGTATAATTTCCCTCAGATTTTCAAGTTTGTGCAAGTATAGCTTAAGATAGTGATTAGCAAAATATCGAAGATTCAAGACAAAAGTGCTCTCAAAAGTTATCAAATTCGCGAGAGAGATTGGAATGGAGAATGACAAATCAATTTATAGAAAATTGATTATTCGAATGACAGGCCAAGATTGAAAGATCAACGGATGGTTGAGATTGACTGATTAGACATGCAATTAGATAACTGATAGTATTGACATGAGTCATTCGAATTAGAAAATAGAATTAAAGATTAAATGAATGATTTAATCTTCAGTTCGGCATTCAAAAACATAAGAAATATCTATGCATGACAAAGATAAAGATTGATTATAACGACTCTTTGTTCGAATGCACGCACAACATTTAATTAATTAAATAAGAATATTTAATTAATATGCATGTACACGCAAATGAGTTAGAACTGGAGGATTGCATGATTAGACGAAGAGATTACTCGAAGACTCCACTCAGACATTAAATCAATAGTTAACTGAACGATTAAAATAGATGTCGAGTTGAGTAAAAGTGAATACTTAGATAACTCACATAATTATCTAAAATATAGAAGAATGTGTTAAAATAGACTTAATGAATTAAATAATTCATTTAATTCCAGACTCGATATTTGAAGAATAATTAAATAAATAAGATTTATTTAATTAAGTGACCAAGGGGATTTTAAATGAATAATTAAATAAATTATGAATTTATTTAATTATAGTTGAAATATGATAAAGAGTAAATTAAATAATAATTTATTTAATTTAACCGGAAGAATAAGGTTAATTAGTAAGATAATTAAATAAGAAGCGTTTATTTAATTAATTAGATAGAATAAAGAAAAGTGAATTAATTAAATATTTAAGATTATTTAATTAATAGAAGAATTAATAGAAGATGAATTAATTAAATAATTGACATTATTTAATTAATTAGAAGAATTAGAATTATGACGAATATGGAAGCCGCAGGCTAAAAACCAGATTTCGGTGTCTACAGAAACATCATATTTTCAACAAGTTGAGGTGTAATGGAGGTCAGCCATGGAGATTGAAGACATTTGGTGAGATCTTTCATTTTTTTTTCATGTTTCTCCTTTGCACTTCATTACTACTTTGGGTTTTTATGTTTATGCATTTGATTTTCCAACCCTAGGATAATTTCCCATAGTTACATTGGTGAAGCCGTTGCCAAAATTGTGCATTTTCTATTTTTTCGTATGACATTTTTCTATTTTGTAGCTACAGGCATGGCTGCGATGCATTTGATCTGCAAAACAACACATTTGATTTCCCAAGATGCATTTTCTCTATAGGACGCATACATGTTGTAGAGTGCTACATTTTCTAGGTCACAACGCATTTGTCTTGCAGGTTTCCACATTTGTTTGACAGATTCCAGAATCCAAAACCATGACACATTTGTCACCTAGAACAATCCAATCGCTCTACTATGATGCATTTTCCTGGTGAAATTTTTCTCTCAGGTTTTTCCATATTTCACTTGATTTATTTTTGGCATTTGGTTTCTTCTTCTACAATTTGTAGTCTAGGATCTTTCTGGTAACTAATGGCTTGTTACAACATGTGGGTTTGACTCTTTTGTGGGTCCAAGGCATATTTTTGCAAACTACTAACTTGTGGTTTTGTAGGTTCAATTGTCCAAGGCTTTTATTTTGAAACATTGTGCTTGTTGATTTCTAGATTAGAAAAAAATTCAATTGGTGCACTACAAATAAATTCTCTTATCCTTTTTCTTGATTGTGTTTGGGGTGGTAGGTGATTATGCTCTCACCTTGTGCAAACTAGGTGATCAGAAAACTAGACCCATCCATTTTTTTGTTTACCTTGATTCAATAATCGAAGTATCCTCTCCCCTTACGCACTTGTGTGATCCTGGGTGTAAGAGAAACGGTTATTGACTCTAGAATTTTGGCCTTCCTTGGTGAGAAAAAGTACTCACCCCAAGGTGACTCAAACCAAAAAGAGAGCTAAAGCCAAGCTACCCTCGACCGGTATATAAATGTGAATCCTAAGGGAAAGCCTAGGATTACGAGTGTGGATGTGTCATATGGACCAAGTAGTACTCCCTAAAACCTTGTTGAGCATAACCTCTTGAAACTAGAGTGCCTCCTAAATGGAGATTAATCTTATACCCCATGTATGGTCACTCGAATGGGGGTCCCGAACTAAACACCTTTGTGTAGTAGCCAAATCCCTCTATTTGCTAGTGCAACAATGATCATTGTGAAGGAATCCACATCCTCATAATTCTTAGTAGAGGTGATCAATCTGCCATGGGAGTTTCAAGGGGGTTGGAAGCTTGGTTGTCCTAAAAAGTGAGTGCAATGTAAGGGGGGGCCTGTGCGTCCAAGCTTCTAGATTCATATGCTAAGAATATGCAGCTAGGGAAACCCACATGAAATCTAGCGAATATTGTCTTGGCCTAAAACTAGGATCATGCTTGTCTTTATTGTTCTTTTTTCAAAAGACAAAATATTGTGCTTGCCAAGTGTTTTCAGACATTCAAACAAAACAAAACATCACTTTCAGATCTGCAAACAAATAGCCAGCATCAAACACTTCATATTTTGGACCAAAATTGCAAACAAATTAGACCTTTTCCTTTTTGCACTGCATCTGTTGTGACACATTCACTCTATTGCACAACATTTTCCTTTCAAAATTCTGCATCTACTTTTTTGCACTGCATTTGCTTTGTAGAGCACCACATTTTCCTATGTCAAGTCGCATTTGCTTCCAAAAAGCCACATTCACATTACTAAGCCACATTTTCTTTCTGCAGAGCTGCATTTGCTAAATCTGAGCTGCATCAGCCATACTAAGATTCATTTGCAACCTAAAACAACGCATTATCCTAACAAAAATAAAAACTTGTCTAAGACTAGAAACCGATTTCTAATCTATCCAAATTGCCATCAAACATCTTTTTCCAGAAGGCTCTTTCAAAAACTAGACCATAAATTTCTCAAATTAATTATCATTTGCACTCTTAGGTTGCATTATTACCCATAGTTTATCCTTGAAAAAATCTAGTTTCATCCTTAGGGTATCATTATCTTCATTTTCAGTCCTTGCATCCTCACTTCATTCTTAGATTTTGGACTAGGAAAGCTTGCCCCACTTTGCAAAATCTTTACTTTCAAAAGTAGGTTATCATTAGACTTGGTCATTATTACCTTCTTTAGTCATTTTCCTTTTTTGAGACCTTTCCAACTCATAAGTCTAGTTAGGAAATCTCACTTTTCATTTTGTCCTTGTCATTTAGTCCTTCAAAAAAGTCCTTTGATATTCCAAATTGACACATAGATCAAGCATAGGGTGGTTTGGAAACCTCCTTCCAAATCATTTTAACCTTTAGATATTCAAATCATCTTAGTCATCATCTTGCATATTTTAGCTTTAAAAATCCCAAAAATTTGTAATCATAGTCCTCATTTGGCATCTTGACTTGGCATTGGTCACTTCCTTAGTCAACATTATCATCCTAGTCTTCATTGTCATTTGGAATTAGTCATACCCTTTAGAAAATGTTTTCATATTGCATCCCTTTATCAAAAATCCAAAAAAAATAGTCTTGCATTGTCATCCCTTCATCAAAAATCCAAAACACATAGTCTTGCATTGTCATCCCTTATTATCCAAAAATATTAAAAAACATAGTTTAGCATCATCCTTGCATCTGGTTGTCATTCTCATCATCGTCATTGAGCAATTCCCTTTTATGGTTGAGACTAGACTCCAAAGAAGGATAAGACAAATGGAAAACCCTAGACAAGATTCCAATCCCAACATCAACAATAGCACTTATGACCAAAATTGGACATTTTCTCACCCGTTTAACAACATGAACACACAACCTCCCATGAACATGCCATCCTCATCACATAATCTCTTTGAACAATTTGTACCTAGGGATGAACATGGAAATATATTTGAGGAATACATAGAAGCAGTAGCCCAAAATCCAGACACAACCTCCTTTCTAGAAGAAATGGTCTTACATGATAGAGATAGATATTTAGCCATACTTCTAAGTCAATGAGCCAAATTACCATGAGGTTTTGACGTTATCACTTTGAGACCGACATCACTCAACCCTAATGTCAATAGCACAAACAATATACCTCAAAACACTGCAAACAATGCTTCTATCAGTGTCACCTCACAAACTATCACAAGTACCATTAATACCACCACCATTGACACAACCAATTAAAATAATGCCAACTCCATCAATGCCACATCCATTGGTGGTATACCAAACATGTCACAAGCCATGTCAAAATCAACATTAACCATGTCACAAGCAACATCAACCATGAAACAATCCATGACACAATCAATGCCAACCATGTCCACGATATCATCACAATTAGTTGGTGCCACTTTTGGGTTCTCATCAATGGGGGAAAGCTCTTCAAATCCCTTATTTGGAGCTTCATCTAGTTCCATGAGTTCCTCCTCATCAAGACCTTTCATTGGTACATCATTCAATCCCACCAGAGGAAGTAAACCACATGTCTTCGTCTAAGGACCACAACCAAACATTAACACATCATCACAATTCAACACCAATACATCCCAAGGATAAAATATGAACATTTCTCATAGGAAATTCCAACAATTTGGACTTGGTAATCCGAATGCTCAGCACATGACATCATTTAGACATTAAAAAATTCATGGTCAACATATTCCCCAAGTCTCAATTCAAATGGCTGGAGGACATATTCCGACATACTCATCACATATTCACACTCATCAACAAGTCTACAATCCAAACTTTCAACACCAACAACATGCAAACCAAAACACATCATACATGTCACAACATCATATCCCACAACAGAACACCAATCTCTTTTCACAACAAATGAGGACTCATGGCATGACTATCACACCCTTTTGTGATGCCACAAACAACCCCATAATTGATGCCATGCAAGCCCAAATGATGGATATGCAAAAGGAGATACAAGAACTATGAGCATCCAACAAGAGGTCACACATGTCATATGACCTAAACTTATATCCTTTTGACACAAATTTGAATATGCCACCATTCACTTCTGGTTATGTGGCACCCAACTTAACCAAGCAAAAAGGTAAGACGAGTCCTATTAAACATATTCAAAAATTCACCACCAATTGCATGGACATTGCCTACGAAGAGACTTACTTAATGACACTTTTCTCTAAAATCCTTACAGGACCGACACTTGAATGGTTCACCATCTTGAAGGGGATAAAAACATGGGATGAACTTAAAGACAGATTCCTAAATAATTATTCATATAACATTGACATGGACACATCAATTACTAGCCTATGCAATCTTACACAAGAAGATATTGGTGAAACTTTTATCCCATTCTTCCAAAAGTGGAGAATTCTTGCAAGTCATTTTCATATTGATATACCTAAAAGTGAAACCTAAAAGTGAAAAGTTTGACATGTTTGTGCAAACACTCGTAGACCCACTGAAGTATGGATTTCAAGTCCATTACTGTACAATATTTGCAGACCTAGTTGTAAAAGGAGTCCAAGTTGAGAAAGCCCTCATTGCCAAAGGGGAATTAAAATTTGGTCCTAAAAACACAAATTCAAATCCACCCATCGACAAAAATAAGTATTGGGTCAAAAATAAACATGTCACCAATGATGGAATTGTTGATGCCAAGGCTGTAAAAATGATAGGACTAGTATTTTCTCTTAAGGGAACTTAGCTACAAAACAAACCAACAACAATACTGACACCTCCCATAAACAACCAAAGTTGTCAAAACAATCAAAATAAGGACAACCCCACCAGATAAGACAATTCCCAAAAAGACGAACATACACTGCTTTGGGAGAGCCAATTGAGGATGTTCTTAAGAAGCTCCTTCATAATGGTCTCATCACACTTGAGGATCCTAAACCATATGACCCTAGGCAGTTTAAACCATCATGGTGCGATGATAATTCTTTTTGTGATTACCATTAGGCTAAGGGACATAAAACATCATCTTCTTGGTAGCTAAGGAACATTGTGCAAGACCTTATCAAAAATTGTGTAATTGAAGTGGGTGGGCCACAATTTACATCCAATGCAAACCATACCATTCATAAAATCCCATTGCAAGACCATGGTTCTAATAAAGCTTCCACATCATGTCTTAAGACTAATAACAATCAAGCCAATTATACTCACGTTGCTTTTGATTATTTAGGAGGACCCATTATTAACAATGTTTGAACTAATGACGACTATGTCAATACCATAACTATTAAAAGAGCACCTAAATGCAATGCTACTACCCGAAGTGGAAAAGTCACTATAGTTGGTCTTCCTCCATGACAACTACAAATTACTATACCTGGTCCATCCACAAAGCAACCACAACCTGGTCCATCCGCAAAGCAGTCCCAACCCAAGAATAAGTTTAACCTCATTGATCAGCTAGGAAAAACCCATGCGCAAATATCCATACTCGAGTTGCTTTGCATTTCACTCTCCCACAAGGCTATACTCAACAAGACCCTGCAAGAGTCATTCATCCCGCAAGACATCGATGCCAGTCAATTTGAGGCCATGGTGGGATATCTCACCACACCCCATCAAGTGACCTTTTTTGACCAAGATTATTCATATCAAAAGACCAATCGTAATGATGCATTATACATTGAGGTTTTCATCCATAAGCATAAGGTCAGACGAGTCCTAGTAGATGGTGGAGCAGGACTAAATATATGTTCCTTGAAATTGGTTAAGGCTCTAGGATTTCCTAATGCTTCCATAGACCCTTCAAAGAGCATAGTCATAAAGGCATATGATGATGAGGAACGTTTGTCTCGTGGTGTGATCACTCTTCCGATCAGAGTTGGACCAGTCATTGTGGACACAACTTTCCAAGTCCTGGATTTTGAATTACCATATAACATCTTACTCGGTCATCCTTGGATTCATTCTCTCAAAGTCGTTTCATCCACTTATCACCAATGCCTTAAATTTCCTTTTGACAACACAAAAGTCACCATTTATGGAGACCCCGACCCTTTCCAATATTGTACTAACTTAAGGGGTATTTCAAAACGTCAGGTGCCCATTAATCGAAAGGTTCCAAACTCCTCCAAATTCATTGACCCTTCCACATTTGCATCATCATCCACATCCACTCTGTCCACATCTTCCGCCACAACATCATCTTCCTCACTTCCTAAGGTTGAGCCCACTGTCAAGATCTAGGACCTAGGCTATGGAGAATTTAAACTACATACGTCATATAGTATCATGACAATACCCAAGTCTTTGAAGGTCTATGTTCAACCATGTTTTAGAATGGAACCTAAGAAAATTTTTAAGGTGCCACCAAAAATAGTTTTCATGAAATGGGGATACATGAACAATGAGGATATTACTGACATTATAGGATGGCTTTACAAAGAAATGGAAGACTTACCCCCATTACCAGTTAAGATATATGGAAAAGGATACAATATGATGAAGGCTAAAGGTTACGATGGAACTAGTGGCCTTGGCAGGAACAAAACAGGACAAAGGGAACCTGTAGCACCTTCCAAATGACCAAAGTATCTTGGGTAAGGGTATGGACTACCTCAACATGATGATCGACGTACTAGTGTGCTTTCGACTGAGAGTGTAAATTCTTTAGAAAGTGTCACGACAATTGAGGAATCCCTCACCGAAACTGACTCCCATGAGTGGGAACATGGCTCCCAATGATCCCTAAGTGACTGCTACCTTGATGACTTGTTCCTTGAACCCAAAGAACTCACCTTTGAACAAAATTTTTGGCAAACATTTAAAATTGATACAGTCAATAACCCAAAGATCCCAAGCAAAAGAGAAAACTGGGATAGACTCCTTGACTCAAGGAATAATGACAAACCTGGATCATCTTCTATTCCTATTAGCCATACACTCGATTTATCCACCCAACCACCTGAACTTAATGACCATCACCAAGATTCTTTTGAGCCTACAGACCATAATGATAGTCCTTTTTCCCCTTATTTTGACAATGAGTATGAGTCAAACAAAGGAGAATATTGGATAGAATTTGATTGGGAATTAGACAATGACAACTTCATTTTTAATGTCTCTGAATCCGTTTGCATGCTTTCCGCATCCTCACAATTCACCAACACTGACAATGGAATTTCCTTAGTCTACCTACAACTTATCGATTGGGACCAACAAGGCCCACCAGTCTTGGACACATTTCAGAATGATGAGGCCATTGTTGAGTTTATGGGACTACGTGAGGGAATACCCAATGATGATCATAAGGTTGGATTTGCTATCGATCTAGATTGTGCTACTTACTTTGGGGAGTCTGCTCTGTCCTCTAGTGAAAAATGAAAAACAAAAATAAAACAAAAAATGAAACGTCTTTAGGTGAAAACTGAAAGTCACCTTCTTAGGGAAAAAAAGTAAAAATAAAGGATGTATCTGTGGGTGAAAACCTCTCTGAGGCACCCAAAGATGGAGGACTGCACATTCTTCCTGTGACTTAAGAGAAATTAGCAATGCTTATAGAGGATACCATAGAAGTTAACCTATCAATGACAGAAGATCCCAAAACGGTCCTCTTTGCGGCACCCCTGACGGAAGAAGAGAAGCCTAAGTTCCACAAATTCTTTGCAGAGCGAAATGTCAATTTTGCATTATCATATGCTAATATGCCTGGGTTGGATCCAGAACTAGTTTTACACCATTTACCACTACTTCCACATGCTAAACTGATAAAACAGAAGCTGCGCAAGATGCATCCCTAGATTGCTCTATTAGTCAAGGCTAAACTTAAGAAACTACTAGACGTAGGATTCATATGGTCTATCGATTATGCCGAGTGGATATCTAATCTTGTACTAGTAACAAAGCCAAATGGTCAGATCCACATCTACAAAGACTTTAAAGACTTAAACAAAGCATGTCTAAAAGATGACTTTCCATTGCCAAACATAGATATCATAGTTGACCTCATGGTAGGATACTAGATGCTTTCCCTTATGGATGATTTCTCAGGCTATAATCAGATCTGTATTGCCCCCAAAGATCAACAGTTTCTCGCATTTGATTGTGGTGCGATTTTGTGAATGCATCGTGCTTTCTTATGAATATGTCAAACCAACTGTCCTATCCTAAAATCCCTTTGTTTTTGTGTCGTGACACATCAAATGCATCAAACGCGAGTGTGAAGGTGGCTTACGCGCATGCACATGTGTCGCAGTGCATTCGTTGCTGACCCTAAAACCCTAAATTTTGCATGAAAAAATGATAAAATCACAAAGTGAGTTAGAGGTACATACTGCTAGCTCTGAGCCCTCGGCTGCCTCTAGGTCCACATGATCTCCCTGCGATGCTCAGTCACTAGAATCACCATGTTTCCTGATGTCCTCCTCGCTCTGAGCTCTCAAAATTACTAAGGTAAATAGTGGAAATAAATTGACTTTTACCTCATTGTCAACCTATTTATAAAGTCAAAATGGCATTTTTCAAACCTTTTATTGCTAGAGGCTCCTTTGACCGACTTTGACCACTTGTTTGGTTGCCTTAAACTTCTTGAAATCACAAAATGTATGCGCCATTATTTTTCTCACCACTAAATTGACTTATTGGGACACTTTCCAAATTTTTCTATTGCCGGTCCAAAATTTGAAAATTCTCCCAAGGGGGCATAGATACTTTGTACCTTCGCTAGGGCATGACTTTGACTTATTTTCTTTGCCACAATGTGACAGGCTGCATTATGACAAAGAGGGGAAAAATGTAGACACATAAAAATGACCTAGGCCTGCAAGCTCTATTTTTTCCATCTTTTCTTCCTAACATAATTAAGACACTTTAATTATGTCCTTGGTCCACTTCTTTCTACTAATTAAATAATTCATAATTATTTAATTAATTCATTTCCTTTTTATTCCTCCTGATTATTAAATAGATAAATTTTATTTATTTAATTAATACGTCGCTAATTGTCTAAAGTCTTCTTATAATTAAATAAATTTCTTAATTTATTTAATTATCTTTACCCATTTATGTCTTCTTGATTATTAAATAAATAAATTTTATTTATTTATTTACTTAATATGTCACTAATCTTGAAAGTCTTCTCATAATTAAATAGATTCTTCTTATTTAATTATTGGTCACCCTTTCCAATTAAATAATTATCTTTAATTATTTAATTTGGCATTTCTCTCTTTTAGTAAATTAAAATTAATTATTTACTGTCATGTGGTCCCCACCTTTTTGAATTAAATTTATTTTTAATTCAAAATATAGTCTTTTTCCGCAAAAATCAAATAATTTTCATTTATTATTTGATTTTCCAACCACCTCTTTTTCTATGCCAATCTTATCTCTTGTCACGTGCATTTTCCACCCTTGATTTGATTTTCTAAAAATCAATCTTGTCCATTCATTTTCAATTTTCCCTAATATTTCCCTAACCCTAATTGTGGGTTGTCAAATTGAATCTTGTCCATTGATTCTAGGGCACTTGTCAATCTTCAATCTTGGCCATTCACTCAAAATTGCATTTTCTATAAAATGGAAATTTTGGTCTCATTTTTTCACCTCATGATATCTAGGTCTCTTGTACTCTTGTTTTAGGAAATATCATGTCATCTTGCAATATTTTCATTATTGTCATCTTGTCATAGGCACATTTGCATAATTTAGACATAGTTTCATGCTTACTAGTTGCATATTAGCCTAGTATTTGCATATTGTCATCTCAAATCCTTCAACATTTGCTTAGGGCTTGTCATTGTCATTAGCTTTCTCATCATAAATTTGAGGGAAACATCATATTTGCAGCAAGTTGAGAAGGTGTAATGGAAGTCAACCATGGATATTGAAGAAATTTGGTGAGATCTTTCATTTTTTTTTCATGTTTCTCCTTTGCACTTCATTACTACTTTATGTTTTTATGTTTATGCATTTGATTTTCTAACCCTAGGATAATTTCCCATAGTTACAGGAGCCGCCACCTTTAGAGGTTTTGCAAACTCATTACGGGTTCAGATATGAACTCGTTTCTCGCTATGGATATGAGCAGAAATTCCTAGGATGTATTGAGTAAAGATTTCAAGTCCCTATCCATTTCAAGCCCTAACAACACTATTTGGGTTTGGGATGCTTTATAAAATAGTCCAAGCAAAAGCCTTGGTGGAGTGTTAATATGATTTCAGCCATATCGTTGAGCTTGGTTCATCCTGAGTTAATAAAGGAAAGGGGGCAGGCCAAGAAGGTCTCTCTATATATCTTCTCTTCAGATGAAGTGCTAGGGGAATTTCTAGTTTCTTATTCCTTGTTGCCTCCTTATCATCACAAGAAACTATTCTTGTATCACTTGCATAGATAGGCATACTTTGGAGAATCCATTTTGAGTATTGATGAGGAGGACCCTCTATCTAATGTCAGCAATGACATCATGATATCTTATCCTAAAGACCACAGTACCCTTCTTAAAGGAGATACTATTGAAGTTTCTATGGATCCTAAATCCTCAAAAAAAGTAATCAAGATTTAGAAGTGTCTCTATTCGGAAGAAGCAGACAAACACTCTAATCTCTTGCATTATCATCCTAATATCTTCACTTGGATGTATGAGGATATACCTGGTATTGATGAGTCTATAGTGGTTCACAATATCATCCTATGCCCTGATGCTAAGCCAGTTAAGTAGAAAATCTAAAAGATCAATCCCAAGGCAGCATTGATGGTCAAGACTAAGATAGAGAAACTGTTGAAAGTAGGTTCTATCTGTCCGATTGACCATTCCCCCTGGATTTCGAATATAGTTGTCATTAGCAATCTTGATGGCCACATTTGTATATTTATCAACTTTCATGATCTTAATAGGGCTTCTCTTAAGGATGATTTTCTGCTACCTAATATAGATATGATAATAGATTCGACTGCAGGCCATGCATTACTATCTTTTATTGATGGCTTCTTGAGTTACAATCAGATCTGTACTAACCTGGATGATCAATACAAGACATCCTTCACTACCCCTTGGGTTAATTTATATTATGTGGTCATGCCCTTTGGATTAAAGAATGTAGGACTGACTTACCAACGAGCGATCACCTTGATATTTCACAATTTTATCCATAAGATCTTAGAAGATTGTGTTGATGATATATTGGTGAAATCGATAACCCATCAAGATCATGTAAAGAACCTTCATCTTATCTTTGAAAGGATTCAACTCTATAAGATGAGACTAAATCCTCATAAGTGTGTCTTCGGCATTGATGTCGGAAAGCTTTTGGGGTTTATAGTTTCTCACTGTGTAATCAAGGTTGACACAAATAAGATTGATGCCATTGTTAACATGCCTGCATCAGGAACATCACTGAGTTACAAAGTTTACAAGGGAAGATTCAGGAAATTTGTAGATTTATATCTTAACTGGCTAATTGTAGCCTTCCTTTCACTCATTTATTGAAAAAGGATGTTCGTTGCATATGGGATGAAGAGTGCCAGAAAGCCTTTGATTCAATCAAAGCCTATTTTTCCAATCCTTCTATATTGATGTCGGCTATGCAAGATAGACCCTTTCTACTTGACCTTGTTGTGTCACCATATTCTTTGGTAGCTCTCTTGGCTCAATATGATGACATAGGAAAGGAGAGAGCGGTCTATTACATTAGCCGCGTTCTAGTTGACTATGAAACCCATTACTCCTCCATGGAGAAGTAGTGTCTCATACACAAAATTAGAGACACTACCTTCTCCATGATGAGACACACATCATAGTAAAAATGGATCTCTTAAAGCATCTTTTCTCTAGCACTGACCTAGATGGAAGATTAGCGAAATGGGTTATGTTGCTTTTTGAGTTCGACATAAAGTTCATTGCTCAGAAATCAATAAAGGGTCAAGTGGTTGTAAATCAACTGGAAGACACTCCCTCATCTTGCTCCTTCCCAGGGTTGGATTTGTTTCCTGATGAAAATTATTTTGTAATTAATCATGACCTTGAATGGAAAATATATTTTGATGGATCGAGGTGTCAAACTCATTCTAGAGCTGGTGTAGTTCTGATATCCCCTGAAGGTAAACTGGTTCCTCTATCCTTTAGACTAGATTTTCTTTGCACCAATAACATAATTGAGTACGAAGCCCTTATTGTTGGCTTACGTGCTATGATTGTGCTAATAATCAAAAGTCTTTGTATTCTAGTTGATTTTGAACTTATTGTGAACCAGATAACAGGAACCTATCAAGCTAAGAAAAATAAGTTGTCATGATATTGAGACCTTAGCTTGTCCTTGCTTAAACAGTTCTCCTCTTTCATGATGGATAGTGTCCCTAGGAGAGAAAATAGACATGTTGATGCCATGGAAAGTGATGCTTCCTTGGTACCTTCAAAGGAAGATACAAAAGAATACCACTTCATGGTTTAGGTCCTACAAACCCCTACAGTTCCTAACCAACCTGAAGCCGAGTCCCTTGTGTGTTCTCATGTGGAATTTGGAGAATTGATTTCTAATATCTATAAATACTTAAAGACTGGAAACTTTTCCAATGATGTGAAAAATAATGATCAGACTCATATAAGAAAGCTTTCATCACATTATGTTATTCTATTTTATGTTCTTTATCGAAAATCCTATAACAGCTTGCTTCTCAGGTGTCTCACTAAAGCAGAAATACCCCTTTCCCTTAAGGAAGCCCATTCAGGCTCTGGGCATGGACACTTTGGTGGTAGATCCTTGGAAAGAAGACTGATACACATGGGGTAATATTGGAAAATGATGGAACATAACTCATTCTATTTTGTTAAGAAGTTCCTTCAATGTTAGCAACACAGTTGTCTTATTCATGCACCTTCCTAGGAATTACAAAATTAAACTTCTCCCTGGTAATTCACTAAATGGGGGTTGGATATTATTGGAAAAATATCACCTCTTTCTTCCAAGGGACATACCTTTATTATTATTGCTATGGATTACTTCACGAAATGGGTCGAAGCTATTCCACTCCAATCCGTGAACACTAAAGCTATCTATAGTTTCCTTATTACCAACCTCATTTCTCGATTTGGATTGCCTGCTACGCTTGTTTCTAATAATGGTACACCATTCAAGAACACAGTGTGTTGGTGTGGAGCTTGATCAGTCTCCAAGTGAGAGATTGTTGGTATGTGGCAACTGATCATGCTATATTGTACACTCTTCATGTATCCTCACCAGGGTTCTGGGCTAGGTTGGGCCCCAGGTAGGGGTTCAGGGGCGGCAACCCCCAAGAAAAAAAATTCCCATTTTTTGCTTTGTCACCGACAAAAGAAAAATCTGACTTTATAAAACCCTAATTTTGGAAGCTTCTAAAAAGTTTGTTATAAGTGGTTGGGGTGGGAGTTGTAGTAGGGGCATTATTAGCAAGATTGTAATATGTTTTACAATGGATAATAAAATAATTGGATGGCTGCGGTTTTGTGGATGTAGCCTGGATTAGGTGAACCACGTTAAATTCTGTGTTGTCTTATTTCTGATATAATTTTCTGTGTGTTTTATTTCTCTGTTTTATTGATCAAATTTGTATTTAACTGTTAGATATTTTCCTTCTAACCCTAACACAAGGAAGTGAAGCAATTCCTTGAGAAATTTCATATTCAACATAGGTTTTCCACACCATACTATCCACAATCCAATGGTCAAGAAGAAGCGTCTAACAAATCTCTTGAGATCATTCTCCATAAAACAATTAATAAGCATGGTAAAGATTGGCATATTCAATTAATGTATGCTTTATGGGCTATCACATGAGTTTTCATATGACAACGGGAACAACATCTTACAACCTTGTGTATTGTGTCGAAGCTATCATGCCTTTGGAGTTGGAAATCTTGTCCTTATGGGTTTCCCTTAAAGGGTTAATTGATGATGAAACCTATCAAGTTAACCATTTGCATTAGTTGGAGATACTCGATGAGCACCATTTACAGGCCCTCGATCATCTTAAAGCTTATCAATGGTCATTATCAAGACAGTATAATCAGAGTGTGCTTCCTAGGACCTTTAAACTAGGAGATCTAGTTCTCTGTGAAAACCAGAGGAATGTAGATGTGCCGCCTGATCAGAGAGGAAAATTCAGTCCCAATTAGTTAGGCCCTTACATTGTGATCTTCATATATGGTTCGGTTTCCTATGGATGGGACACCTTTAAAAGAGCTCATTAATGTGATGCATCTTCATTGATACTGTGTGGTGTTCTATGTGTCATCTATGTGGGTGTTCTCTCTCTAGAAGGGTAGTAGCACTACATATGTTGACATTATTCATTAACACATTATGAAAATGTTTGTGTTATGATATGACCATGTGTGTGTGTCCATGCATCACATTACATCTTTTAAGATGACTAGATCATCATTGTATTTAACTAACATACAACCATGTTTGTTTATTAAATCATGTTAGCATCTAATGTAAGTATACATCCATATGAGCATACTACATCCATAGCATAAACATGCATGAAAAATAAAGAACATACATATCCAAATAAACAATACCATGATATCAGAATCGATGTATATATATATATATATACATATATCTATCGAGCCACTACTATTAAAAATGAGTGGCTGCTAAATATATGTCTATACAAAATATCAACAAGTATATATGTATGTGTATGTATCTCACTACAAAAATGATGTACAAAACTGATGATGACCCTCTATCACTATCGTGCATGGCTCTTGAAACCCTCTGGCTCTGGCAACTACTCTGGTACCCTCAGGAGGGGCTGAATAGTGGTCATGGAGCAAGATCGGTGTGAGCGTGATACAAACAAAGCTACCTGCATCCCTCTTATCTCTCCTTGTAAGGAGGATATAGTCAGCTCCACCTACCTCAACTCATCCCGTAGCCACTGAACATTTTCCAAGATCACAATTGTTGGCTACCTATCGAGGTCATCGAGGCAGCTCTGGAGGGAATCACACACCTACTCAACAACGTTGGCCCTCCTCACTTTCATGTCTCACTCGAAGAGCACCATCTGCAACTCCCCTAATAGTTGATCATGTTGTCCTTAGTTTGTGGTCAAGTTTGATATCAACTGAACAATCTCCGCACCCTACTCCTCGTAGGTAGTCCTCAAGGACACAACTGCCTCAAAACTAGGGGCATGTTGTCTCATATATGTTAGCTAGTAAGCCTCAAGAACCGACCCTTAGATCGAAACATCGGGGGAAACCTCTAAAATACACTCTACTATAAGCCTAGTCCATCCTTGTGTGTCCTCTGCAGCCATAGAGAAAGAAAGAGGTATCAATATCACATGGCATATATATACATATATCATAAATAGGAAAATTTAAAGTATAGAAACATAAACAACATGTCTCGTATACCTCAGTCCCCTGGCTACCATGTTGGGTCGAGGTGAGGGTCAGTGCTAGGTCTCGCGCTACCAACATCAGTGGCCACTCCTAGTGATGCTAGAGCTGCCACCGCTACAACACTGAAAGCTAGTAGTTCTGAAGAGACGGGGGTAGCTGGTGGGGGGTCTAACCTCCTCAGCCACCTCGGTCTCAATGGTGCCACCTGCTCCTCCTATGGTATCTCCTCCTCATTAGATTGTTTCTGAGCTCACTACTTGTCCTGTGGGGGTTGGGGTGGCAAGTCCTCATGTGGACTAGGATCCCCTTTTGAGGCACCCTCATCGAACACAGGAGCAGGATGATGCCTCTCCCACCATCATGCAAAATCAGCTGCTACCCCAACATTATTTGTTGCCGCTATGGGGGGTTGATCATGATTGGGCTCATCATCATCTAAGGGGACAATATTAGTAATAGTGGGGTGAGGGTGATCCCTAGCCCTCACTGCACTCCTGTAGACCCTAGTATAGGTGGGTACATCTGCTAGAATAGTCTGAGGTTGAACATGCTGACGCATGACCTGACTCCAATAATAAGGTACTATAATGTAATCTCGATGGCCTATCAAAAAATGGTCCCACTGTAAGTTCCTCAAGTACCTGTCATCATCCACCCATCTAAAAAATTAGTGGGGTCTCCACTGAACCCCATCTACAGTAAGAGTGTCAAACTGCAAATGCCAAAATTGAAGATCCCTGAATCTCCACTAGCCTGTCATGTCATACCAGTGGGCCATTGGAATGTGATACGGCCATCACTAGGGAAAACTGATGGGTTGGGTGCACATGATGTGGGAAAATTCCCACACCTGCAAAAGTGTGCATGTTGTAAGGCTACAATACTCATCATGCACATACCGGCCTAGCTCCTGGTAGAGGTGCACTAGCATGTTGCGCCTCCAAGAAAAAATAGTCCTATGCTCTATCATCTCTCTAATATCATGGAAAAGGCCCCTATGTAGGTGTGAGCCTCACCTGTCAATCATGATCCAGAAGGTCACGGTCATGACCATAACTCGACAGAGCAATAGTGCAGTGGTCCTCACCTAGTCATACTAGTGCATATAAATATGGCCCGTGCCATCGCCTTCATCTGTCCTCCCTGAGAAGTAGAGGACACGCTCCCTCCGCTCCCACACCGATTGAGTATCGTCGAGAGCCACCCGTCGTTCATGGATGGGTAGCCCAAGGATCCAATAAACATCCTCGAGTGTGATAGTCATCTCTCCACAAGGAAACTAGAAACAAGACATGGTGGATTCCCACCGCTCCATAAGGTTCATAAGCATCCTCTTGTGATACCTCATCTGTGGCATGGTAAATACATGTCATAGACCGACCTACTGAACATGTGTGACCTCATCCTCTAATAGACGGTCCCTCTACTTAGGAACGAGTTAGAATGCTCACCCTCCTGGATGCTCCCAAATCTCTAAGTACTATAAAAAAGTAAAAAACTTTTGAGTCAGAACATTGAATTTTAATATGAAAACAAAAAATTAATTAAGACCTATGCCTATTGCACAGACGTCTGCACGTTGCGCATGCATCCCTGACTGCCATGGTCACCTTGAAGATTCCAGCGTCTCTCTAAGACAACAGAGAAGAGTCAGGACCCTGACATGTATAATGGAAAACAACACAGATATGGGATGCGGGCGTAGAAAATAGACACCTGTGCACCTCGTTGTCTTGAAAAATGCTAAAAATGTGCTAAAATTTGCAAAAAACTAAGCTCAGAGACCTACCTGGTCCACGTCGTGGCCCTCGGCGATGTCCTGGCATAATTTCTCTAACCTCAGCACCTCATACTCCCTCCTACTCAACATTTTTCTGACTTTTCTCTCACAAAAGTCAACAATTTGCTCATAGTGAATAGTGAAAATGACCCTTCTAGGGTTCCACCTAGGTATATATAGGCCCCCAGGGCCTATTTTTCCTAGAGCTTGTGGCTCCCTGGTTTCTCCAAAATTTACCCCACCAAGCTGGGGGAAAACTAAGAAGGGGGCATAAGTTCATCTCTTGATCATATTTTTCTTCTGAATCGACGACTTTTTCTTGATCATTCCTCTCTCTATAGTAGCTTTCTTCTGATTTTTTGAAGCTGACCCAAAATTTGAGTTTTGTAGGTTAAGGCTTTGAACAGTTTTTCATGACCATTCTAAAAAAATTTATTGAGCTTAGATGTTGGGGGAACCTTAAGTATTGGTCAGCTCAACTTTGGTGGCTGCTATGGTCTCTCTGTCTTGGCACGCGAATCCAAAAAATTCAAAATTTGGATGAAATCTCCCTTCTCTACTTTAGTGAGGCTAATTTTTTAAAAATCGATCCCAGTAAAGTGGACGAAAAATGTAATGTCGTGGAATTGTACATAGGGGAAATTCCACACTCTTTCATTTTTTCCTAGGATTTATGATGCCTTGCAACATTAATGACAAAATTCCATGAGTTGGAATTTCGCGATTCAAACTCCATGCAGACTTGTGGTAGAGAAAAAGAAGCCTAATGACATGTTTCCTAAGAATCTAGGCTCTAGATGCACATCTGCACACAGACATCTACATGGCACACTACCATCCTGGCAGTTTTTTGAGTTTGAAACGGAGAATCTAGAATATTAACCCTTGAGACACGTGTCCTAGCGGTTACATTTCAAAAGTAACAGCTCTTTGTCACCCTTGCAAGAATCAAAAACCCCTTCTTGGCTCTCATTTGGGGGGTTGGAAGACATTCATTCAATCTTTCTTGTTACTAGCTCCAATTTTGAGTTCTCTTCATCTTTGATAGTAATGATCTCACAAGTGAAGCCATGCTAGACTGAGGTCCTCCCAGTAGTAACAGCTCTCAAACAAGCACTCGATGGTGCATCTGTGTGCTCCGAAGAGGGTCTAGGTCCGTGGCTAATGCTCTCTAGCCTCTCTCACTTTCCTTTCCTGCTTGCTTATTTACTATCTTGTGGTGTGGGTTCTACTCCTGAGCAATTTTTTCTTTCACTACACACTTCTTGTGGTGTAGGTTCTACTCTTGAGTGATTTTTCATTTCACCACACTTTGTTTACTTCATTTGTACTCCTTTCCAACTTGGTTTTCCATGAAGGTGAGAACACCAAAACGGGGGTCTAACTGAGGCAGACTCCTATACAGCCCCAACCTTTTCCCCTCGTTCTTTTGTGTGTAGATCACGAAATGAAGCTTGGAGTGAAGATCTGAATATCTAGAGAAAGGTGACCTTTCTTCAAGCCTTCTCGCATTCATTTGAATTTTTGGTTTCCTGACTAGTTCTTTTTCACAATACACTTTAGAGTTGAGCCTAGTCTAAGTAAAACTTTTTTCTATCTATTCGATTTCATGAGCCCTCTGTTGCTTAGGATGCTAGCGCATATTGTAGACGAAAACACGCCACACTAGCATCCTGAAACTGCACTTACATCTTTCGTCTAAGAGCTCCCTCTTCTAAGATAGAAATCTCTTGGTTTTTCTCTCTCGGGATCTATGGTAGTTTTTTCTTGAAGCATAACTGAGTCTTAGTTCTTTATCACTCTGCTAATCTATTTATTTTGAGGTGTATAAGGGGAGTTCATTCCCTAGTGATCTCTTGAGAAAGGAGAGACCCGTGTGCAGTGAATCCCTCTTATATAACACATGATAAAGCTAAAATAAAGTGAAATAGAAATGATAAAGAGAATAAGAGGTAGAAAGGAAATGCTCACAACCATGCAAGTGATGAAGCCTCCAATGCATGAATGTCTTCAATACCTGCATGTGTAATATCTAGAGAAAGTGTTGGGGTTATATAAGGGTTTTCCTTAGTGAAACCCCCATTTTGGTGCTCCCACCTCCACGGATAGCCAAAAAGATAGAGAGAGTGAGAGAAGTAAGCATATATGATGTGATAAAAGCAATCCCCACTTGAGGAGGAGAGCCTGTATCACAAAATATGAGTGATAGAAGCAATCCCTGCTTGAGGAGAACTCGTATCAAGAAGTAAGGATGCAATAGATAGGGGATATGGAATCCCTAGATGCTCCTAAGCACGAAGTGGAGGAGATATCAGTTATAAGGCTTAAGCAAGCCAAAGAGGGAAAGTGATAGCTGTGAGAGCCAAGATATTATCAAAGAGTGTCGTAAAATCTTGAGAGTGCTCAAGGCTACTGTAGCAAGCTATATGAAGTTGTGCAAACAAAATAACAAGAGAAAGTGCTAGAATCAAGGCTAGAAAGAAGCTAGAGATGAATCTATAGATCGAATGAGTTGAAAATATGACTTTTAAAGTTTTAAAGAGGGAAAATAAGCTTCTCGGGCGATTAGAATGCATCTCGAGTCGTTACCACTAACAAAACAAGCTAACAAGTGGAAAACATGCACGAAAGTGGTCATTTGAACATTGAAACATCATAGGCCGATAGTGCGGTGAGAAAACGTCTGCACAATGTGTAGATGTCAATGCGGTGCACTAGTGTCTAGACAAATCACTCTACAAAATGACAACAACAAGAAAAGTGCAAGGTTCAATGCAAAGCTGACGTGTGAAGGTAGCTACTAAAAGGGATTCTCAAGCATCTTGAGAGGGGAAAAACGCTGATGCAGAGGCTAAAATGATCCTACACAAATGCTATGGGAGTGGACACTAAAGTGGATGCAATAATGTATGTGAAAATATTTGCAAGAGGTACAATTATACGGCATTACAGGGAGTCACTAGTTACAATATATGAAAGATAAGTACATGTAGCAGTTACTAAGGTCATTTAGAGTAGCTAGTATTTTCTTACCCTATTTTCTAAATAGAATTTATTTTATGATAGGAATATTTTGGATGAATTTACTCATATTCAATTATATGTACTCAGTTGATTAAGAAATTATAGGTTTCTCAACTACATATAGTGTCACATCATCGTAAGTTTACAATTGCATACTTGAAAATTTAATGAAGCATCCTTTTGAACAATGAACTGCTTAATCTAGGATTTGAAAGTCCATTAAGTCATATGTATGTTATATGCATCAATTAATTAGAAATTAGGGGAAGCTCTACAAACTTCTAATGGTGAAATTTAGTGATTCAAGTCGATATATTAGAGTGTTTTCTAAAACCAAGAACTTTTCAAAATTTCCTAATGTACCTTTGGTTCCCAACTAGGTTCTAAGCCCCAAAACTAATTCATAAGAATCCTTTCAAAAATTTATTTATGGGTGGACTATAGCTAACATTTAAGGTGTTTTGAGTGTTGATGATTCCTCCAACATTAAAAGCATGATGAAGAAATAAATATGTCAGAACTTTCTAAAGGACTTGGAACCTAGAACCTCCACTAAGGTTATGAGTTCCTAGAGTCACTCCCTAATGCTCATCAATTATTTACAATTTCCAAGTCCTAGTCTTCTCCAAGAACCTGACCTCCACCAATTATGTGTAGTTTCCAATTCATAGATTCCTCCCAAAACTTGACCTCAATCGAACATGTATTTTCTAGGTTCCTCCTAAAACTAAAAACTCGTTGAACACTAGAATACTAGGGTTTCACACCAACACTTGCCCAACTACCAAAATTAATTTTACCCACTCTCCCACCTCTCATGGATGTCATCAATGACCAAAAATAAGGCCTATATGTGGGATATGGTCCTCCACACTCTATGGGTACATAAGAACATGATTTAAGGTATATGTAAGGTACAAAATGATGAAAAAAATTATGTTGAGGTATGGGAATTCCCTAAAACTATTTTGGTCACATATTTTTTAGTTTTTCATGCAAGTGTGCACACTTCTCACTCTAACCTAATGTACAATGGAGTATTAATATCATATTTTTCATTTTTAAAGGGATGGTAAAATCAATTTGGAGAATAAATAAGAGGAAGACACTTTCAAACTACTGGGTTTCACCTCTAGTGAAGGAAAATAAATTTTATTATATCTTGATTATCTAGGTTCATCCCAGCTATGTAGTGAATTCTTTGAAAAGTGATTTTCAATCATGTGGAATAAGCCCTTATTGGATGTCTCCTTTGGTATTGTATTCATTTCTCTATGCGTTTATGATTATTTGTTCAACCAAATGGCTATAAACCCTATAAATATTTTACATGGTGCCTTTTCATAATAATAAAGGAAATGTGTAGATCCATCTATGGATTACTAAGTAGATTCATCTAATATTCTAAAAATTCTATTATTTTTGTGAATACATATGTAGAACCTAGTTTACTTGTGTATTCTAAGGGTTATAGTCTTCAATCAAACCTTCATTAAGGTATCATACATGATTTTAGCCATTGTATGTTTTGAATAAATTCATGACTCTTTTTCCTTGCTAGAAAATTGGCATTGGTATGATTTTAACTCCACTTATCATCAATCCAACACATTAAAATAATTCAATCACGTTCACTTTATTTTACTTGTAGTGTATAATTTTTTATAGCTTTCATGTGTAAGTATATAATAATAGGGGTTGTTATATCCATTTCATAAAAAAAAAAAAAAATGATAAGCATTTTATGCTACATAAAGGTCGATATCCTTGTACATTCAAGACAACACATAGGTACAATTGTGACACTAGTATAGGGATACATTGTGTAGTGCATGTGGTTTATAGTAAGGTAATTATTCAATCCTTGTAATATTATACATTTTAGCACCTTAGGGAAATCTCCTTGGTCTTGTAAAACCAAAATTGAAAGAGATCTTACCTACCTCAACAATTGGTCCTAAGTTTTCCAACCTAAACATAGGTTTTGTTATACTCTTCCCAAGTTTGATAGCCCTAGTGCTTGGGAGACTCTCTAGCCTTAGGGATTTGGAGCTCAAAAATAAATCATGAACACCCAAATACTCTTTCATAAATATGGGGTTTACTATTAGCTTTTTATTTTTATTTATTTTAGAATGATTCCTTTTAACAAATTCTAGCAACATATTTTATTCATTATGTGCATTGCAAGTTCGAAGTGTACATTTAAAGTAAATGAAAATTAAAATAAGACAAACAGCATGCTATCTTATATATATTGTTTTTTTCCATTATATATATATGTGTGTGTGTGTGTGTGTGTGTGTGTGTGTGAGTGTGTGTGTGTGAGAGAGAGAGAGAATCGAGTGTGTAAACAAGATAATTGCAACAAAATAGAAACTAATCTAATCAAAACAAGAATCTAGATCTATGCCCATTCACTCATGAAATGAAGCTAAACTATTATTGAATTCAAGAAACAAAATCAAAAGATGAAAGCATACATGAATTCACAAAAAGAATAGCGTTACCATCCCGTGTCAAAGTGTATTCACAAAGATGTGGTTGCTTGTATCAATGTGAAGCCTCCATAGTTGTGTTGTGAGAGCTTGAAGAACGTGCACATGATCGAGATATTGGTTAAAGGTTTATCAATGGTCATTCGATCTCGATAGTGCTTCATTGTGCAAAACAAGTTGATTCTTCGATCCTTTTTGTGAGGAAAGAGGTTTCTTATAAAGAATTTATGATTTGAAATGGACGATTAGGATCACGTAGTAGAATATCTTGATTGATGGTTGAAAGATGTTGAGAGGATTTAGATGGGCATAATCTATGCAAATAGATTACATAATTAGTGTGATTGAGGAATAGTTTGATCAATCAGGGATATAGATTGATTAGTTAGGAATATAGATTGATCAGTCAGGAATTAGATTGATCAATCAGGGATTAGATTGATCAGTCAGGAATTAGATTGAGCAATAAGTGATTTGTAATTTGCTCAATCAGGAAAGTGGTTGAGAATGATTAATTGATTGATTTAATTATTTAATTCCTTTTTGGAGTTGAACATGCAAATCAAGTTTGAATTTTGCAAACAAAGTTGCATTAGTTTGATTTGATTTTTGATGATGATTTCAATAGTTTATTTAAATTATTCAAATTTGGAGGAAAGTGAGTTAATTAATTTTTATAATTTAATAATTCAATTGACTTAGGGAATAAAGTAAATTAGTGACATAATTAAATAATTGGTTTCATTTAATTAATCAAGAGGAATAAAGTTAGATTAGGACTTTATTAAATAAATGAAATTTATTTAATTTGTTAAAAAGATTGAAAAAAGTGAATTAATTAAATAATGTCGTATTATTCAATTAATAATTAGGGTTTTTGACTTTATTAAATAAATGAAATTTATTTAATTGTCAAAAATGTGAAAAAATGTAATTAAATAATGTACTATTATTCCATTAATAGTGAAAATTAGGTCTTTTGATGTAAAATGCAGTGATATTCAATGATAATAATCTGAGCAATGTGTATGTTCATTTGGTATGTGTGATAAGTGTTAGGTCAATTTTACATGTCTACATTTGTCCCTCTTTAAGACAAAGTATTGGACAACTGTTCAAAGATTTGATGTTTAGATAAAGTTTTAAAAAATTAATAAGCCCTGCACTTGAAGTTAGTTGGAATGATGGTAGGACTCTGGGTTGCCCCCTCAAGAGGTTGTCCAGAAAATTCAATTTGGAGGTCAGGCTCATGACATTGTTCTATTTCAATTTAGATGTGTAGAGGATGAAAAATTAACTCTATAGGTCTTTCATTGCTCATTCAAATGTTCTTGGGAGCTCTTAATTTGAACATAGGAAGGTTCCTAAGTAAAAATTAGGGTTTCCTAGATAAAAATTAGGGTTTTTGAAGTTAAAATGGTGAAATTAGTTCTAATTACCTCATTTGCACCCAGAGCCTATAGAAGAATTCTCCTTTTTAGGACATAATTTTTAGTTATCCAAGGAGCTATAATTTTATTTAGGAGACCCACATTGCATAGGCCGTTAGAAATGGATAGCTGCCGTCGGTGCCCTCAGTCTTGCTCTCTTGATTTTGTTTTCATCTTTCCATGTTTTCATAATTAATGCAAAAGTCAAACTAGTCAATAGTGCAATTTTTAGGATTTTAGTGTTTTGCATTGGTTTCAGCGCTTTTGACATTTTGAAATTGGCGTTTTTGACATAACTTTGTGCACTAGACTTAATTTTGCGCTTTTTTCTTAATACTTTGCTTTTGCATTTTACTTTTGCTTTGAATTTTTTCTTTTGATTTCTATGCTTTGTCTTATGTACTTTTGTGTTTCATTTGTGTTTTTGACATAAATTGGCACTTTTGACATTTGCACTTTTGAAATTTCCTATTGATTTTGTCAAAAAATCCTTCCATTTTCTTGTTTGCATCACTTTTGCTTTAAAATTCAACGCTTTTGACAAAATTTCTTTACCTTTTTTACTTTTTGGGAACCCTAAGTCAGTTTGTTCATCATTTGAGGTTCATTTTGTATTTTTTAGGGTGAACCCTTGACATCGTGGGTTCAATGATTGCAGGTGGTCCTTAAACCACTATAGTTGAGGGAGCGATGATCCCCCGATCTATTCAAATTTCTTTCTAGTTTTATGTGTTGGAGCAATATTTTCTAGATGTTGTCGAGTTACGACACATTTGTTTCATGCCCCCCATTCGATGTTACACTGCGATGATGACTGTACTTGTGGAGAGGTGGCATTATGAAACCTCATCCATTTATTTACCTACTAGGGAGGCCACCATCATGCTTGAGGATGTGTGGAGGATCCTCCATCTACCCATTCATGGAGAGTTGGTTATCTATCATGTTCTTTGAGGCACTCATGCTATGTGTCATGTGCTTCATGTGAGATGTTTGGAGGTTCGTCAGTCCAAGATAGATTTATTTGATTTTGTTGGTAATGTAAATCTTGTTTCCCTTATTTTTTGTGGTTTGGTTTTAGGGTTGGTTGTTCCTGATAGGAGAGGTCATCAATTCCCTATGGGATGGGTTATATGTATTGAGGAGATGTTTGAGCATGGGACTAGATATGCATGGGATCCATGTCTCCTCGCCCACCTATACAAAGATAGGTATGAGGTTTCATATCAAGGTGAGAAATCTATTTATGTTGGTTTTTCTCTTTTGCATGTATGGGCCTTGGAGAATATCTTAGTCACATGGCCTGATGGTATACTAGATCGTATTGTCGAGGATTCGTACTCTTATCACTAAAAAAATTTTCTACATTATACATTGACTAAGGAGATTTCCTACTAGTGTTTTGTATTTGATGACATATCATGCTTTGTATGGAGATCCTATATGGGTTGTGAGGCATGGCTTGATGATCAGGAGCAGCTAGTATATTTTCAAAAAACTAGATGGTTGATCAATCACACTCACTCTCTTTTTGAGAGGTATCTTCTTGATAGGGTATGCAGGTAGTTTGAAGAGAGATAGGGTCACTTTCCATATGCCTATGAGGCTCAGTTTGGTTGGACCACCAGAGAGGTCCAAGTATGGGGTCTACAGGTTGATCGAGATGCTATTATTGTTGCATTTAGAGCTCTTTCCCTAGTCGGATGGGGTTGGCTAGTGAATTTAGCAAATTTGAGTACCAATCCTCATTTTGATCAATGGTGGGCACGATGTGTTCCTTTGAAATTCATAGATCCCAGTGATGATCCCACAATAGGCAACGTAGGCATCATAGGTCAATGAGGAGAGAGAAAGTATCTCAAGATTCTAGCAGAGCAGCTTGGTAGGGCCTAACAGGATGGTGCCCAAGGTGACCAGATGCAGGGTCAGGGATAGGTTCTAGGTCCCCCTCCACCACCTGGGGATGGAGGTGCATAGTTAGCTATAGAGATAGGGTGGCAATAGGCCACAGAGGCATAGATTTCCACATTGAAAACAAAGAGAGACATTGATTGATAGGAGCGAGATGGTTTCAGAGCATAGAGAGATACAGAGATTGGGCGTCATCTCATTGCTAAAACACAGTTGCAGGTTGATTACCATAGAGAGGGATAGTTTGAGGACAGATCATGATAGTGTTCACACTGAGCGGGATCAATTATTATAGAGGGCTACATATTTTCAAACTCCCTATGATGCTTTTTTCCTCGAGCATAGCAACGATCGAGATTTAGAGAACCTAGTGTTGTAAGTGGTGGTGTTGAGTCAAGTGGGAAGTTTGTTAGATAGCCAAATCCAAATGGTGTTCTACAACCTAGTCTATAGAGTTCTCCTCTTCCTACCAGGGAATGTCATATATGTACTTGATCTTTATGGTGTTATTCAGAGACTTTGTAGACACAATTTTGTATGTATATTCATCGGCCCAATCGAGGCCTCGTATATATGTATTATTTTTGTATTATCCTATCACACTTGTTTCCATGATGACGATGTACTATGACATTCTCTATTTTTTATGATAATATATATGAGATATACCTTTTTCGATTCGGCTTCATTTTATGTGATGTTCATGGATGACGATGTATGATGATGTATGATGATGTATGCTTATACATATTTTGGCACTTTTTTTATGTATGCATATGGTGTGGATGGATGGATTTATCCAATTGTCTTATATGATGTTTTATATGGGTATGTGTAGGATCATCATGAAAAAAAAAGGCCCTTAAATGGCAAAAAAATTCAAAAAAATCAGAATTAGGCAACTTGACGTAAAAATTTGAATAAGTTATCTATATTATTTCAAAAATATGTGAGAATAGAATCTATAGAAAATTGAATGTAATTTCTAAACTACTAGGTTTTAAACAATCTATTTGGAAAAATTTGAAATTTCAATGCAATAGTATATTTAGGGAAGAGCAAATTAGGTGTCTATCGACCACTAACCACAATAAATGATAATTATTTTATAAAGATTTTTAGATGTAAGTAGAGGACTCATGTCCCGATGTGAGTACATATTTTTGTATTTTTTTTTTATGAGTAAATATTATTATGAATTTTTATTACAACTTTTAAAAAATATAAAAGCTTCGTATCGACCAATAACTTGGTCAAAACTTCATGAAAATTCATTTTTTTAATCTTATGAACATGTGAGCATGAATGTGAGATGCATATTCCAGTTCAAAAATGTAATATATTTAAGCTATAGATTTTTTGTCGACCTATCAATCAGGACTTTACTCATAATTCAAATAGAAAATGAATAATAATTATATATTAAATTCAAATTAAAGAATAATTTATATTGGTCGAATGTTGATAATCTCCTTTAAAAACCCTTTTCATTTCATCAATTTTGGGTAAAAAAAATCGTCATCCACATACCCATATGCATGTGATATATGGATGATACATGATGGATGTATGCCTCATACATTATACAAGATGTTTTGATTTCTTTGTTATCATCATGATATGTATTTGACAATATTTGTGGATGTAGGATGGATATGGTACTAATTATATTGTGATGTAGGATGGATGTTAGTTAGAAGAAATATTTGATGATGGATAGAAATTTGATGTTATTAGTACTAATGAGTTTATTTTTCTTTGCTTGGAGACTTCTCATTTTGAACAATCCTATTTGATGTAGCAAATAGATACGATGCACTAGATTATTAACAACCAAGGTGACTTTGTATCCATTGAGTGGAATTTGACTTGACATTTAAAGAATATTCTTACTCATACCAGACATATGAAAACTTTGTTTAAAATATATGGTTGGGTTGTGTTCAAACTTTTCAGCACAATTTCATAAAGAAGTATAGAATACCTAACATAAAATTGCTACACGAATTGTCATAAAGCAACTTCCATACACTCAATAAAGCAAGTATTTTCCATGGTAGTATCACAATTTAAATATCTTACAAACAGAAAACTGAAATGATACTCAATTTCTCCCATTCCTTCTTCTCTAAATCCTTATGGACATCCTCAAGAGATCCTAGGAATGAGTCAATAAAATAAATCATAAAGATAAGACTATAAAAAGATAAAAACAAAGTTACAATATCACTTGTCATATATGTTTTGAAGTTTCAGGCTATTATCCATTATTGATCATGTCTATCATAGGAATGGATTCGTTAAGGCATATCTTAGGATGTTATTGGTGAATTGTCAAAAAGATAGGCAGGTAGTACTTTTGCATTATTTCCATCTATTTTTGACATCAAATCATTGTAATTATTTTCTTGAAAGTTCTAACTATTGATGTTTTCTTTGTTTATTTGTTTGTTTTGTCAAAGGGTGAGGATGACGATTTGTTTATTATGGGTGGAAATTTTATTGTGGATTTTGATGACGAGATTAGGATCCTTTTGATTTTCTAAGTTTTATGATGTTGTTTTTGTTGTTTTTCAAGGGACTAACCTAGGGCCTCAGGGGCTCATCAAAGATAAGTCTTTCCTACATTGTACACACAAAGGCTCATAGTTTGCTTGGTTTGAATGTCCTTGATTTTTTCTATTTTATGAATTTTTTTGTATTTTGACTTTTTGAATTTTTTGGATTTTGAATTTTTTGAATGTTTTTTGGATTTTGAATTTTTTGAATGTTTTTTGGATTTTGAATTTTTTTTACTAAGTTGAAAGAAAGCATGACAAAAACCTAAGGGGATTGACCTACGGCCTCGAAGATTGATTAGAGATAAGCCTTGCCTACGTTGGACATGTAGAGACCATGTAATTCAACCGGTTGACTCAAAGCATAAACTATTTTTTATATTTAAAAAACATTGATATCTGGATTGATATTCCACTTACGTTTCTAGAGCTTATGTTGTGGGAAATCTACTTGAACTAGTTGTGAGGTTCAAGCAAACATTGATATCTTAGACTATTTGAGTGAAAGAATAATCCAATGATGTTTTTTTTTATGTTTTTCAAATATTTTGATTTTGTTGTTTTTCAGATGTTTTTGATTTTTAATAGTTTTGACCGTGATAGGATGCTCAAAGATCTAATCCATGACCAGCTTTGGGAAGTTTCCCCCAATTGAAGACAAGACTACTTTGTTAAATCAATAACAAGCCATGGATGAATACATGCTTTATTATGGAATGGATGGGTGAATTTTTCTTATAGTATTGATAGATAATGATGTGGATCTTATTCAAACATAGCGCCCATTTTCCAGGTTTTCACTATGATACCTATTCTAGAAGTTCCACAAAGTGGTTTTCACTAGAAGAACATTTTATTTCTCTTTATTATTTTCTTTCTTTTTGATTTTTTTTGGATTTTTACCCTTTTTTCTGGTGTATTCTGACATGCTCCATGTGTAGAAGTTATTGAGGTGGATTCTATTCAGCAATTCTACTAAGGGTTCCCCTTTAGGAGTAGCCAGCTAATAAGCTCAAGAACCCTAGTTTGTTGTGATGATAAACGGACCTAACCAGTTGGGTTCAAACTTTCCTTTTCCATCTTGATTCAGTTGTACCTTTTAGTTCTCTTTGAGCACTAGGTCACCAACTTGAAATTTCCTATCCTTGATCTTTTTGTCATAGCTTCGTTTGAGCCAATTCTGATAAACCTAAAGATCATTTAACATGCTCAAACATCTTTCACCTAGGAGCTCTAATTCATTTAACCTAGATACCCAGTATTCTTTGTTGCTAATCATGCCTTTTAATGACATTCTCAATGAGGAGATTTCAACCTCGATAGGTAATATAGCCTTTGATCCATAGACCAGGGAAAATGGTGTGGCACTTGTAGGTGTTCAGATGTTGGTTCAATAAGCCCATAGGGCTAGGTTTAGCCACAAATACCAATGACGGCCAACTTCATTAACTATCTTTTTTAGTATTTTTAGTATGGTTTTATTAGATGATTCAACCTAGTCGTTTCCTTGGGGGTAATATGGTGTGGAGAATCTATGTTGGATAGAGTATTGGGAGCAAATTTCTTGTATGTCTTGATTCTTGAATGGGGTTCCATTGTTCATTATTATTGTTTGGGGAATTCCATACATACAAATCAGATAATTCAAAATGAACTTTGGTATTTGTTTTCCAGTGATGTACGTCAATGGAATTGTCTCTATCCATTTAGTGAACTACTATGTTACTGTGATAATAAACTTGTTCCCATTAGATGAAGCAAGTCTTACCTACCAGATCTAATCCCCATTGCAAGAAAGGTCATCGCGTTGTGATGGGTCTCAACTCTTGTGCTAGTGCATGAACAAGGTCACTATGTTGCTGGCATTGACAACACTTTCTAGAATATTAAATGCATTCCTATTCTATGGAGGGCCAATAGTACCCCATTCTAAACAATTTTTGGACTAGATTAGGTCCGCTAGAGTGAGTCCCACAAAAACCTTTGTGTACCTCTTATAAGGCCATTTGTGCTTCTTTTGCATTAAGAAACCAAAGTAACATACCATCTATACTACAACAATATAGGGTATCTCCTAGGATTGTAAATCGGGAAGTCCTACGAGTGAAGGTTTTCTTTTGAGTGGTCGTTAGGTCAAGTGGTATGATACCATGTTGGATTTATCAAATGTTTCTTGGTACCATGGGGAGTTAGGACCAACAACAACACATACCAATTATGATTCTGAGATGTTGAATGTAGGTACGAGTAGTTGTTCTACAAGGAACTCATACTTAGGAACATTATGTGGAATATCAAGAAGTGATCCTATTGTTGCCATTGCATCAGCAGCTCTGTTGTTGATCTGAGGAATTTGTTCAAAGGTTATTGTGGAAAAACATTCCTTGAATCTATCCACCATCCTTTTATATGGCATTAGCTTTTCGTCTTTTGTCTGGTATTCATTGTTCACCTATCTGATCACTAGTTGAGAGTCTTCAAAGACATGTATCTCTTTTAGTCTCCATTCAATAGCCATTTTGAGCCCTATGATTAAAGATTCATACTATGATATATTTTTTCATGTGTGGGAAAGCGATCCTATATGCTTTGGGTATACTATCTCCTTGTGGTGTGAGAAATAGAATACATGCTCCACAGCCATGTTGAGTGTGGGACCAATCAAAGTATAGAATCTAATGGCTTGTGTATTTTGTCATTAGGATACTTTGATCTGGAAAGTCAATTGTAGGAGGCTTGTGATCATCTATGGATTCTTTGGCCAACTAGTCTGCTATGATTTTTTTCCTTGATGGATCTTCTATCCACATATTCTATATCAAATTCACTCATAATCATCACCCATTTAGCAATTTGGCCTGTTAGGGCTACTTTTGCTAGTAGGTACTTTAGTGGGTCTACTTTTGAAATCAACTTTATCTTTCTGTTTAAGATGTAGTGTCTCATCCTTTGTGTTGAAAATATGACTGAGATACATGCTCTTTCTATGGGTGAGTAGTTCAAATCATATCTCACCAGTGTTCGATTGATGTAGTAGATTTCTCTTTCTTTGTTATCATCATCTAGTTGGGCTAGGAGAGCTCCCAATGCTACTTGTGTGGTAGACACATAGAGTATCATTTCCTTGCCTAGAATAGGTAGAATGAGTACAAGAGGAGTAAGTAGGTACTCCTTGACTTGCTAGAATGCTTGGTCACATCTTCCATCCCACTTGAAGGTGATGTCCTTGTGTAGAAGATGAGTGAAAGGGTGACATTTTTTTGCCAGTTGTGCAACAAATCACTTGATGGATTGCAGCTTCCCTTGTAAACTCCTTAGTTGTTTTAATTTCTTTGGTGGAGGAATCTCTAGTATAGCTTTTACTTTTGCAGGATCCACTTCAATCCCTCTTCTTGACACTATGTATCCTAACAGCTTTCCTGATGTTACTCCAAACACACACTTCTTAGGGTTGAGTCTCATATTATATTGTTCAAGCTGATCAAACACCTTTGCAAGATTGGTCAAGTGGTCTTCCTTTTTGATTGAATTTTCTATATTGTCATCCACATAGTCTTCCATGATTGTATGTAGCATATCGTGGAAGATGGAACTGTCATTTCTCTTTGATATGTTGCTCCTATGTTCTTTAGACCAAATGGCATTGCATTCCAATAGAAGTTCCCCCAAGCACAAGTAAATGTTTTCCTGTGTTGATTGTTTAGAGAAATTTTTATCTGGTTATGTCCGAAGAAACCATCCATTAAGGATAACATCTCAGTCCCTGCTGTTAGATCCATGATCATGTTAATACTTGGAAGGGGGAAGTCATCCTTTGGACAAGCTTTGTTCAAGTCTTTGAAGTCTGTGCAAATCCTTATGCCCCGAGTAGGTTTTGAAATTGGTACTAGATTTGATATCCATTCTAGATAATCAATGGGTCTAATGAAACCCACATCTAGTAACTTCTTTAGTTCTACCTTTACCAATAATACTATCTGATGATGCATTTTTCTGAGTTTTTGCTTGATAGGCTTTACTCTAGGGGAGACAGTCGAATGATGTACCACTAGTGTTGGATCTATTCTAGGCATATCTACATAGGTCCATGAAAATTTTACCTTCCTATTGTTGATGAATTTTGTGAATTTTTCTTTCTCTTCAGGATCAAGCGATGTCGCATGATATGTTATCTTTGGGTCCTCTGCTATGCCAAAATTTATGGAATTTTCTTCTTCTACTAGGAGCATTGATTTTTATTGATATTCAAACAAGGGGAGATTGAACCATCCATCCTCGGGTGCCTCAGGGAGGTTTTCACCTTTAGATGCATCCTTTATTTTCTTCTTTTCTAGATTTGATAGAGCCACATTGTGGTCTTCTCTAGGGGATCACATTTTTATACTTATGTTTTCTCTTTCATTTTTGTGACTAGAAGATTCAATCTCTACACCGAAGTATACATCATGTTCAAGTTCCATGATGTACCTTGATTTATGATCCCCTACTGGTATGTTTTTTCAAAGTCCCATGAACTCTGTGATTTCCTCATCGTTCTAGAATTGATCTAGAATGGGTGTATGTTGTTTTTTGTCCCAATCTATCAATTGTAGGTAGTAGTGGGGTAGGCTATCGTCATTATCCACAAAACTAATGGAGGTTTTTGAAATGGTTAGTATGGCTCTGGTATCTTTTTCCCATTGGGTGTCTAGGTCATCATTACTAGAAGTGGGTGAACCATATCCAATGATAAAGGAAGGAGAATCCTATTCATATTCATTAGAATCCATTTTAGAATAATAATAGCTATTGGGAATGGTTTTGATAAACTAGAGAGGGAACCTATCAATGTTAAAGTTGTCAAATAAGTCTTTGAAGGGTAAATCATTGTCCATGATATGGTAGATATCCAATGCCTTAATGCTAGCAAAATTTTCTTGTTTCTTAAAAAAAAATCATCTGGTTTTTGGAGTAACCATGTCTTTTGGCTCATAAACTAGTCCAAATATTTTTCTTTCTCTATTCCAGTGCTATGATAGGCTCCCATCGGCATTTTTTTTGTATCCCAAGGCCACATGTTCCCTAATATCCCATTTTTTTAGCTAATTGATAACATCTACTATTAGGATCAATTAGAATGGGTTGTGGATTTTCTGGTTCTTGTTGGTCCTCTTTGTAAATCATGGATGAGAAATCCTCTTTGAATATCTCTTCATCCTTCATATCTCCCATCTTGGTGAAAATCGTGGATTTGGCTATCATTTGCACTATCTATGCATACTTGGTCTCTTTCAGACCTCCATAGAATTTGGGTGTTGGTGGAAGCATGCCAATGCATAATGCTTGGTTGAAGTGGTAGTTTCCATTACCCCTATCTAGTACTTGAACCTTGGTTTCCATTTTTGGTTTCTCCCTTGATGTGATCGTGGTTGAGGTTGATGGTAGCTTGGAAGGGTCAACATATGAAAATGAATGGAAGGATATGTCATTGCTATGTATGTGTTGGATCTTATTATACTTCTCCTCCAACTTTGCACAAAAATGGAAGGGCTCAAGATCAGCATATAATGTCACCTCTTTTCCTTCATGGGGAAATTTTAAGCATTGATGAGAGGTTGAAGAACTGCTTGTAATGCATGTGGATCCAAGGGTGTCCTAGGAGGAGGTTATATGGTAATTAAAGGTCAAGTACTTGACATGTACTTTCTGTGATGGTTGACCCTATCTGCACTAGTAACTTGACTGTCCCTTCTGAATTCCTTTCAAGGTCATCATAGAACCTTATAGTAATGCTCTTTCCTTTGTCTATCACATCGCCATAATACCCCAACTATTTGATGAATTTCAAGGTACAGATGTTTAGACCCACACCATTATCTATCAACACCCACTTGACCATGTTCTTGTGGACATTGGAACCTCTATGTAGAGAGCTTGGTTGTGGAATTTCCTTTATGGAAGATCTTTCTTGGAAAATACTAAATGAGTGTTGGTTGTGATTTTTCCAACCATGGCTTGGAACTAATTAGGATCAAGATTGTTAGGGACCAATGCTTCCAATGCATTTTTCCAATATCTCCCTATGTGCGGGTGATATTTTTAGCAGTTCTAGTATTGAGAATAAGGTAGTAGTCTTCTTCGGTTGTTCCACAATTTTTTAGTCATTTGATGACTTAGTTGTGGGTTTGGATGGGGATCCTTGTATTGTACCTCTCCCTTGATGAGTAGTTACATTGTAGTTGTTGTCTCCACCTCGTATAGTCACTACATTTTTCCTATTGTCCTCAACTTGTGAGAGGGTTCCTAAAATTGTGTCACCATAGGTATAGTTAGCATTATGATAATCCTATTCCTTTCCTTGGTCATTCCTTTTAATGTGGTTTGGAATGAGGTTTGTGTGTATTTGAATATCTTTGTTTCTAGGATGATGTTCAACATCCACTTCTCCTTTTTTTCAAAAGTCTATCAAGTCTTGGATGAGGTGTTTGAGTCTTATGCAATTGTTTGTTGTGTGTCCATTGATCTTGTGGAATTTGCACAAGTCCTTATCATTATACCATGGTGTCTTGAAGCTAGAATCCTCATCATTTGGGTGATCATTTACCTTAATGAGTCTTTGTTGCACTAGTTTATGCATGACTATCTCCAGTGACTCTCCTAGTACCGTGAACTGCCTCCTTGGTTGATCGTATTACCTCTATTTCCCTCCTTGATTCATTTGTTGGTTGACTACCTAATTGTTCTTGGGATAGGTAAGCTGGTTGTCTTGTGTACTATTTGGAACATAGCTTGTTTGTTCCACTTGAAGTTTGTTTTGAGGTTTATTTTTTGTATTACATAGTGCTCTAGCATCAACTACTCCATCATTTGTAACGTTCTTGTTCTTGGCCCAATTCTTAGATTTATCGTTTGAACTAGAGGGACTGTCTTTTGAACTACTCAATTTAAGGACTCCCCTTGCTATGAGGGATCTCTCAATATGTAATCCCTTTTCAATAGTTTCTTCAAATTTTGAAAAACATAACATAGTGAGTTGGTAGTTGATCTCAAGTAGGACATTTGAGATGAAGATATCTACCAATTCCTTATTGGGAATGGTTCATTTGTATCGACTAGATTTGTGCCTCCATCTTTGTAGGTAGGAGGTAAAATAATCTCCTTGAATTTGATTAATCTTGGATAAATCTATGATGGTGACATCTTGCCCGATATTGAATGGCTTATGAACTTGCTAGATAGTTCGTTGAAGGTTGTAATTCCTGGTGACAGATGGGAAAACCACTCCATAGCATGACCTATAAGGCTACATGGAAAGAGACTCATGAGGTAAGATTCGTTGTTTTATACCTCCATACATGATACTGAAAAATCCCATATGTGCTCTATTGGATCTCCTCTTCCTTTATACTTGTCAAACTTGGCTATTTCAAAGTTTTTTGGAAAAGGTAGCATAGTGATGGAATGATCAAATGGGAATGGACATATTTTCAAAAGGGTGTAGGTCTTCTTTTTTTTCCCTACCTATATGTCTACTATCTTTTAGTTCACTACTTCTAGTTGTAGTTCTATCTTTGTTTTTAGTACCTTTGTTTGCAAGTCTTGCATGTAAAATCCCTATTGTCCTTCCATGTTTTGGCCATATATTGGGTATTGTTGAGGTATAGGGCCTTGGTAAGCTTGATGGGTGGAAAGAGTGTTAAATCATTATTGGATATAAGGAGGATTAACTCCTTGTTGAACATAAGGAGGTTTAGCTCCTTGTTGTGACAGACTATACTGAAGGTTTCACTAATGGTGCATTGTTGGGTTACCATGTTGTTGGGATGAATTGAGAAGGGTTCCCTATAGAATTCCTTGTGGTTGAGCCAAACTATATTGAAGGTTTCCCTAATGATGTGTTGGTGGGTTACCTTGTTGATGAGACGAGCTATATTGAAGGTTTCCCTGATGGTGTGTTGGCAGGTTACCTTGTTGATATGATAAACTAGGAAGGGTACCTTGTGGCACACCTTGTTGTTGGGGCAAACTATACTGAAGGTTTTCGTGATGGTGCATTGGTGGGTTACCTTTTTTTTGGGACAGACTCGGAAGGGTACCTTGTGGCATTCCTTGTTGTTGCTACTGATATGGAACGGGACCATGTGGTCCACCTTGTTGATGGTACTACTAAATGGGAAGGGGACCCTATGATCCACCTTGTTAATGGTACTGTTGATTGGGAAGAGGACATGTGGTCCACCTTGGTGATGGTACTATTGATTGGGAAGGGGACCTTGCGGTCCACCTTGTTGATGGTACTATTGATTGGGAAGGGGACCCTATGGTCCACCTTATTGATGGTATTGTTGATTGGAAAGGGGACCCTGTGGTTCACCTTATTGATTTTGTACATTTTGGGAAGTGTCGACATACAAAGTGTTTTGAGGTATGTATTGTCCTAGAGGGGGATTGTTGCTTTGTGGTACATACTAGGATGGACCTCCTTGATACTGTTGTGCCATTGTCACTTGTTTGATTTGAGTTGGTTTTCTGTACAACAAATTTTCCATGGGTTGACCATTGTTTTGTGAGAATATAGGTGGCATGTTTGGAATCTCTATGGGTTCAAATATTTGTCTCACAACTGAGTTATCCCCTAAGGGAGTAAGATTAGGATCTTTCAAAGCCTCTACGTTAAATTCTATTGGTAATTTAGCACCACTTTGTGTTGACTTGAGGAAGTAAGAATTTAGGTCCTTTTTCAACAATTTGTCCATCAATTTGAGAACCTTGGGGTTGTTAGAATATTGCAATAGTTCCTCATCATTTATTTCCTCCTGAATATCCACCTCTTCTATGGCAACTCCCTTTGGGTCCTGGTTGTATTGTTTTATCACTTCTTGTTGTTTGTGGTTTAACTCTTCCTCACTAAATATTTCTTTGTATGCAGGTCTCTTTTGGGGTGTCAAGGTCACTCGGCCTATAGCCCCATGGGCCACCTTCCTCATTCGTGGTGTTTTTTGGTGGGATATTGGTGTTTTTTTTGTTTGCTTTCATGTTCTTCCTATGTTGTGATCTTGTAGAACTTTTTCATAAATAACTACCAAGCTTTTGTGAGCATTTTTCATGACTCCTAACTACAAAAAAAGAATGTGTTTTTTTTTGGACTTTCTATTTTAAGGAAAATAAAATTGCTTTTATTTTTAGGATTTTTTATTAAGTATCTAAAGGTGTTTGGCCCATTGAAAAACATAAACGGAAATGGATTATTCAATTGTCACAATTGTGGTAAGTACTCAAGGTGTGCCCTTTGGAAAACTTTAGACTATGATGGTTCTCTGAAAGTCGAAATATGGATTTCCATTTAAGGATTTTTCTCTTGTTTAAAATCATGAAGGATGGATACCTATTGCCATGCAGGAGCTGGTAAAAGAGGTCTTCCAACTACTAGGTTTGCTTTCTCTTCCTCTTTATCTAGTATGTTTGTTGTGATTCTCCACTAGTTTAGTGTTTTGCTCTTCTCTAATATGAAACTTCTTAAGCTACTAATGATATCAGTTTCTTCACCTTCAATGTGTGTGAAACTTGTGTATCAATGGGTAAATTTTTAGGTTAGATTAGCAAATGAGTTGAAAGCATATAAACCCAAAGAAGTTATGAAGCACAAAGAAAGCAAATAATAATGAAACAATTATACCAGATATTCACGAAGCTTCCATGAATCACCTCCATAACACCTCCTAGCTCACAGCGTATGATTGATGCCCTCAGATCAAGTGTGTGAGCATTATGACTATGACATTGTCCTATGCAAGCTTTGAAGGATTTTTAAAATGAATTCCTATGCCTATGACCATGATAAATGACAATAATAACTATGAATGATAAATGACTATAATGCCTATAATAATGAAGTGGTGGTCCCAAATTATGAACAAAATTGACATTTTATAGAAAACACAATTTTGAATGGACGGATGAGATTAAAAGCTGACAAAGCCTAAAATCAAAGGTCAAGATTTCATGGGACAATCACTAATTAGGGTTAGGGAAAAATCCTTAGACGAGTGGTCAAGATGTCATATGAGAGAATCGAATTAGTGGTGGAGAAAAAGATGAGATAATTAATTTTAAAAATAAATATTTTCAAAATTAAGAAGATAAAGATAACCTGCTTTGTGAGATTTTAAAAAAATCAGATAAAAGATAGATTGAAAAGCAAATCTGATAAAATCAAGAATTTGCTTGCTTTATTTGAATTTTGGAAGAAAGCTACCAATTTGAATTAAATCAACTCAAAATATGGATTTTAGAGACAATAAATCATTTTCTGATTATTTACCAAATGGACCCGATAGTTAAGATTGAATGACATTTTAAATAATTTCATTTATTTAAAATTAGAGGAATATTAATTTTGACAATTAAATAATTAAAGATAATTATTCAATTTAGAAGACATGATTAAATAAATTAATGAATTTATTTAATTATGAAGATTAGTGACATATTAAATAAATAAATGAAATTCATTTATTTAATAATCAGGAAGAAATAAATGAATTAAGGTAATTAAATAAATTAAGAAATTTATTTAATGAAGCGACGCAATTTTAGACAATTAAAGATTTATTGAATAAAATAAATTAAAATTCTATTTATTTTCCAATAAATCATGAAGAATATAAGAGACATGAATTAATTAAACAATTATAAATTATTTAATTAATAGTCGAATGTGGACCAAGGACATAATTAAATGTCATAATTATGCTAGGACTAAAGTGGTAAAATAGAGCTTATGTGCCCAGGTCATTTTTATGTAAGTCTACATTTTGCCCCTTTGTCATATTGTAGCATGTCACTAGACAAAGAAAATAAGTCAAATCGGATGTCTCCAAGAAGGTATAGAGTATCAATGCCCCCTCGGGAAATTTTTCAAATTTTGGGTTAGCAGCAGGAAAATTTGGAAAGGGTCCCGAATAGTCAATTTGATGACTAGAAAAATGATGGCATAGTCAGTTTTGGATTATGACACATTTAAAGTGGCCAACAAGATAGTCAAAGTTGGTCAAATGAGCCTTCAAGACGCAAACCTAGTTGGACTTATGTCATTTTTAACTTCTATAAATAGTTTCGACAAAGGGGTAAAATTCAATTCATTCTTTACTATTCACTTTGTAAATTTTGAGAGCTTGTGAGCAAAAAAGCAAAGGCTCTTTAGCAACTACTGATCGGAGGTATTTCGATTCCTACCGCCGTGGACATGGATTCTATTGGTTGGGGAAACGCCTTACGGGGATGACGCCGATAGGGTCAGCTTATGCATGTAGTTCATGTTTATTGGGCACATTCTACCATTAGCTTCACGAGGTTGTGTATAGACGAGCAGAGAGTATCTCATGTGGCACCACATTGATGATGATTTGGGCCTAGGAGCACATAGCCATATTTTGACCCCTAATTCAAAGACTACAGTTGGCTGAGGGGATGCCCTATGCCTATTATTATGCCAGTGCTTTACAGCAGACCCGGATGGGTGAGATAGGTTGGTGGCGGCATTAGATTGACATGATGGTGTCCTTTATCTGGCGACCCTATAGAGACCAAGTAGAGTAGTGGGATGATGAGGTGGACCATTTGAGCAGTGGGATTGACACGATGGTGTCTTTTATCTGGTGACCCTATAGAGACTGCGAGTAGTGGGATGATGAGGTGGACCATCTGAGCCTATTTGTCAGGTTTTCATCAAGGTGACACTTTTTTATCCTTTTTCAATTTTTTTTTTTTTTGGTTGTATTTTCTAGTTTTCAACTCGATCTCTTGATGCTATGCATAGAACTTTCGGAGGTGTAAACTATTAATAGGCTCTTTCAAGCCCATACATGAAGTCGTATTGATATGCCTTGTTAAAAGTATGATATGATGATATAAGGACCCAACTAATTTGGTTCAAACTTTCCCATCTTTTCTCTGTCAGGTTGGTTCTTAGGGTTCTGCATGATGACTAAGTCGTCAATGTTAAACTTCCTGACCATAACCTTTTTTTTGTAATTGTGACAGAGATGGTTTTGATAATGCTTGTAAATGGTTCATGAATTTTTCCTTCTTCATCTTAGCATTCCAACTCCATGAAGCGTGATTGTCTCCAGATTCCTCTTCATCGGGCTAAACCCTTTCCTCGAGACCTTTTCATAATGAAGGAATTTCTAAGCCTGAGTGGTAAGATGGTCACCCGCAAAGACCGTGGCAAATGGAGGGTTCGTAGGCATGCCAAATGCTGCGCGGTAAGCCCACAGCGCCGTCAGATGTATATGCCAGTCAATGACCAAATGCTATTGGGATGTTTTTGCGGATTTTGATAATGGCTTTATTTGACACCTCGCCTGACTGCCTTTGAAATATGGAGAGGAAAAGCATGCTGATGGAAATCGCCACATAATCCCGGCGAACGCCTTTAAATGGACTTTTTGTCGCTGATGATGGATTATCGAAGGTCATACCGCAAATGATGTAGTTAAGAATGAACTTAGATATCCGCTGTTTATTGCGTATGTCAGCAAACGATGGTTTCTTTGTTCCACTTTGTAAAATACTCGCTAAGCAAGTGGTGATGAATTTGTGGCCATTAGACGAGGTCAGATGAATCTTACCCATGAGGTTGAGTCCCCATTGAGCGAAGGGCCAAGGAGAGGTGATCGACCGAAGTTCCTGTGCTAGAGCATGGATCAAATCACTATGAATATGAAATTTGTGACAAGTCCCCGACATATTCTATTGCATCTTTTTCGGCTGCCTACTAATAGTACCCAAGTCTCAAGCATTTTCTTGGCTAGAGTAGGACTTTCACTAATGAGATCCTACATCAACACATATTGTAGATGTCAAAATCTGCATTTTGGTTAATAACTAACATAGACAAGTATGATTAGTATTCAAGCAAAGCAAACCTTCAACATCCATATGAGATATCTAACATGTTTTAAAATGCTATCCAATAATAAGACACATAAAAGCATACAACTAAAAACATGAAATCAATCTATCCCATATTGGATTGGTGTCACATGTGCTAGTGACCCTTTCCCAATCCTTGATTGATAAGCTAGTGATAATGATGGACAAGATCATTTCTCAAATGAAGAGAGTGACCTTGCATGATCTTGGAGATGAAATGCTAAGATTGTGGATTGATAGTGGACAAAATCAGTTCTCCATGTGAAGAGAATGAATTTGCATAAAGATTGTGGAGGATTTGCTCAAAGATGAAGCTTCTATTTAAGGATTTTCACAATGCTAAGTGTTGAAGAGAGACCAATGTGGGACAAAGATCAAGCCAATAAGATAAGGCCACTTGTCATCATGTGAGTGGTCAATGGTTGTGCAAGATTTGGGAAGATGTGCCCATGAGAGGGAGAATTTGAATTCAAATTTGAGAGTAAATGCTAAGTGTGGGACAAGAAAATGAGCAATAAATGCAATGTTGGAGGAACAAATCAACTTGCCTTTGAATTCAAAAATTGAGGGAATATTCCCCATAAATGCCATGTTGATGGAAAATCTTGGATTTAATAAATCAATAAAATTGATTTATTTGTGCAAGTGGAGATATCTAGAGAATGCAAGTGGGTGAGATTAGTATTTAATCAAGGTTAGATTAAATAAATGATGATTATCCTGATTTAATGGTGTTTAGATGATTTTGAATTTTAGGAATTAAATATTTGATTTATTTAAATCAGAAAAGGATGGAAGATCATTTTTGAGATTTTAATTAAATAAATTTTGATTTATTTAATTAAACTATGATGTGAGCTTTTGATTTATTTAAATGATAAGAACCTGATTTACCAGGTGAATGGATGTGATGCATTTGATATATTTATTGAGCAGATGAATATGCATAATGCAAATTTGATGTGTCTACACATATCATGATGATAACAAAGAAATCAAAACATCATGTATAATGTATGATGCATACATCCATCATGTATCATCCATAGATCACATGCATATGGGTATGTGGATGACGATTTTTTTTACCCAAAATTGATGAAACGAAAAGGGTTTTTAAAGGAGATTATCAACATTCCACCAATATAAATTATGCTTTAATTTGAATTTAATAAATAATTATTATTCATTTTCTATTTGAATTATGAGTAAAGTCCCTCGATTGATAGGTTGATTGAAAAACATCTAAGCCAATGGTGTCTATTTTTTTGAATCCAAAATATGCATCACACATTCTATGCTTCACATAATTATAAGATTAAAAAAAAATGAATTTCATGAAGTTTTGACCAAGCAGTTGGTCAGATATGAGTTTTATATTTTAAAAGTTGTAATAAAAAATTCATAATTAATTATTTCATTTGCAAAAAAAAATTACAAAAAAATATGCATCGCATCGGGACATGAGTCCCTACTTATATCTAAAATATTATAAAAAAATATTATCATTTTATTGTGGTTAGGGTGGTCAGACAGACACCTACTTCTTATTTTTTCCCTGAAATTTAAGTACTCACTGCATTGAAATTTCAAATTTTCACCAAATAGATTGTTTTAAAAAAACCTAGTAGTTTAGAAACGAAATTCAATTTGCTATAGATTCTATTCTTACATATTTTTGAAATAATATAGATAACTTATTCAAATTTTTACGTCAAGTTGCCTAACTTTGATTTTTCTATTTTTTTTTTACATTTAAGAGCCTATTTTTCGATGATGATTCTGCACATACCCATATAGAACACCATATAAGACAATATGATAAATCCATCCATCCACACCATATGCATACATAAACAAATTCCCAAAAAATGTATAAGCATACATTACATCATCATACATCGTCATCCATGAACATCACATAAAATGAAGCCAAATCAAAAAAAGTATATCTCATATATATTATCATCAAAATAGGAGAATTTCATAGTACATCATCATCATGGAAATAAGTGTGATAGGATAATACAAAAATAATACATATATATGAGGCCTCTAAATTGGGAGATGAATATATACAAAAGCTTATGGAGGTTGTTGAAATGGTTAGTATGGCTCTAGTATCTTTTTCCCATTGGGTGTCTAGGTCATCATTACTAGAAGTGGGTGAACCATATCCAATGATAAAGGAAGGAGAATCCTATTCATATTCATTAGAATCCGTTTTAGAATAATAATAGATATTGGGAATGGTTTTGATAAACTAGAGAGGGAACCTATCAATGTTAAAGTTGTCAAATAAGTCTTCGAAGGGTAAATCATTGTCCATGATATGGTAGATATCCAATGCCTTAATGCTAGCAAAATTTTCTTGTTCCTTAAAAAAAAATCATCTGGTTTTTGGAGTAACCATATCTTTTGGCTCATAAACTAGTCCCATATTTTTCTTTCTCTATTCCAGTGCTATGATAGGCTCCCATCGGCCTTGTTTTTGTATCCCAAGGCCACATGTTCCCTAATATCCCATTTTTTTAGCTAATTGATAACATATACTATTAGGATCAATTAGAATGGGTTGTGAATTTTTTGGTTCTTGTTGGTCCTCTTTGTAAATCATGGATGAGAAATCCTCTTTGAATATCTCTTCGTCCTTCATATCTCCCTACTTGGTGAAAATCGTGGATTTGGCTATCATTTGCACTGTCTATGCATACTTGGTATCTTTTAGACCTCCATAGAATTTGGGTGTTGGTGGAAGCATGCCAATGCATAATGCTTGGTTGAAGTGGTAGTTTCCATTACCCCTATCTAGTACTTGAACCTTGGTTTCCATTTTTGGTTTCTCCCTTGATGTGATCGTGGTTGAGGTTGATGGTAGCTTGGAAGGGTCAACATATGAAAATGAATGGAAGGATATGTCATTGCTATGTATGTGTTGGATCTTATTATACTTCTCTTCCAACTTTGCACAAAAATGGAAGGGCTCAAGATCAGCATATAATGTCACCTCTTTTCCTTCATGGGGAAATTTTAAGCATTGATGAAAGGTTGAAGAACTGCTTGTAATGCATGTGGATCCAAGGGTGTTCTAGGAGGAGGTTATATGGTAATTCAAGGTCAAGTACTTGACATGTACTTTCTGTGATGGTTGACCCTATCTGCACTAGTAACTTGACTGTCCCTTCTGAATTCCTTTCAAGGTCATCATAGAACCTTATAGTAATGCTCTTTCCTTTGTCTATCACATCACCATAATACCCCAACTATTTGATGAATTTCAAGGTACAGATGTTTAGACCCACACCATTATCTATCAACACCCACTTGACCATGTTCTTGTGGACATTGGAACCTCTATGTACAGAGCTTAGTTGTGGAATTTCCTCTATGGAAGATCTTTCTTGGAAAATACTAAATGAGTGTTGGTTGTGATTTTTCCAACCATGGCTTGGAACTAATTAGGATCAAGGTTGTTAGGGACCAATGCTTCCAATGCTTTTTCCAATATCATGATCTGTCCTCAAACTATCCATCTCTATGGTAACTGACTTGCAACTATGGTTTAGCAATGAGATGATACCCAATCTTTGTATCTCTCTTTTCTCTAAAACCATCTCGCTCCTATCGAGCAATGTCTCTCTTTGTTGTCAATGTGGCAATATGTGCCTCTATGGCCTATTGCCACCCTATCTCTGTAGCTAAATGTGCATCTCCATCCCCAAGTGGTGGAGGGGGACCTAGAACCTATCCCTGACCCTGCATCTGGTCACCTTGGGCACCATCCTGTCAGGCCCTACCAAGCTACTCTGCTAGAATCTTGAGATACTTTATCTCTCCTCGTCGACCTATGATGCCTACTCTACCTAATGTGTGATCATCACTGGGATCTATGAATATCAAAGGAACACATCATGCCCATCATTGATCAAAATTAGGAGTGGTACTCAGATTTGCTAAATTCACTAGCCAACCCCATCTGACTAGGGAAAGAGCTCTAAATGCAACAATAATAGCATCTCGATCAACTTTTAGACCCCATACTCAGACCTCTCTGGTGGTATAACCAAGATGAGCCTCATAGGAATATGGAAAGTGACCCTATCTCTCTCCAAATTACCTGCATACCCTATCGAGAAGATACCTCTCCAAAAGAGAGTGAGTACGATTGATCAACCATCTAGTTTTTCAAAAATATACTAGCTACTCCTAATCATCAGGCCATGCCTCACAACCCATATAGGGTCTCCATACAAAATGACAGTAGGAAAGCTCTAGGGTCAATGTATAATGTAGAAAATTTCTATAGCGATAAGAGTATGGATCCTCGACAATATGATCTAGTATACCATCAGGCCATGTGACTAAGATATTCTCCCAAGCCCATACATGCAAAAGAGAAACACCAATAGAAATAGATTTCCCACCCTGATATGCAACCTCATGCCTATCTTTGTATAGGTGAGTGAGGATACATGGACCCCATGCATATCTAGTCCCGTGCTCAAATATCTCCTCAATACATATACCCCATCCCATAGGGAATTGATGACCTCTCCTATCAGGAGCAACCAACCCTAAAACCAAACCACAAAAAATAAGGGAAATAAGATTGACATTACCAAAAAAATCAAATAAATCTATCTTGGATTAAGGAACCTCCAATCGTCTCACATGAAGCGCATGACACATAACATGATTGCCTCAAAGAACATGATAGATAACCAACTCTCCATGAATGGGTAGATGGAGGATCCTCCACACATCCTCAAGCATGATGGTGGCCTCCCCAGTAGGTAAATAGACAAACAAGGTTTCATAATTCCACCTCTCCACAAGTATAGTCACCATCACAGTGTGACATCGAATGGGGGGCATGTAACAAATGTGTTGTAACTTGACATCTAGAAAATATTGCTCCAACACGTCAAAATTAGAAATCAAATCAAATAGATTTGGGGATCATCGCTCCCTCAACTGTAGTGGTTTAAGGACCACCTGCAATCATTGAACCCACGATGTTAAGGGCTCACCCTAAAAAATGCAAAATAAACCTCAAATGATGAACAAACTGACTTAGGGTTCCCAAAAAGTCAAAAAAGCAAAGAAATTTTGTCAAAAGCGTTGAATTTTAAAGCAAAAGTGATGCAAACAAGAAAATGGAAGGATTTTTTGACAAAATCAATAGGAAATTTCAAAAGTGCAAATGTCAAAAGTGCCAATTTATGTCAAAAACACAAATGAAACACAAAAGTACATAAGACAAAGCATAGAAATCAAAAGAAAAAATTCAAAGCAAAAGTAAAATGCAAAAGCAAAGTATTAAGAAAAAAGCGCAAAATTAAGTCTAGTGCACAAAGTTATGTCAAAAACACCAATTTCAAAATGTCAAAAGCATTGAAACCAATACAAAAGCACTAAAATCCTAAAAATTGCGCTATTGACTAGTTTGACTTTTTGCATTAATTATGAAAACATGGAAAGATGAAAACAAAAATCAAGAGAGTACATATCGAGGCACCGACGCCTGCAGGCCATCCATACTTTCGAACTGTGTCTATGCAATGTGGGTCTCCCCAAATAAACACCATAGCTCCTTGACAACTAAAAAAATGAGAAACCCAAAGGAAAGAATTCTCTATAGGCTCAAAGTGCAAATGAGGTAATTAGAACGCTAATTACCTATTTTAACCCTCAAAAACCCTAATTTTTATCTAGGAAACCGTAAGTTTTACTTAGAAACCTTCCTATGTTGAAATTAAGAGCTCCCAAGAACATTTGAATGAGCAAAAATAGACATATAGACTTAATGTTTCATCCTCTACACATTGGAACTAAAATAGAACAATGTCATGAGCCTGACCTCCAAACTGACTTTTTTGGCCAACCTCTTGAGGGGGCAGCCTAGAGTCCTACCATCATTCCACTAACTTCTGGGGCAGAGTGGGGCGTATAATTTTTTTAAAACTTTATCTAAAACATCAAATCTTTGAAACAAAGCAACCAATACTTTGTCTTAAAGAGGGACAAAATGTAGACATGTAAAATTGACCTAACACTTATCACACATACTAAATGAAATTTGCACATTGTCGGTATCATTATCATTGAATATCACCACATTTCATATCAATTGTATCAAAAAGCCTAAATTCCTCTATTAATTGAATAATTTGACATTATTTAATTATTTCACTTTTTCACCATTTTTTACAAATTAAATAAAGTTCGCTTATTTAATAAAGTTCTAAAACCCTAATTTTTGCTATTAATTGAATAATACGACATTATTTAATTAATTTATTTTTTCACCAAATTTGACCAACTAAATAAATTACATTTATTTAATAAATTCCTAATCTAAATTTATTCCTCTTGATTAATTAAATGAAACCAATTATTTAATTATGTCACTAATTTACTTTATTCCCCTAAGTCAATTGAATTATTAAATTATAAAAAATTAATTAACTCACTTTCCCTCCAAATTTGAATAATTTAAATAAACTATTGAAATCATCATCAAAAATCAAATCAAACTAATGCAACTTTGTTTGCAAAATTCAAACTTGATTTGCATGTTCAACTCCAAAAAATGAATAAATTAGTTAAGTCAATTAATTAATCATTCTCAACCACTTTCTTGATTGAGAAAATTATGAATAACTGATTGCTCTTGATCTAATTACTAACTAATCAATCTAATCCCTAATTGCTCAATCTAATTCTTGACTGATCAATCTATATCCCTAACTAATCAATCTATTCCTCAATCACACTAATTATGTAATCTATTTGCATAGATTATGCCCATCTAAGTCCACTTAACAAATTTCAACTGTCGATCAAGATATTCTACTACGTAATCCTGATCATCCATTTCAAATCACAATTTCTATATAACAAACTTCTTTCCTCACAAAAAAGGATCAAAAGAATCAACTTGTTTTGCACAATGAAGCACTGTCGAGATCCGAATGACCATTGATAAACCTTTAACCAATATCTTCGATCATGTGCACATTCTTCAAGCTCTCACAACACAACTATGGAGGCTTCACATTGATACAAGCAACCAAATATTTGCGAATACACTTCAAAACAGGATGGTAACGCTATTCTTTTTGTGAATTCATGTATTCTTTCATCTTTTGATTTTGTTTCTTGGATTCAATAATAGTTTAGCTTCATTTCATGAGTGAATGGGCATAGATCTAGATTCTTGTTTTGATTAGATTAGTTTCTATTTCATTGCAATTATCTTGTTTACACACTCGGATTCCCCACCCCCTCTCTCTCTCTCTCACACACACACACACACATATATATATATAATGGAAAAAAACAATATATATATAAGATAGCATGCTGTTTTTCTTATTTTAATTTTAATTTACTTTAAATGTACACTTCGAACTTGCAATGTACATAATGAATAAAATATGTTGCTAGAATTTATTAAAAGGAATCATTCTAAAATAAATAAAAATAAAAAGCTAATAGTAAACCCCATATTTATGAAAGAGTATTTGGGTGTTCATGATTTATTTTTGAGCTCCAAATCCCTAAGGCTAGAGAGTCTCCCAAGCACTAGGGCTATCAAACTTGGGAAGAGTATAACAAAACCTATGTTTAGGTTGGAAAACTTAGTACCAATTGCTGAGGTAGGTAAGATCTCTTTCACTTTTGGTTTTACAAGACCAAGGGGATTTCCCTAAGGTGCTAAAATGTATAATATTACAAGGATTGAATAATTACCTTACTATAAACCACATGCACTACATAATGTATCCCTATACTAGTGTCACAATTGTACCTATGTGTTGTCTTGAATCTACAAGGATATCAACCTTTATGTAGCATAAAATGCTTATCATTTTTTTTTTTATGAAATGGATATAACAACCCCTATGATTATATACTTACACATGAAAGCTATAAAAAATTATACACTATAAGTAAAATAAAGTGAACGTGATTGAATTATTTTAATGTGTTGGATTGATGATAAGTGGAGTTAAAATCATACCAATGCCAATTTCCTAGCAAGAAAAAAGAGTCATGAATTTATTCAAAACATACAATGGCTAAAATCATGTATGATACCTTAATGAAGGTTTGATTGAAGACTATAACCCTTAGAATACACAATTAAACTAGGTTTTACATATGTATTCACAAAAATAATAGAATTTTTAGAATATTAGATGAATCTACTTAGTAATCCATAGATGGATCTACACATTTCCTTTATTATTATGAAAAGGCACCATGTAAAATATTTATAGGGTTTATAGCCATTTGGTTGAACAAATAATCATAAACGCATAGAGAAATGAATACAATACCAAAGGAGACATCCAATAAGGGCTTATTCCACGTGATTGAAAATCACTTTTCAAAGAATTCACTACATAGCTGGGATGAACCTAGAAAATCAAGATATAATAAAATTTATTTTCCTTCACTAGAGGTGAAACCCAGTAGTTTGAAAGTGTCTTCCTCTGATTTATTCTCCAAATTGATTTTACCATCCCTTTAAAAATGAAAAATATGATATTAATACTCCATTGTACATTAGGTTAGAGTGAGAAGTGTGCGCACTTGCATGAAAAACCAAAAAATATGTGACCAAAATAGTTTTAGGGCATTCTCATACCTCAACATAATTTTTTTCATCATTTTGTACCTTAAATATACCTTAAATCATGTTCTTATGTACCCATAGAGTGTGGAGGACCATATCCCACATATAGGCCTTATTTTTGGTCATTGATGACATTCATGAGAGGTGGGAGAGTGGGTAAAATTAATTTTGGTAGTTGGGCAAGTGTTGGTGTGAAACCCTGGTATTCTAGTGTTCAATGAGTTTTTAGTTTTAGGAGGAACCTAGAAAATACATGTTGTTCGATTGAGGTCAAGTTTTGGGAGGAATCTATGAATTGGAAACTACACATAATTGGTGGAGGTCAGGTTCTTGGAGAAGACTAGGACTTGGAAATTGTAAATAATTGATGAGCATTAGGGAGTGACTCTAGGAACTCATAACCTTAGTGGAGGTTCTAGGTTCCAAGTCCTTTAGAAAGTTCTGACATATTTATTTCTTCATCATGCTTTTAATGTTGGAGGAACGATCGACACTCAAAACACCTTCTTAAATGTTAGCTATAGTCCACCCATAAATAAATTTTTGAAGGGATTCTTATGAATTAGTTTTGGGGCTTAGAACCTAGTTGGGAACCAAAGGTACATTAGGAAATTTTGAAAAGTTCTTGGTTTTAGAAAACACTCTAATATATCGACTTGAATCACTAAATTTCACCATTAGAAGTTTGTAGAGCTTCCCCTAATTTCTAATTAATTGATGCATATAACATACATATGACTTAATGGACTTTCAAATCCTAGATTAAGCAGTTCATTGTTCAAAAGGATGCTTCATTAAATTTTCAAGTATGTAATTGTAAACTTACGATGATGTGGCACTATATGTAGTTGAGAAACCTAGAATTTCTTAATCAACTGAGTACATATAATTGAATATGAGTAAATTCATCCAAAATATTCCAATCATAAAATAAATTCTATTTATAAAATAGGGTAAGAAAATACTAGCTACTCTAAATGACCTTAGTAACTGCTACATGTACTTATCTTTCATATATTGTAACTAGTGACTCCCTGTAATGCTGTATAATTGTACCTCTTGCAAATATTTTCACATACATTATTGCATCCGCTTTAGTGTCCACTCCCCTAGCATTTGTGTAGGATCATTTTAGCTTTGCATCAACCTTTTTCCCCTCTCAACATGCTTGAGAATCCCTTTTAGTAGCTACCTTCACATGTCATCTTTGCATTGAACCTTGCACTTTTCTTGTTGTCATTTTGTAGCGTGATTTTTCTAGACACTAGTGCACCGCATTGACATCTACACGTTGTGCAGATGTCTGCTCACTGTTCTATTGGCCTGTGATGCTTCAATGTTCAAATGACCACTTTTGTACATGTTTTCCACTTTTTAGCTTGTTTTGTTAGCGGTAACAGTGCGAGATGCATTCTAATCGCCCGAGAAGCTTATTTTCCCTCTTTAATACTTTAAAAGTCATATTTTCAACTCATTCGATCTATAGATTCACCTCTAGCTTCTTTCTAGCCTTGATTCTAGCACTTTCTCTTGTTATTTTGTTTGCACAACTTCATATAGCTTGCTACAGTAGCCTTGAGCACTCTCAATATTTTACGACACTCTTTGATAATATCTTGGCTCTCACAGCTATCACTTTCCCTCTTTGGCTTGCTTAAGCCTTATAGCTGATATCTCCTCCACTTCGTGCTTAGGAGCATCTAGGGATTCCATATCCCCTATCTATTGCATCCTTACTTCTTGATACGAGTTCTCCTCCTCAAGCAGGGATTGCTTCTCACTCATATTTTGTGATACGGGCTCTCCTCCTCAAGTGGGGATTGCTTTTATCACATCATATATGCTTACTTCTCTCACTCTCTCTATCTTTTTGGCTATCTGTGGAGGTGGGAGCACCAAAATGGGGGTTTGACTAAGGAAAACCCCTATATAACCCCAACACTTTCTCTAGATATTACACATGCGGGTATTGAAGACATTCATGCATTGGAGACTTCATCACTTGCATGGTTGTGAGCATTTCCTTTCTACCTCCTATTCTCTTTATCATTTCTATTTCACGTTATTTTAGCTTTATCATGTGTGATATAAGAGGGATTCACTGCACACGAGTCTCTCCTTTCTCAAGAGATCACTAGGGAATGAACTCCCCTTATACACCTCAAAATAAATAGATTAGCAGAGTGATAAAGAACTAAGACTCAGTTATGCTTAAAGAAAAAACTACCATAGATCCTGAGAGAGAAAAACCAAGATATTTCTATCTCAGAAGAGGAAGCTCTTAGACGAAAGATGTAAGTGCAATTTCAGGATGCTAGTGTGGCGCGTTGTCATCTACAATATGTGCTAGGATCCTAAGCAACAAAGGGCTCATGAACTCGAATAGATAGAAAAAAGTTTTACTTAGACTAGGCTCAACTCTAAAGTGTATTGA